>OX463242.1:41324792-41817292 GCA_949820135.1 Sylvilagus floridanus
AAAGAAAGACAATGGAAGCCTAGAGGTGAAGGAGGCTCAGGTCACTAGCTGGTGATGCTCATCCAGGTGCTGGTCCAACTCCAGCCTGTGTGCTCTTTAGTGTCCCATGAGATCATCATGCCTTAGCTGATGAGGTAGACGCTAGGTCAGCAACCTAATAGTCAGAAGATCTCAGTTCAAGTCACTTAAATTTAAAAAAAATTTTTTTGATTGTAGTAAAATATGTGTAGCATAAAATTACCACCTGAACCATTTAAGTGTACAGTTTGGTGGCATTCACACTGTTGTCCAACCATCACCACCATCCATCTCCAGAGCTGTTGCATCTTGCAGAGCTGAAACTATACCCACTAAACAACAGCTGCCCTCCCCAGCCCCGGGCAACCCCATTGTACCTTCTGTCTCTATGGATTTGCCTACTCTGGACACCTCCTATAGGTGGCCATTTTCACTTAGCATACTGCCCTGAGGATTCAGCAGTGTTGGAGCATGCATCAGAATTTCCTGCCTTTTTAAGACTGAATAATACTCTGTTGCATGTATAATCACATTCTGTTGCCCATTCATCTGTTGATAGACATATGGATTGTTTCCATGTTCTTGTAAATAATGCTGCCAGGAACACGAGTGTGCCAATATCTGTTTGAGATCAAGTTGGTTTTTAAAACTTTTATTTAGTTACTTGAGAGAGGGAGAGAAAGAGAGACAGCCAGAGATCCAGCCTGTGGAGATGGATACAACATTTGGAGCTGGACCAGGACGAAGCCAGGGGCCAGGAATGCCATCTGAGTCTTTCTGTTGGTGGCAGGGACCGGGTACTTGTGCAATCACTGCTTCCCTCCAAGATGTGCATTATCAGGAAGATAGAATTGGGAACAGAGCTGGGACTTGAACCCAGGTACCCTGATATGGAATGTGGGTGTCCCAATTGATGGCTTAACCATCAGGCCAAACACCTATCCTGCCCGCCCCAAGTCTCTTTTAGCAAAATGATGAACTGTGAAAATAGGACTTCCGCTACTTCCAAGGATTGTCATGAGGGCCAGGCTGTGCATGTGCTAGAAGTGCCTTGTGAGGGGTCTGATGGGGGTCAGTACAGCCCTTCCATTTCATCAGTCATCACTGGAAAGAGCCAGTTTTCAGCAAGAGTACTCAATACCTACTAGGTGCTGTTGGGAGCATCTTCCTTAACACTTACCCCTGGGAGGAAACTACTAAAACACCAAGTTTAGGGGTCAGCCTGGAGGGCACATTCATACCCAAGTCCTTTGTCTATGCCCAGTGCATTAGTCGGGGGTCTCCAAAGAAACGGAACCTGTACACAGTCGTGTGTCACTTCACAGTGGGGATGCAGTTCCATTATTGTGTGGCCCTCACAGAGTGTGCTTGTACACACTTAGATGGCTGTGACATCGCAAGACCACAGTGTGGGGCCATCATTGCATTTGCTGTCCGTCATTGGCTGAAGCGTCCCATAGTGGGTTTGTGTGTGAGGACGTTTATCACAGGGCTTGGCTCATGCAATTACAGAGGCCAAGAAGTCCTAGGATCTGCTCTCTGCCAGATGGAGTCCCATGGAAGCCAGTGGTGTGATTCCATTACTGTCTGAAGGCCTGAGAACGAAGGAAGCTGATGACCCAAGTCCCGGCCCATGTTCAAAGGTCTGAGACCCAGGTGCTGATGTCCAAGGTCAGGAGGTGGAGGCCCCAGCTCAAGCAGAGACAGTTTGTCCTTCCTCCGCCTTTTCTGTTCTATTCCGGCCCCTAGAGAGGATTGCATGATGCCCACCCACATCGGCGAGTGTGGATCTCCCCTCCTTAATCTGCCAGTTCAAGTGCTAATCTCTTTTGCAAACTCTCACAGACGAACCCAGATAGAATGCCTTACCAGCTACCCGGGTATCCCTTAGCCTAGGCAAGTGTCACGAAAAATTACCTGTCACACCTGGTCTCTGTTTATTTGCTTAATAGGATCAAACAAGGTGAATTTGACTCAGATTTCTAGCTGAAGGACCCATGGCTTATGAGTTCAGATTTCAAGTCTCAGCAGGCGTTCTGCAGTCCCCAGCTCACACATGATGGGCCGCCTTAGGGGCAGCATCTCCTCCCCCCCGGCCAGTGCCTCACGAGGAAAGGGCCACCAGCCAAGATGTGAACCCAAGGCCAGCCGCTGTCCTGTGGGAAGGCCCCAGCAGTAGTTTCTGTGGTCCTTGCGCAGCTTTTCCAAGACCTCTGCCACTCATCCTGGGTCTCAGTGCTGTGTGTCCTTGTCCTGCTCCCGTGAGACCTCTGCCTGCAGAGGCTCCAGCAGTGAGGACTACGTTCAACACTTGTTCATTATCTCCTTGCTGGTGTGCAGCTTCCACTTTCCTGTCCCGCCTTAGAGGCCAGACCCCAGAATACTTCCTGAAGCACATCCCACTTGCCATCTCTCCACCTGTCACTTGTCCTGGAGCAAGGATAGGATCTCCAGGACCTGGCATGGCTGTGATACCTAGCAAGTGCCCAGAGACTGTCAGCTGATGGAACAGAGGTTCCCCCACCAGACATACTCTTGAGAGCAGGACCCGTGCTCAGTAACCACCTCCATTGCTCTCTCCATTGCTCATATCCAGCGTGGTGCCCGGTTCAAGAGCAGTACCCAGGAAGTGACTGATTGAATAAGTGAATAAAAGGGTGAATCACAAAGCCAAGGCCCCCTCAGCTGTGAGCAGTGTTGCCATTTCATCAGCAGTAGACTGGACAGTTCCTGTGGTTTCCTGACAGTGGGCTGGGGCTATGTGGGGGTTCCTGAGAGAGGGGAGACCCAAGGGGAGAGAAAGGGCACATGAGGCAGAGGGGCCCACGGGAGTGAAGCTTCTGCAGCTCTGTGTCCTGGTTCTTCCTGCTCTGCATCTGTTGGTCAGCCGCATTGCTGGGGCCATGAACTTCACAGGCAGGACATTTGAAAACATCCCAGACCCTCCCCGACACCGCCCCAGTAGGCCCAAAGCCGCTGCTTCTAAGAGTCTCACCTTCCTGTTCAAAAGCAACCCAAAAGCCTACAATTCCTAGCTTTCCATGGTGTCACTCAAAATTAGGTTTCTACACTCCCCTCCCCTGCCCAGTCCTCTTTTCCAAACCAGCCAGCTGGGGCCCTGCGTGTGGCTCTGTGCATCTGCCTTTTCCCCTGTGGCCATCTGGAACAGCCCCCTCTGCCTGCTGCCCTATTGAATGGGCAGGAATACCCCCAGGGAGTCTGCCTAGGGCACCCAGTGGTGGCCACCTGAACCAGACGGGCTACCCCAAGGGCTTTGGCTTCCTCCTGGAGCTCCCTGTTCCACTCTGGTCCCTTTCGGCCTGCCGGAGGTAGCAGGACAGCACCTTGGCCGGATTTTCAACTTCTTAATCTCTTCCTCAACCTGTGATTGAACTATGTGCAGTGCAGGTATCAGAATTTAGTGGCATCTTTTAATTCTGTATTATTGATGAAATTATTTTGGTCTGGAAATAAAAACCGGCTTTGGGATTGATTTTCATCCGCTTAATTCATCTTTGGTATTGATCGGTGCATGTGTTACAGTGAAAGACTGAATCTGGGCTGTGCCAGATGCACAGGAAATGTTACCAGCAGAGAGAGTCTGAGTGGGAGCATCCTGCGGGACTGTTAGCTCCTTAGGGCACGTCTCCCTCTGCCTTTCATGAAGTCCTTTAGGTGCAGGCTTCCCCCTGATTTGACTGTCAGGTCTTTTTGGCCAAATGCATCTCCCCCAGAATTCAAGAGTACTAGCGCACAGTGACTCAGCCAATATTTGTTTAAGCACCGTCTCAAGGGTTCATTACCGTCCTTAATTATTGTTTCCCAGGAGAGGTCACGCAAGCTTACGTGAGTCCTGCAGGGACCAGGGTTCTGGGTAAGGGACTGAGTCTTAATCACACAGCTCATGGATGGTTTACTCTCCCCGGGAGAATGCAGAGGGGCCCTGATTTCAGTATATGCTAATCCCAGATTGATTTAGCATGTGTTGTCATCTTTGGCTGGTGGCCCCCTGGCCACTGACATCCCCTTCTCCTCCCACCTTGTTGTGCACGTTGCTGCAGGGTAGACGTGGTCCACCTGGCCTCTACCTAGTGTCCTGGGGCAGAATGGTGACCTGGGCTGAGACCTAGAGTTCTGTTCCCCCTCCCGCTGCTTAACACGAGGCCTGAGGACTCTGGCTCCACTCCTGTGAGCTGCATGGCCCCAGGTGAGTCCCACCCCTCTCGGTAGGCCTGCAGACCCCCTTGGGAACTCTGGCTCTTGTGAGTCCTCTGCTTCTCTGGTGGGCTCTACTGGAACACAGCCGGGGGCATGCCTGGAGGACAGTTCTGACAGCTGGGAAGGTTTTATTTACTGGCACTGAGCTCGGATTACCGAGGGATAGCAGGGATACAGCCCAAAGAGCTTGCTGCCTCTGATTGTACATGTTCTGGGCTCAGACAGTTAACTGTTGGCCTGGCTTTGGATTCATCGTGGTTTTGTTTGTTTGTTTGTTTGTTTGACAGGCAGAGTTAGAGAGACAGAGAGAAAGGTCTTCCTTCTGTTGGTTCACCCCCCAAATAGCTGCTACAGCCAGCGTGCTGCGCCGATCCAAAGCCAAGAGCCAGGTACTTCCTCCTGGTCTCCCATGCGGGTGCAGGGCCCAAGGACTTGGGCCATGTTCCACAGCACTCCCGGGCCACAGCAGAGAGCTGGACTAGAAGAGGAGCAACCGGTACAGAATCCGGCGCCCCGACCAGGACTAGAACCCGGGGTGCCGGCGCCCCAGGCGGAGGATTAGCCTATTGAGCCGCGGCACCAGGCAGGATATGTCACGTTTTTAAAAACTTGCGTGTTTCCTCTATGCTCACTTTTGACCATGTATTTCTACCATATCTTCTATTAGAGTTTAAGCCTCTTGGAGGGAGGGAGCAGGGCTCTGTGTGGTCTGATTTCTCAGCATAAAGTGTGTTTTCAGTGCATTCAGTGCTAGGAAAGGAAGCACCGATGCCATGCAATGTTGGAGAGGACGTATTTACATGGGTTATCACCTGATGCGGGGAGGCTGCCAGGCCCCTCCCCTTTGCTTCTGGAGCCCTGGCCTAACCTTGGACCTGTGTTAGAGTGCTGGAGGCCTCGTGACAAGCACCACGGACCAGGTGGCTTCAGCATAGACATTGTCTTCCTTCTAGTCCTGGAGGCCACAAGTCCTAGATCAAGATGTGGGCATGGCCTCTTTCTCACCCTGTGGATGCCGTCTTCTCCCTGGGTCCCCACCTGGCCGCCCGCTGTGCCTGTCTGTGTCCTCATCACCTCTTCCTTCAAGGACACCCTTTGTGCTGGGTTAGGGCTCGGCCCTGGTGACTTCCTTTCATCCTACTGACCTCTCTAAGGCCCTGCCTCTAAATGTGGTCACGTCCTGGGTCCCTGGCATGAAGACTTCAACACGTGGATTTCCAGGGGACATAACCCAGCCCATCACAGTCCTTGTGCTTTGTCTTTGTTAGCATGTCTTCAGTGCCTCCGGGACCCTAGAGTGAGCACACAGCTGTGGGGAAGCTGGACCCAGCCTCTGAGAACCTGCCTCCGTCTAACTGCATTGTCCGCTCAGGGCCCAGCCTTGGGAATGCGGGCAACCGGTTACAATATGCACTCTTTCTGTGACCCTGTTGCAGTGAATGAGATGAACTGGCTGGGAAGAGGAGGCCACCTGTCTGTGTCCCTAAAGCCCTGGTATCGCGCTCCTCACGACAGCCACCCATGGATGCTAGAGGCAAGGGGCTTCTTGAGATGGCACCCCAACTTACTGGTCGCTTAATTCATTTACTCATTTCTCAAATGTTCCTGACCTCTCAGTCTACTGAGTTCCATGGGAGGAACAAGGGGGCAGTGGGTAGAAAGTCAGAGGGTCCCAACTTGGCCCTTCATTTGCTACTTAATTGGGAGGTCGTGTTCAAGACCCCTAACTGCTGGTTCACAGTCCACAAAGCAGGGAGCTCTTCCTATCTTGTTCCCTGTGTAGGGAGGGTGCGAAGCTCAAATGGAGCCGTGTGCATGTCAGTGTGTAGTAAGCTGTGAGGTGTCCATGGGAGAAGCTGCTGTTTTCACACGTGCTCATCCTGTTTGAATTCCTGCCGTGCAGTCTTCCCTCGGGGACCCAGGCTGAAGCGCTGCTGTGTCGTAGGATGGCAGTAGCTTGGAGCCTTGCACGTGGAGTGCTCGCTCACGCCCTCACCTGCTTGCTTTTATTTTCCTCCCCACTGTCATCACCACCACTTGCCTCTCTGGGATCCTCTCACCTCACCCGGAAACAGGTGCTGAATTCTCAGAGTTGCTGCTTTCTGGCCACACATGTGAAGTCCAGCAAAAACACCCCCTTAGAGCCGTGGAGTACGTCTCTTCAGTGAGATGTCCTGGAACAGATCTGGCCTCTGTCTTCTACCCGAACCTCGCAGTGAGGTGTGACAAGACATGCTTAATAGCATCCTTCTCCACAGGAAGGTACGGCAAGATGCTGAGTGCGTGGACAAGTGGTGACTGTCACGGCGATGATGGGAGCCCCAGGCCAAGAACTCCTGGACTCCTAAGGACCTTCTCTCCACGCCTGGCACATCTGTGCTGCCAAGACTCCCCTATCAAGTACCGGGAAGATGAAGCTGGTGGGACCTACAGGAACCCAGGAGGAAGGGGGGTCGTGTGTGGATTCTGCTCATCCATTCACGACTCAACCTCAGAGGATGCTTCCAGGAAACACAGCACGGGAAATGCCTGTGGGAGGGCAGAAATGGTGAACCGGCCTGATCCTTGGGCCAGTGTCAAGGCCTTCTGGAAGGATTGAACTCCCTGAAGTCGACCCTGGTGGTTTTCTGTACATTGTGCCCTAGGAGCTCTAACATCCCAAAGGCTCACCCACTACACCGACCGCTACATCACTCCCGTGGAAATGCAAGGGCGCTTCCTGTATTACAGCCTCCAGGAGGTTCCGTGGTTAAGATGCTGTGACCCCAGAACGCCACCTGCTCCCCTGTGTTTTGTTGGCCTTCTGACCCTCTCCAGAACACCCTGGGAAGGGCCAGGCAGAGGGTGGCACTTCGAGGCGCTCTCCTTTACACTGAGCACAGAGCTGGCGGGGGTGGCTCATAAATGATCCATCCTGAGTCATCAGAGGACGTGGAGGAGAAGCCACCAGCCTGAAACCTGCGTGACCCTGGGGTCTGTCCACACTGGCTCCTGCCAGGGCTCAGGGAGGGCCTTGCAGGAGGAGTCTGGGGCAGGTGGCGGAGCTGGGCTCCTCTGGTAGGAGATAAGCTGAAGCGGGAGAGCAGGCTGCCTACTGCTGGGGATTTCTCAGCTCCCCCTCTGTCATGGGTAAGAATGAACCTGCCACATCCAAGACTCCGGGGCCTCTGTATCCCAATAGGGAGGAGCCCTAGTGCCACCTTTCCTTATTGAGGTACTGCACTTGGTGGCAGAGATGGAGGAGAGGGAAGACCAACGTGGACGGCCTGGACACCGTGTGGGATGGAAATGGAGCTGAGGGAGAGCCGTCCCTGTGAGAGGGAGCAGCCTTGGAGTGTGACAGGTGGGAGAGCAGAGAGGAGAGATGCATTGCCTGGCATCTAATTTTCCTGAAAAAAGAAATCAATTATTACCAGTATGATGGGCACCCGGGGGCCTGATGCAAACAACTGATTTTTTTTTTTTGCCAGCACAGTGTGTGTGTGTGTGTGTGTGTGTGTGTGTGTGTGTGTGTAGGGGGTAACAAGGAGAACAGGCGCCCACTTCAGCCAGGGGCGCTATTTGCCTATGCTCCCAGAAGCTTCCTGGGTACCTGCTTGCTAGGGCAGGGGCCGTGCCATGATGGTTTCTCTGGGGGAAAAGCAGGGTAGGCGGTCTGCATGCAGATGGGAAGCTCCACTGCCCACATCTATACAGGTGCATGGGCAGGGCTGGGAAGCAGCCAGCTCCCTGCAGAGGCCGGCAGAGAGAGGGAAGAAGATGCTGTGCAGACAGGGAAGGAAAGAAGGACTTTAGCAGATGGCAGGACAAGGAGGGCAAGACCAAATAGGAACTGGCACAGGAAGTGTCAGCCTCGTGAGCAGTAACGGGAGGTAGGACAGTCTGGCATAGCAGGGACTGTTGCTCGCCCAGTCCTAGCCCACTCTGTGCTGGGAGTGTCGCTCACTCGGTCATCAGGACTATTAAAGTCACCCCACTGCCTCCATCACCCCCGTGCTGGCCCCACCACACCCCAGGCTGTCTCTGGCTTAGGGTGGTCCCCAAGATCCCTTTTTCTCTGACGTTCTGATATGGTAGAGCTGGGGACAGCCACCAGCACATTCAGCCTTCCACACTCTTTTTTTTTAAAAAAAAGACTTTATTTATTTATTTGAGAGGTAGAGTTATAGACAGTGAGAGGGAGAGACAAAGGTCTTCTGCCCGATGGTTCACTCCCCAAATGGCCATGACGGCCGGAGCTGTGCCGATCTGAAGCCAGGAGCCAGGAGCTTCTTCCAGGTCTCCCACATGGGTACAGGGGCCCAAGCACTTGGGCCATCTTCTACTGCTTTTCCAGGCCACAGCAGAGAGCTGGATTGGAAGAGGAGCAGCCGGGACTAGAACCAGTGCCCATATGGGATGCCGGCGCCACAGGCAGAGGATTAACCTACTGCGCCATGGTACCAGCCCCTCCATGCTCATAAGTTCTACAAAAAGCTAGAGGAGGCAGTTCAAGCTGCAGTTGTTTTTTGGTTTTTGTTTTTTTTTTTTTTTCCCAAATCACAAAACTGCGGTTGAGTCAGGTGCTGAGGCAGACCCTGGAGTCTCATGGAGGTGGGCACCTTAACGCTAGACCCAAGGAGCTCGGAGTCCAGCAGGGGAACTAGCAGACAGAGACACTGCACTCAGTGCACGGTCAGAGGTGCCGTGATGGGAGTGGACGAGCTGGCACAGGTGCAGCTGCAGTGATACATGGGCCCCACTGGCCAAAGGCTTCGCCCCCTAGCAGCACCCCACCATGGTGGGGGGCTGCCTCCACAACTGAGGAAGCCGGGCTTGCTCCGGCCCAGCCAGTGCTGCCATCTGTATCCAGCTGGCCGATGGGGCAGCACAGCTGGAGGGGCATGTCTACTGCTTTCTTTTAAATGGTAATAAACTTGTATTATGGAATAACTTTAAATTTACAGAAAGCTGTAAAGATAATACAGAGAGTTCCCGTATTCCCCATTGCTCTAGTAACGTCTTACATTACCATGGTACATGTGTGGAAACTAGGACACTCTTGTTAGTATATTTCTATTTAGCACTTCTGGACTGTATTTGGATTTCAGTAGTTTTTACAGGTCTTCATTCTGGGGCCCTGTCCAGGAGGCATGTCCACTTCTGAGGCATTTGTCAGACTGGAAGGGCCGGAGACCCCACAGCTACTCCCGGCCCATCCCCCAGACACAGCCACACAGCCACATCCACCTGCAGGGAGGCTGGGGCTGGGGGCCCAGGAGGAAGAGGAGACTGGCTGTGGTCAGTAGGCCCAAGGCAGGAAGAGAAACAATCTGTGGGGCTAGGTAAACTTTACATTTTAAGAAATATCTATTATTGCTTGGTCCGCATCTAAGATAAATAAAGTTTCATTATATAAGGTAGAGCTAATAACTCCAAAAATATTGTCCAGGTTAAGAATCATGGAATGTTAGCCTGCAGAGAGATCTCAGGGAGCTTCCTGAGAAGTTCAGTGCTGGCACCTGGGGGGGCATGGCTGGACCAAGTCACCCAGCCTGCCATGTCACTGGTCCAGGTGTCTGGGATCCGAGGGAACCCATGGAGGGATGCAAGTGCCAGCCAAATGTGCAGGTTTATTGTAGAACGTCCAGCCGCTGTCCCCGGTTCTTGCCCTCGCCCCTGCCGGGAGGATCAGAGCCACCCCCCTGACAACCAGGATGACTCAGATACCTGCGTCATGCATCCCACGCAGACAGCCGCTTCTCCTCTCCCTGCCAGTCACTGTGACGCCTCTCCACGTCTGTGCCCTGCGCTCCAGCTGACGGGGGCTTTTTCTCCTGCTGGGAGAGGCAGCCCTTGTCCCCACACTCACCCTGGCTCGGGATGTTGTCCGCCCTCCTCATAGCACCATTGACGTCAAAGCTCCCACATGGACCTGTGCAGCCCATGCCGCGCCTACAGCAGGAGAGAACCCTCGAGGGCTGGCAGTGACCCCTGTGTCCCTCAACGCAGGAGGACGAGAGTGTGGGCTCTGGGACCCACTGCTGCTGACACTTGCAGCTCCGGTGCTCCTCGTGAGCTGTCCCCTAGCTGGTTAGGGGTGGGGAAACTGAGGTCTGGGTTAAAAGACCTGGAAGCGTGTCTCTAGGGGGTGCCTCTCTCAGCCTTAGCTTCCTCATCTGGAAAATGGCCACGATGCTGCAATACCTTTTTTTTTTTTTTTTTTTTTTTTGAGGATCAAATGACTGTGTAGGAGGGAGTGATGTGTAAACTGAAGTGCTACACACATGCTTCAGACAGAAAGTTCTTTACAGAACTGGACTTGTTAATGTGTGGAGCAGTTCATGGGGCTGGAACTGGGTCCAAGAAGAATCAGAAGTGGGAGGGAAGAGATGCTGGTGGCCACAGCTTGACCAATGCCATTTTGCTTCGTAACTGAGGCACTGGGTAGCGATTGGGAGCCAAAGCCCAGAAGGGTTAAGGCACACGCCCAAGGTTGTAGAGCCTTACAAGTAGCTAGAACTGGGACCTGAAAGGGATGCTTCTGTCATTGTGCAGTTCGGTAGTCAGTGGCTTAGGTACAAAAGCGAGAATGCACTAACTGTTCATACAAGGAGGAACACTGCAGCGTTTCCCTGAGGCTGTGGTGCACATGGTGGAAGCAGAGAACTTGAGCAGAGGGAACGAAGGCTGACAGTCCTCATGGAGTGCTTAGAACAGGCAGCTCCCATAGCCAGTTTGAGAGGAGTGATCCGAGACAGGAGGCTGCCTGGGGTGCAGGGTGATGTCTGTTACAAGCAGAAGGCGAGGAACGAGGAGATTGTTTGGGTCTGAGAACAGCTAAAGAACCCACTGGGGGGCCAAGCAGCAGGAGAGGGTGAAGTCAGGGTGCATGAGGGACAGTGTATCCAGATGGCAATGGAATCCCAAAGACAGCAGGGGTTACTCGTGGGAATTCAGGGTGGCAGGGATGTCAGAGAACACTCACCAGCCCATCTCCTTGCTGTTCTATACCTGGTTAACAAAAGTCTGAAGAGGGACCCAGCCAAGAACTCAGGCCTTCCAGGCCCAAATCTAGTACCCAGCCCTGACATGTGGCCATTTATTGTGCAAGTGCTGTGCGCTTAGTTGCTAGGGGTATGTGAAAGGACTCACTCTCTGTTTGAGGATGGCTGCTGCATAGCAAGATGGCAGTGGCCAGGTGAGTGCCCTGGGGTCTATGGAGCCCAGCCCAGGGCCAAGGTTGAGTTGTCAGGAAAGGCTCCGTGGAGGAGCTGGGACTTGATCTAAGCTTGGAGAGAAGGCTGGAATTCAAGAGGAATATGAGGAAGGAATAAAAACACTCCCAAGGGCTATTTGAATAGCATGAAAATGTGAGTAGGAAAAAAAAAATAGGTGGATGAGGCTGCAGCTGGTCTGGTCGATGTGCTACACCGTCATAGCCATGGCACGTCACTGGCCCAGGAACACTGGGTTGGAGGGTGCAGGGATGCCCGTGGCGGAGGCTGAGGGCTGGGTAACTCACGGACAATGGGGTCAGCCAAAGACCCCATTTGAGGACTGCAAGATCAAAGCTCTGGAAAGTTCTTTCTAAAGAATGAGATAGGAGACGGCTGCCTCTCACAGTCCTGGTTAGGAAGCCATCATCTCGATCAGTGTACTTAGGAAAAATTCAGCCCCATAATCTCTCGGTATTTCCCTCTTTGCCATGGGTGCTGGGAAGCTTGGAACTAAGTTCTGCGTAATTAAGTTCATTCCCTAGAGTCTAGCCTTTTAACAGAAAGTTATAATTATTTCTCCTTCCACACACATATCCCCATTTAGTATCTTTCTTCTTATGATAATGATTTTTTAAAAAATTTATGCTGTGTCATATCCTTGTAGCAAATAGGCGGGACATAAAGAAATATTTTAAAAGCACTTCAAAGACTTCACTAAAGATTAGCGGAGAGGACAGTGCCATAAATCACGCTTCCTGGGTTGAGCCACCCAGGTCTTCGTGCCCCCTGCTTCCCTTTTTGCTGTGTCTTTAACCGTATTCGCGCTGACACTCAGGAGTCACTTTGATTCTCCGTGACAATAAGAACCCTTAAGCCAGGATTCATAGGCCCATGGATCATGTCCATCTTGTTCCTTAACTGATTCCTGTTCTTTGATGTTACAAGTTATTATCTATATGTGTTTTATCGTGGGAAATCACAACTGCTTTGGAAAGTGGATTATTAAATATACAGGGGAGAAAGCATGGAATATTATGCAGGTATTTGAAATATATAAGGAAATTTGAGAAAAGTTGATCTGTATTTGTTAAGATAGTGGAAAATGGAATGTTTATAGAGGGAAAATTTGAGAACAAGTCAATGACAATTCTTGTATTTTTTTTAAATAAAATTTTTAAAAATTTATTTGACAGGCAGAGAGAGGAAGAGAGAGAGAGAGGGAGAGAGGAAGAGAGAGAGAGAGAGAGAGAGAGAGAGAGAGAGAGAGAATTCAATCTACTAGTTCACTCCCCAAATGGCCACAATGGCTGGAGCTGAGCTGATTCCTAGCCAGGAGCCAGGAGTTTCTTCAGGGTTTCCCATGTGGGTGCAGGGGCCCAAGGACTTGGGCCATCCTCCACTGCTTTCCCAGGCCATCAGAAAGTGATCAGAAGTGGAGCAGCCAGGACTCAAACTGGTCCCCAAATGGGATGCTAGTGCTACAGGCGGCAGCCTTACCTACAATGCCAAAGTGCCGACCCCCTTGTATATTTTTTAAAATATTTATTCATTTTTTATAAGATAGAGTGGCAAAGAAGGGGGGAGGGAGAGAAACTTCCATGTATAGGTTTACTCCTCAAATGGCTGCATCGCTGGGACAGATCCAAGCTGAAACCAGCAGCCTGGAACTCCACTGCGGTGTCCTGTGTGGGTAGCAGGGACCCAGCCATCTTCCGCTGTCTTCCCAGGTGCGTTAGCAGGGAGCTGGATTGGAAACAGAGTGGCTGGGACTCTAACTGGCACTGCAGTATGGGATGCCAGTGTTGCAAGCCACAGCTTAACCTTCTGGGCCACAACAACACTGTCCCCTCTTGCAAAGGATGTCTTACTAAGCCTTTTTTTTTTTCTTTCTGTAAATTACTATACTTTCTTTCATGAAAGATGTTTGTGGGGTGGGTCCTTTCCGTGTTTGCACAAGAGGCTAGGGCATGTGTGATGGGGAGAGAATGGGAGGTAGGGGGTAAGGACGATAGTCGCCCGCTGGTTGGTTAGTTTGCTAACCGTAGGGATCAGCTTAATCAAGTTAATGGAGACAGAGGTGGATGAGCGTGGAGAGGGCAGCTTCAGCTCCTCACACCTCCTTGAGAGATGAATGGGGACGGAGTGGGTCCTAAGAATTGGTGGGATGAGGGTTGGCGCTCTGGGAAGTGAGGAAATGCTTGGAAGATGAAGGAAGCCGCCTACTGGAAAATAAATAGGAAGCAGGGCCCAGCAGAGCCTGAGCTGGACGACTGGAGAGGCAACGTGGGGAAGTGATGCGTGAACGCGAGAGCACCAGAAATGCAGGACTGATGGGCAGCACTATAAAAGAGAACTGGAGGCCGGCGCCACAGCTCAATAGGCTAATCCTCTGCCTGCGACGCTGGCATACCAGGTTCTAGTCCTGGTCGGGGCGCCAGATTCTGTCCCAGTCGCTCATCTTCCAGTCCAGCTCTCTGCTATGGCCCGAGAGTGCAGTGGGGGATGGCCCAAGTCCTTGGGCCCTGCACCCACATGAGAGACCGGGAGAAGCACCTGGCTTCAGATCAGCGCGGTGCGCCGGCTGCAGCGGCCATTGGAGGGTGAACCAACAGAAAAGGAAGATCTTTCTCTCTATCTCTCTCTCTCACTGTCTACTCTGCCTGTCTAAAAAAATAAAAAAGAGAGAGAGAGAACTGGAGAAAGTTACATGAAATTGAGAGGTGGAGCAAGGTGTTCAGTAAGCTTTTTGTTAGACCTGATGGCAAGTTCAGAAGATGAAGGGAAATGATTAGCTCTAGGAAAAAATTTGAAGAGGAAAAAATGCATTCACTCGATCTCTAATTGAGAAAAAGCTGGGCCATCAGCTAAACCCAAATATCTAGCCAAATAGCCCCTCGGGAAGAGCTGGTGACAGGTGACTCAAGAGTATCTGTGGCCATTGCAGATGGGGATTGATGTGGGGGGAGGGGAGTGTTCCAAAATTTTTTCTGAGCCAAGTGTACCAGGAACTCTGAGAGCCCCATCACTGTGGATATTTCCAGAATTGCCCTCCCCATACTGTGTATTGAAATCTGACCCTTATTGGTGCATAACCTTATCCCAGCCTGGCTTGCCACATGCTATAGACATAGTAAATGCTTATGTTAGGTTAATGCTGGATGCTGTAATAGATAAATTATTATTTTTTTTTTTTACAGGCAGAGTGGACAGTGAGAGAGAGAGACAGAGAGAAAGGTCTTCCTTTTTGCCGTTGGTTCACCCTCCAATGGCCGCCGCACACGGCGCGCTGCGGCCGGCGCACCGCGCTCGTCCAATGGCAGGAGCCAGGAGCCAGGTGCTTTTCCTGGTCTCCCCATGGGGTGCAGGGCCCAAGCACCTGGGCCATCCTCCACTGCACTCCCGGGCCACAGCAGAGGGCTGGCCTGGAAGAGGGGCAACCGGGACAGAATCCAGCGCCCCGACCGGGACTAGAACCCGGTGTGCCGGCGCCGCAAGGCGGAGGATTAGCCTGTTGAGCCACGGCGCCGGCCTGATAAATTATTTTTTTAAAAATTTACTTATTTATTTGAGAGGTACAGTTACAGACAGTGAGAGGGAAAGACAGAAAGATCTTCCATCTGTTGGTTCACTCCCCCAAATGGCTACAAAGGCCCAAGCTGTGCTGATCTGAAGCTTTCTTCCGGGTCTCCCAAGCAGGTGCAGAGGCCCAAGTGCCTGGGCCATCTTCCACTGCTTTCTTAGGCCATAGCAGAGAGCTGGATGAGAAGAGGAGCAGCTGAGACTCAAACTGGCACCCATATGGGATGATGCCAGCGCTGCAGGCAGAGGCTTAACCTAGTGCACCACAGCGCCATCCCCAGTAAATTATAATCTTAGTCACTTAGTAGGATTTAGATTTATGTCTTGCCTGCAAAGGAGTGCCATGGTCAGGTTCATGGATGGCCTTCCATGTGGAGAGGCAGGAACCGAGGCTGCTCCAGCCTCCAGTTCCAGGCACCTACAGTCCTCCTCTTCTACCCAGTGGACAGGGGGAATAAAATAGAGAATTCTTGTGGGAGAAGCTTAGGGCCAGGCCGGGGAGAGACACACACTTCCACTCACCTTCCCTCTGCCAGAACTCGGTCCCGTGGCTGCAGTGATTGCTAAGGAGGCTGGGAAGTGTGATCCAGCTGTGTGCCCGGGAAGATGAGGGAGTAGGTTTGATAAGTAGGTAGGTGTTCATGTCACAGGGTTGGAGTTTGTTCCACAAAATAAATGAGACTTAGACTTTTAAAAACAGATCACATTGGAGGGTAATTACGTTAATTATTGTGGGATGCTGTGTTGTTTTAAAGGAAAAGTGCTTTAACTAGAAACTCTCCACTTGCGGTGCAAGTAACCAGTCAGTCCAACCCTGTTTGGGTTGGGTCTGTGCTGGAGCAGGTATGGGGAAAGAGGCTCTCACCTCCGGAGCTGGAGCTATTGGGTTTACAGGGTCTCACTGGGAGACTGAGGGGGAGGGGTGGGGCTAAACAAGCACACAAGGCAAGGCACAGCCTGGGAGGAGGTCTGATTCCTTTTGGTTTATAGATCACGTGTTGCAGTTTACCCCCTGGCTCTTCTGAGAAGCCGGCAGCTCCTTGCCACCCTTGGCCTCCACTCCCCAGACTTCCTGGGACGTCAGTGTGGGCTGCCGTCTGACCATGCTTCCTCCAGCGCCCGAGGCCGGGTGGGAGGGCTGCATGATGCACCGTTTCCTCCTGCCCTGCCAGCCTTCCAGATCGGGTCAGACTTGCTGTCTGCCGCTGGGTCTGGTTTCCCCCAGCAGCTCGGTTTTCCTGGCCTGCCTGTCCCACGAAATTCTGCGTTTTCAGATCATTTTTCCCTGGCCGTCTTAGCGTGCTGCTGTCCTGATTTCACCCCATTACGATTCCTGCCTGCTCTTCAGAGGGCGGAGTGCGGCCCAGGGACACGGCCGGGGAGCTAAGCGCAGCAGCAGCTAATCCTGGCGGTGTCCTCGTCTGACCCATGCACACGGCCTCGGGTGAAGTCCTCCGCAGACGGCCGTCCTCCGCCTTCTCTCCTCTCCTGCCCAGCCCCCCCCCCCCCCCGTCTTGGGCTGAGTAGGTTTAATGGTCTTGCCTTGCCCTTGGCCCCTGCTCCCAGACTGGAGAGTGGACTTTTTACCCCTCGTGCTTCCTCTGTGCTTCCTCAGCACCATGGACAGGGCCCTGCCAGCCCTGACTTTGTAAGGGGCTGTTTCCAGCTCTCTCATTGGGATTTGGAATTCTGCAGGTCCAGGCAGGGTATGTTCAATGAGCCAATGAGTGGATATATTTGCACAGAAGGACACTCGTGCAGACTTGGGGGTGGCCCCAACAGGCCTGTACTTCTGTCAAATGGAATGTCAGAGGGTGGTTCCAAGGGTCTGTGTCTATAACTCTTTTGCTTGGTTCAGAATTTTGAAAACAGGGCTCTGTAAGTGGACTCCTATTCTTTCTTAGCCTCAGTAAGGAACCTTTACCAGCTGTGCTGCTGTGGGGCCAGGCTTGAACACGATGCTATATAGTCTAGAACCAGGAGGTGGGCCTGTTCCAACCCCCACCCTTGGGCCTTGGCTCTGAGCCCTGCCTTGGGGATCCTGGACAAGTTATTCCTTCCCTATGAGCTATTATCTATAAAATGGGCATAATGTTTGTCATTCAAAGTTGTTATCAGGGCTGGTTTCAGGATTACAGAACTCTGTCCCTGACTGCACGTGTGTCGTTATTGGAGTTATTTCTGATGGCCTCTCCTCCTCCATGAGACTTTGGCCCACTGCAGTGTGAGGTGCAATAAGTGTTAATTGGATGAATTGCAAGAGAAAATCCAACCTAGCCCTTGGCGCATAGTAGGAGGGCCAAGCCGAGTGGTGATTGCTGCTCCTTCCCTCTCCACCCCCCAGCCCCAAGGATGTGACCTCCTCCTTGTCAGCACTTTGTAGTGATTTCAAGCCCTTCTACCCAGGGACAAACCTCCATAGCCTGCTAACTGTGTTGAGGCAAGGCCCTCATTCGTGAGGAGCCAGGCCAGGTTTTCCATGACTGACTATTCTTTTCTGAGTGTACAGGGCGCACCCCAACCGAGAGTGCTTTGGCACCACCAAGGCTCTGTCGGGATGCAGAGGAAGCAGAACTAGACCCAGATGGTGTCTAGGGAAGGTCCCTAGCCCAGGCCTGCAGGGGCAGAGGGAAAGCCCTCCCCTCACTTGCTGTCTCTCCAGCTCCTGGCTCTCACAGCCCACCCTTCGTGGCAGCCCCAAGCCAGCCCTGGTGAGAACAGGAAATTGGGGCTCTTCTGCTTTATCCTCACCTGCCTCCTTCCCAGGCTCTGACCCCACCGTGATAACTGTAGAGTGGTAACCCCGGAAGTGCACTTGCCTGTGAATGCTCTCATGATTTTTCTAATGGCATTTCTTTTTCCTGCTCGCGTTTTAATCCTGGCATTATCATCTGCCTCTGAAAACTGTCAGAAAGAGGAATTCCCCTGACTTGGGTGAGAAATTGGACTGCAGAAACACTTTGTGAAATGCTTGAGACCTAACTTGTCACCTACGGTGATAAAATAGAGTGCGTTTGTTAGGTGCTGCTGCGTGGGTTGCTTCACTTAATCCTGGTGTGTCCTTATGATGTAGGCGCTGTGGTTACTGCGGCCTGTGTTCCATCTGGGGTCGTGCACTGGAGGGGGAGCCAGACTGGGACCTGGGCCTCCGCGTCTGGGTTGGGAGTGAGAGCTGCAGTGGAGAGGAAAAGGGGACTCCACTGGTGTCCCGGCCGGCGGACCCGGTGACTCCTCCCGCCTGGCGCCCGCTGAGTCTGCCTGGAAGAGGAGCCGTGTTTCTCTCGCACGCAGTGTGCGGTTTGTAAACAAACACTGGCGCGGGTGCCGCCGACGCCCTCGCAGCAGATGGCTCCGCAGCTGCCTGCCCGGCGGTAGCGGACGCGCGGGCTCCGCGGCGACACCGCCGCGCCAGGACCGGAGAGCGGGGATGGGGGGCGGGCGGTCAGCTGTATGGCGCTGTGGCCTGGGGCGCCGGCCTTTCTCTGGGGTCTGGGAGTGCCGGTCAGCAGCCGCTGGTGTGCTCCTTCTGGTGCATTCCTTCATTCCTTCAGCAGAGATTTGTAAGGTGCAAGCCCAGAGCTGTTCCCCGCCTCCCGGATACCCTGGAGTAGACCTAGCAGTGCTGATAATGTGTCAGGCATAGCTGGATAAGTTTGTTTCGGTGCAAACAAACAAACAAACAAACCCAAAATTGAAACCCACACGTCCCTTTGTCCAAAGGGTATTTTCCCATGTGCTTTTCGAAGACGCCTGTCTGGCCACTTGGACAGACATGGCATTCGGGAAAGCTGGCTGAGCTCCTGGTCCCGCCTTGCCGCCCGGGTGAGCGGCGCTCCCATTGAGGCTTCAGTTTCCTCTTCTGCAGAGCCGGCATAATACCACTTACCCTGTGGGAAGGCTGCGCCGATCAAGAAGCTGGTGCGGCCAAGTTGGTGCAGTCGGTACCGATGGTCATTTTTGTTTAAAGTTTATTTGAAAGCCAGAATGACAGGGAGGGAGGCAGGAAGTGAGAGAGATTTTCCAAATGCTGGTTCACCCCCACAAATGCCCGTGACAGCCAGGGCTGGCCAGGCCAAAGCCAGGACTCCATCTGAATCTGCAATGTAGGTGGCAGGGATCCATGACCTGCTGTCTCCCAGGTGCATTGACAGGAAGCTGGGTCAGAAGCAGAGGCAGAAATTGATCGCAGACACTCCAGCATGAGATGAGTGTCCCAGGCAGGGAAGAGGTTCAACCGGCCGTGCTGCAATGCCCACTGCACAGGGGGTGTTTTTAATAACCCCTAACTGTGCCCTCTGCAGAAGTCCATCCCAGAGGAGAAACAGAACCCTGTGCCTGGCCCTGTGTAGTTTCCTCCAGAGTGCCAGGTAGGGTGCATCTAAAGGGCTTCCAAGAGGACGGGACAGCTCAGCTGGACATCGAAGGCTGGGGAGGAGCCCTCTCTTCCCGCTGTCCCCCGCCACCCTACCACCCAGGTGCAGATGTGGGAAGGGCAGAGAGGCAGCCAGTGCGAGGGCGGAGAAATCTGGACGCCCCCAGCCTGCTTGGAGAACAGCTCTGTGCCACGCGTGGGTAAAAATCTGCCCCAGGCTTCTTTCCTCTGAGCCTGTGCCCTCCCCTGCCCCGATCCCATCACTCCTCCATGGGCTGTGGGCCAGCCTTGGCCTGACCACAGGTTCCTAATGTCTCTGCTCAGGAGGGCCAGGTTACCACCGCCTTCAAGCCCACTTCTTCCTCCTCCTCTGGAGACGCCACGTTCAGCTCATTCAGATGCAGACTTTAATCAGAGCTCAAGTCCCTTTGAACCCCACAGATGCTGGTTGCCTGACCTGATTTCTTAGAAATCCAGTATCCATCTGGGGTTGGGAGTTGCTTCCTTACTGCACCGGGGACAAAGGAGTCGGGTTTTTCCATTCCCATTAAAATCGGCAAGCTGATGGCAACGGTGATGACTGTGCTTGTTTTAATAAAGCACTGTTTGTCTAAAGAATACTTGCAGGTGACATGGGGGAGGGGGAGGAGGCGGAGCTAGACTTGGATCCTGATCCTCGGGGAACTTCTTGCTTAGATGGAATTTGCTCCAGAGCCCTCACATCTGACGGTCCAGGTCTCCATGTAGGGTCTTGTTGCTGGCAAGCATATAGGATAAAATTGATCAGGTTTGTGAGCCTGTGTGACCTCATGCCCCTACCTGGCCACACCTGTGCGCCCACCTGCCAATCAGGCTAATTAACCACTCCCCTTTGGAAGTGGTTTAAGGCCTGGAACACAGTGGGCCCAGCTCTTTTCCCTTGTTCCCTGGACCTGCTTGCTGCCTCTGTGCCTCCAGGGCGCGTGGCCTTCAGGCCACCTGCCCCATGCTCCTGGCCTGCACGCTCCTCCACGTGTCTGGCTCCTGGTACTCAGTATGAACCCAGATTTCCCTCTCTCTCAAATAGGGCTCTCACTCTCCTGTGCATTTCTCTCACTAAATAAAAACGTACCATGCTGCTTCGTTCATTATGCCAGTGTTCAGAATTCCTTGCTGAATATTAGGCAAGAACCCACAGGCTCACTAAGGGTTGTGTCTCCAATAACAGTCCCTGCACCTACGACATCCACCTCACCGCTTGAACCCAGCTGCGCCTTCATTTCTCAGTGCCTCTGACTCCTTGCTGCACTGGACCAAGCGCAGTGGGTCAGCGTGGCCTGGCCCCTAGGTGAGGGCCCTCGGGAGCACTTCCTGAGCGTGGACTTGGCCTCGGGAAGCTGGCTCACAGGTCCTCCTTTCTTCCTGCATTTTATCTTTGCTCCTTGCCCTCTGGGTCATGCTGACCCTGGAGGCGCTGCCACACCCAGGCTTAGCCCTTTCTTGGAGTAGGAAACCACCCACCCACAAGCGCTCTTCTCAAATACAAACCCACACCCTGGCCTCTGCTGGCCTCTCACACATCCTGGGCCACTGTCCACCTGCCCCAGTCACTCCAAATACGCGAAGTATTCCCACTGGCCTGCTTGTCCTGCCCCACCTGCCTCTCTCTGCACTGTCTCCCTCCGCCTCCTGACTGCTCCCAGTGCTTCTGGTGGCCTGAGGTGACACGCCCTGTGCCCTCCTGCTGGGACCCATGTCAGAGTTTTCTCAGTGACCTCATTTCCCTGTCTGCTGACCTCCCTGTTCCCCAGTCTCACCACCCGTGCAGTGCATTGTAAAACCCAGGTCCTTTTCAGTGATGTTTGCGCCTCCTGGTCTGGACCTCCCACAGTCGTCCCAGGAAGTGTGCGCGAGGCAGCCTTAGTCCCGAGTCGCCGGGTGCACAGGGTAGTGAGAGCACACAGTGCCGGGTCACTGGTGTGCTGGTGCCTAGCTCAGGCTGGGCATCTGAAGGGATGTTGGGATTTGTGTCTTCCTCTGTATAGGTTCCGGTGTTTTCTAAGCGTCCCATGCATTCCTTTCAACGTCAGGGAAAATGTTGCGGGATGTCCACTCCCCCTTCCTGCTCAAAGATGCACGCTTGACTTCAGGTTGGTGCCCCCTCCTGTGCCCTGTGCTGCGTGCTGTCGGAAGACTTGCCTGGGGAGAATGTACTCCTCGCTGGAGTATTTCAGCCTTGGAGGAGGCCAGGGCAGCTCCAGGAATCAAACACGTCAGGGGGATGAAGGTGGCCACTCCGAGTTAAGGACGGCACATCACAAAACGTGACAGAGTGCCAGTGCAACGGCCGTCAGGCGCTTAGCAAGCACCTCCTGCACAGTCACTCTTCACAGGGCGTGGCCTACGCTCAGGGCTGTGCTCCAGGACCATGGGTCTTGTCCCAGAGGAGGGTGGGCGTAAAGGTAACAAAGGGTCAGGAACAAGCAGCGGTAACCCAGGGATCAGGTGAGCTCCACAGGGCAGGAGCTGTTTGACCAATGGGCAAGGTGAGGACAGAGGAGGAGAGGGTTGGAGATGGCTGGCACCCAGGATGAGGGCTTGGGGGCAGACAGCAGTATCTGCTAAGCTGGGCATGGCAGTCACCTGCAGGGATTCCACACCCGTCCAGCCTCTGTGACCGTGGGCAGTCCCGGAACGTCTTGGATGTGTGAAGAGAACATGGCGATAGCACCAACCATAGGGCGCGTCCTGAGGATGAACTATGATGATGCCCGTGAACGGGGAGAGCTCTGGGGTCTCACTGTGCCTTCACTGCATGTGGTTCCCGAGACCCTACTGTGTGCTGGGCCCTGTGTGTTTCATTGTGGTGAACAAAGCAGACAGAAACCTCTCCCATGTAGGATGTCCATTGCTGTGGGGGAGACCGAGATCCCTAGAAACCGGTGAAAGACAGTGTGTTAGATAATGACCAGTGACAGGTGACGATAGTGACAAGGGTGGGAATTGTGGGGCTCCGTGGGGAGCGCTTGGTATGATCGTTGCTTACTGTGCAATTTTGGAAGGAAACCAGAAATGGGGGAGGGAGAGGAGACTGGGTGAGTGGGCACCAGGATGGGCCTTCCAGCCAACGTGGGATTGGAGCCGTGCTTTGTGGTGGTTGGGGATCTGCTCCAGACACCAGGGTTGGAGG
Organism: Sylvilagus floridanus; assembly: GCA_949820135.1. NCBI lineage: Eukaryota > Metazoa > Chordata > Mammalia > Lagomorpha > Leporidae > Sylvilagus > Sylvilagus floridanus. The sequence continues at coordinate 41,347,348 of OX463242.1, forward strand.
GGTGGAGCCAGGCAGTAGGGCGACTCCTGCAGCCAAGGACAAGGGCTCTGGCAGCCAGCAGTGTGGAGTGGAAGGTGTCTTACCTGGAGGTGCCCTGGTGTGGTCGGGCCAGCCCGGGCTGGAGGAAGGGAGGCCTGCAGTGCATCCAGAGGTCCAACAAAGAAAGCAAGATTCATCCTCCCAGCGGGTCCCTGGTGGAGGCCTGGGAAGGAGAGAGAGGCAGAAAATAGACACCCAGGAGCTCAGAAGGTGTGGGAAAGGAGTTAATGGCTCCCTTTCGCATGGAAGAAAAGGTGGTGGTTTGCAGAGAGTGTGAGAAGTCTTCAAGTTTTTCACTGAAACCAATGGGGATATTAACTGTTGCACCTGTGTCACTGTTGCCACAGGCCACACGGGCTGCAGAACTCACTGATCACAGCACCTATTCTCCCCCAGCCCCCAGGAAGCTGGGGTCAGATGGTCAGGGGTGTTTTTTTTTTTTTAAGATATATTTATTTATTTGAAAGGCAGAGTTACAGAGAGGCAGAAGCAGAGAGAGAGAAAGTCATCCATCCTCTGCTTCACTCCCCAAATGGCCACAACAGCTGGAGCTGGGCCAATCTGAAGCCAGAATCTGGGTCTCCCATGCAGGTGCAGGGGCCCAAGGACTTGATCCATCTTGTAGTGCTTTCCCAGGCCACAGCAGAGAGCTGGATTGGAAGTGGAGCAGCCGGGACTTGAACCGGGGCCCATATGGGATGCCGGCACTGCAGGTGGCTGTGTCACAGCAGGGCTCCCAGGGGTGATTTTAAAGAGGATGATTCCCTTAAGGAATTACCTTTAGGGAAGCTGCACATTTCTGAGCCCAAGGTCAAGAGCACGGCTAGGTGCAGGGAACTGTCTGCGCGCTCCTTAGGCACGTCCCTGGGAACACAGGCAGCATCTACTGGGTTGTTCTCCGAAGGGCATGCAAGCGGCTGGCACTCAGGAGCAGTTGGGAGACTTAGTAATTCAGCAACGTGGAGAACAGAAAGGAGGGAACTTGTGGGAAATGTAAATTATAGCAATGTAAACAAGGAGCTTCCCAGTAATCGCATAAATAAAAAGCAGACAGCAGTCCCTTGGGAGTAGTACTGGGGGGGCGGGGGCAGGGAGGGGGACTCGCTTGCAGCTGCAGGCTTTTCTGTAATAGAGCAGTCACCTCCACGTGAGGCTCCTGGGAGCCTCAGAGCAGGGCTCAGTCCTGTAGGAGCTAGGCTCTCAGCAACTGCCTCTTATGGGGCATCCAGCAGGGGGAGCCAGTGAGGCAATGGGCGGTGACAGGGAAGTGTTTAGGGAAGCTAAGAAGGGCCTTGCACCAAGCTCCCTGCTGTGACCCGTGGCTACCAAGAGAGGGGATGTCTGAGGAAATGAGGTTGTGTCACGGTGCTGCAGGTCCCCGCACCAGGCCTGGGGCAGGAGGGAGGTCGTCTTGCCCTCGTGGCCTTGCACCCACAGCCCCTTCCTGGGGAGGCCATCCCTAAGGCAGTTGCAGGTCATTCTAGATTGTGTAGTGGACTCATCACAAGCAAAACCCTGGGTGCCTCTGAGGGGCCCCCACCTGTGTGGTCATCCTGCAGGGCCAGTCTTGGGGAGACAGAAGCTGACGGGCGCCAAGGCTCTGGAGGATGCTTATTTGTCAGACACAGCTGGGTCTTGGGATCTGGAATTTGGGGCAGGGGACCAGGCTCCCCAGGGGGACTGAGCCTCCGGTGGAGAGGTGTTCTGTGGTGTCCAGGCCCCGGGCTTCTGGATGACCCTGCCCTTGACCCTCTGTGTCCTCTGGCTCCATCTTTGGCCCACTTCCTGTAGTTCTAGCAAGAGCCCCCTTGGGTCAGGATCTTCATGGGAAGGCCTCTCCCCTGACACCAGATCGGAGAACTCCTCCCCCACCCATGGTGTCTCTCCCGGCTGGCCTCGGGGCTTCCTCTCCGTGGGCCTGGGCCACCTGTCTGACCTGAGCCCAGCCTCTCTCTCCCACTGCAAAACCCCAGCGCGGCAGGCCTCGTGCCCAGAGTGGTGGTCCTCTGAATGGCATCCACCTTGGCCTCTCGGCTGTTTTTCAGCACCTCCCCCACGGACAGCCGAGGGGGACGCTGGTGTGGCTGTCGGCCTTTCGGTAGCACTTGCTGGCTGCCCTTGGGCAGTCCCCTTCTACAGCACCTGGCCAGCCACGCCCAGGCCCCAGTGCCCGAGGGGCCTCTGCAGGAATCAGACAAGGGGCACCCTCCATGGGCACTTCTTTTAAGCGGGTACAACGTGGATGCCAGTGTGTGGTGGTCCAGCCCACCTGTGCCCGGGAAGCCCTCAGGACTTGGGGATCAGCAGTCCTGGTGGCCCCCACCTTGTCTGTGACCCCCACACAAGCCAGCAATATCATACCACATCTGCCTCCCACTGCTTTCCTGCCTCCCACCCACCACCAAGAGGTGCCAACTGGTCCAGGCAGCTCCCTCCAGGTAGGCAGGAATTGGGCTCCCTAAAGGACAGGCAGAAAAGAGAAGTGGCTGCGGTCTTCCCCAGAGCGTGGCTGGCATAAGGTGCTGGGACACAAGCATACGTACGTGCTAGGCAGTGTACCAGGTGGGCCCTCTCCCCTGCTGCTGTAGGACTCAGCCAGGAAGCCTGGAACCCCTGGTCCACCCATACCCTCAGATCAGTTGGTGTATGTCACCAGTGTAAATAGGACCCTTGCTCAAGACATTGCATCCTTGGGCAGTGCCAACCTGAGCAACAGTACATGGAAAGTTTTCTGTCCAAGGCACACAGCCTGTGAGCTAGGCTGCATCTGTGGACCTCATGGCTTCTAGCCTTCATCAGTGGAGGGTTTGTAGGTAATCCCAACTCACTCTGCGCTGCCCTCCCCCATCTCTGGTCCTATTCAGCATTCATTGCCTAGACATGGCTTGCCTTGGATGAGGGGGAGCAGTTCATGGCTGGAGGAGGGAGGGAGATGTGGCTCCCCTCAAATTCAGTTCTCTGAAGCTGCTGACTTCACTTAATCAGCCACAGTGCCCCAGAGTCTGTGTTCTTGGAACTTGTACCCCTTGATTCCCCACCCAGCACTCCCACCATACCGTGTTTATCATAAAACAGCACCATCACAATTCCAGAGGGAACTTAGAGAAGAGAAACATCGGTTGCAATTCCATCTTTGTAGCACAGCAGCATAGGGGCACCCTGCATCTGTGCTGTGTTCCCTCTGGCACACACCCATGCACACGTGTTTTTGCACGTGGCTGATAACCCTATGTGCACACACTGTTAAAATCATCACGCTCCAGGGTTGGTGCTGTGGTGTAGCTGGCTAAGCCTCATCTGGCATCCCATATGGGTGTCGGTTCAAGTCCTGGCTGCTCTTCTTCTGATTCAGCTTCCTGCTAATGGCCGGAGAAAGCAGTGGAAGATGGCCCAAGTGATTGGGCCCCTGCACCCACGTGGGAGACCTAGAGGAAGCTCCTGGCTCCTGGCTTCTGATCAGTCCAGCTCTAGCCATTGTGGCCATTTGGGGAGTGAACCAGCAGAGGGAAGATCTCTCTATTGCTCCCTCTGTCTATAACTCTGCCTCTCAAATTAAAACAAAACCCATCACACCCCAGAGAGCCCCAAGTCCTCCCTGCAGAAGTGGGGTGGGGCTGGCAGGTGTCTGTTGGAACCAAGGGGAAAACGTGGAGTTCCCTACTATGGGGAATGCTTTTAATTTTTATCCACAAGGCAATGCAAGTGAATCTTGGCCCCTGAGGGAATTCTCAGGAACAGAAGGCTGGAAACAAATTTGATCAATGAAAGCTGCTCCCTGAGAGAAGCAGCCATTGATAAATTCCAGTGGTGCCTGGTCAGTGGGAGTTCATCTGTGTCTGGGGGTGGGAGCTGGGAAGGGCCCCCGGGGCTGGAGGGTAAGGGCAGTAGCGCCTGCAGGAGCCCTGTGTGCGTGCCCTGCCTCCTGCACATGAATCATTCATGGCCTCCCGTGTCTGCAAAGAAGAAAGAGAGGAGGCTTCCTCATTAGCACGAGGCGGATTCGGGATTGATCTACCCCAGATTGATGGGTTCACTCGGGCCGGCTCTCAGGAGAGGGTCACTTAACACACAGCCTGAGGCCTTAGGAGCCAAATAAGCCCAGTCTCCCAGCCCTTGCCCCTCCATTTATAAATAGCCTGAAAGGGGAAATGATTCCACCGAAAGAGAACACCTAGCACCTCTCGAACAGGGGTCTCAGGCGTCACTGCCTGCGCAGCCTTCCTGGGGATTGGGGCAGAGGGGGCGAGCCCTGTGGTGGCCCCATCCAGGCTGCAGGGCGTGGCCCACCAAAGGCAAGCTGGGCTTGGGCTCCTCAGCACTGGTAGCTGTCCATCCCTACCCCTGCCTGCTGAGGCTGGGTCTGGACCAAGGGGAGGGGCCTGAGCGCACCCTTGGAGGGGCTGACCTGGCCAGAGAAGGGACTGTCCATTTGCAAGAGCTGCGCCCAGAGGGCGCGTGTCAGGAAGGAGCCGGTGATTGTTGCCAGGAACTGGCAGAGGCCAGGCTCACCTGGAAGATCTGGCTTGGAGTAGGGGAGGGGCAACCCCAGGGACAGAGTCCAGACAGGTTGTCCCAGGGGCTCTGGGCCCGGCTGGCAGCTCTCAGAGTGCAAGGGAGAGTAAGCAAAGTGGCATGCAGGGAAGAGCATGCTCGTAGAACAGCTGGCACACGTACTCACATGCACCCACACAGGTCCTGGCCACAATGGTCTCCCTTCTAGTGGGCCCTCACTGGGACACGCAGGGAGACTCGTCCCCATGGAGCAAGGCTGACAATAGCCCTGGGATGCAAGCAGGCAGGATTACAGGGGTGGATGAAGAGGCCCCGCTGTACACAGGGGCTCAGGGATGCTTCCCTGTGCACATAGTGAGACCAGAGGCTGGCCCGGGCCCCTCGCCTTCCTCGACCTGCCTCTCCTGCCTTAACTCGAGTGAAGGAGGAGACCAAAGGGTCTGCACAGGCACGAATGGCTGTCGCCTTCCAGGGCTCCTGCCTTGTACAGTGGCGTTGATAACCTGGAAGGCTTTGGGCAGGAGCCCGGAATGGGTTGGCCCTGGTTGGGGCTCAGGGAACGGGAGGAGCAAGGGGGCAAGGAGCTGAGCCCGCCTGGCTCCCAGCAGCCTCAGCTTTGCCGGATGTTGCTGCTCTGGGCCAGCTCAGAGGGCTTGATGTGATCCTGGCTGGAAATGGAGGAAACCAGCTCTGACTCAGAGTGGGGACCGTGGGTGGAGAAAATCATAATGAGAGCAAGAGCAGGGACTGACCTGGGGCTCACCTGCCAGCGTGGCAGTCAGAGCCTCACACCCGGACCCAGAACCATGGCAGATGCCCTGGTGGGTGCACATCCACCTGCAAGCTTGCACATTTGACAGGTACTTCCTGAGCATCACTGGCTGATAGTAAACCACTGGCGACTAATAATGATCAAGACAGATAAGACTCGCACCTCCATGGAGCCTGCCTCCCCAGATGGAAAGCAACAAACTAATAGTCACTTTAATTTCAGATAATAGTGGGTGCTCTGGAGAGAGTCAGGCTGGGAAGAGGATTGTGCCTTCTGGTGGTGGGGGTGCTGGCTTAGATTCAGTGGTCCTGGGAGGGGTCTCTGGGAGGTGGCATTTGAGCAGAGACCTTAGTGATGTGAGGGGCTCATCGGGTCTGAGAAGATCCAGGGCATGAACCCCTCCAGGCCGAGGCAGAGCAAGGATATCCCCCAGCCTGGGGACCTGTTGCAAAGTGTGAGGAACAGCAAGGAAGCCAGTGTGGTTGAAGTCAGGGCCATGCGGGGTACTGTAGCAGGAGACAGAGAGTCGGGCCATGGGAAGCACTTTGGATTCATGCTGAGTGTTTAAGTCTTAAAATGATCATTCTGGCTGTGCTGTGGGTGAGGCAAGGAGGCCAGATTGGAGACAACTGGCAGTGATTGGCACCGTTCAATGGTGGAGGTGAGGAGGTGGGAGAAGTGGTGGGGCCCGCCCACTTTTTGAAGGTGAAGTGAAAAGGCAGTGTGGGTGAGCTCAGCGTGTGGAGGGAAGAGGCACTAAACATATCCCCTGGTTTCTCTGGGCGGAGCAAGTGGATAACCGGATGGTGCCCCGTGCTCCACTGGGGAGGACTGCAAAGAAGAGCAGGCTTGGCAGGGAGGAGACACATAGCCTTGTGTGGATTTTAGAAAGTTTGAGATGCTTGTTGTTGGAGAGATGCTGGGCTTCGAGATGTGACTTTGGGAGTCATCACTGGTTGGTGTTCAAGGCCATGGTCCAGCTGGGGCCTCCTGGGGAGAGATGGAGAGAGGCCTGTGCTGAGGTCTGAGCTTGCAGAGGACGTTTGGATGACAGGAAGTGGAGCAGGCAGAAGGGGGACAAGAGGCGGCCAGCAAGCTAGGGAATCAGGACGCAGTGTTCTGGAAGCTAAGGGAACAAAGCATTTCAGCAGACAAGGAGCGATCAACTGGCTGTGTGGCCACGCTGGACGAGACGGGTGCCAGGTGAGCTGAGCATTGGCCTCGGGAAGATTCTGCTCACTCAGCGGCGATAGTTCTGGTGGGAGGAGTGGCTGGGAGAAGGGGAGAGGATGCAGCGAATACTGTAGGGTCTTTGAGAGCTTTGGCGCCAAGCGACAGCAGAGAAATAGGGGTGGGTCTCTGGAGGGCATGCATCGTCAAAGTGTTAATTTTTTTTTAAGCTAGGAAAGATCACAGTGTGCTTTTCTGAGGATGGGGAAGATCTGGAGGAGAAAGGAGTGGGTGGTGCAGAAGAGTGGGGTGAGTTGATCTCTTGGGGCCCTGGAGCGAGCTGGCCCCTGCTGCCCCTGCAGAGCACAGGAAGCAGCAAGCTATCCAGGCCAGGGCTCTGCTCTAAGGCACTGCTTCCCCTTCAGCACTGGCCTCTCTGCACCAGCCTCCAAGAGCACAGAATCCTTCCACCTGATTCTGATCTCAGAAAAGAAGGAACAGGCAGAGGAATAAAGAGATGCCAGAGCAGGTCTGGGTGAGCCAGCCAGTGCACTCCAGCCTCGGGAAGCCCGGATGAGACTTTTCCGAGAATAAGCTGTCTTGCAGCGAGACAGGCAACAGGGCATCTATGCCCAGGGGGGCTTCAGAGTGCCCCAAATCCCAGCGCCATTCACCCCAGGGATGTTTCCCCACCACCAAGGTCAATCGCTTCTGCAGGGTGACCTCCACAGTCATGGGACCTCGGCCTGACGCATCCTCAGCAGACGCCCTGTCGATCTCACTGATGAGAGTCTGCAGCCTCCGGCACTGGCACTCAGGCACCCAGCCAGGTCTGGCTTCATTCACTGGCAGACAGGGTGGGCTGGGGGCAAGGAGTGCAGGTCACAAAGGGAGTGGAGCAGAAGAGGCTCCAGGGCTGGCCCAGAACCAAGCAAAGCCAGAGGCACCAACCAGACAGCTAGTGTGAGGGCCCAGGGCTCCGCAGGGCAGGAAACACCCAAATCCTGAAGACCAGAGGCCTGCTGGAGAGCCCAGGAGTAACCCAGAAAGGGATGCTCGGCTTCCATGGCTCCCTTGGTCTGGAAGAGGCCTGTGGAGACCAATGCAGTCCCCTCTTCTCCAGCCTTGCTGCTCATCAGAATCTGCCCTGTGCCTTGCAAAGCCAGATGTCTAAGCTGCATCTAGGAATCCAGACGCTCAGGAGCTGGCTCCATCTGTGTTTCCATCACATCCTCAGGGTCCGTTTAGTCCTGGCCTGGCCTTTGAGAGCCGCTGTAGCAAGCTGTGCCTCTCTCCAGGAACCGAGGCAGGGCTCAAATCAAAGCCAGCTCAGAAACCTATGTGACTGTACACCTGCACTTTGGGATAGCGTTTTTGGGCCCTATTAACGGTTTCATTTGGACCCCCAGCCCACTCATGGCAGCCGTAGATGAGTGCCCTGGCTGGGGAAGTGGGGGTCCGACACTGCTTTCTCTGTTGCAAGCCTTGCTTGTACTTGCTTTATGGCGGTTATCACTCTCTGAGTTACCCTACCGCTCCTTTGCTGGTTACTTGTCCACTTCCCACCACTGATGTTTTGTTTCCAGGAGGGCAGAGGCCTCTTCTGTTGACCTTGCTGCCGTCTGCCCAATATCCAGAAATGAGCTGGCACATCACGGGCGTATTGGCCTCAGGCTTATTTGTTGCGTTTGAGTTACAAGACATGGGGTGGGGTGGGGGGGCTCTCTGGGAAACTCCCAAAATCATCTGGGTTTTCCTGGAAGCTCCTGTCATTCCAGGTCCCCTTCCCTCTCTCTCTAACTCTGCTGTCCTTGGGAGTACAGCAGGATGCTGGAGTATACAAATAGGGAGGTTAGAACGTTTCAGCTCTAATCAGAGTCACCACTCACCACTTCCAAAGAGGGGCTGGGTACTGTTACTTGGTTGTTTTCTGCAATGTGTCTCCAGGTAGGGTGTTTTGTGCAGAAGCCAAGATGCCACTGGGAACATCCACATCTGCAGTGCCTGGGTTTGAGTCCTGGATGTTCGTCAAATTCCAGTTTCCTGCTAAGGTGCATCCTGGGAAGCAACAGATGATGACTCACGTAGGTGGGTCCCTGCAGGCTTGGATTGACTTCCCAGCTCCTGGCTTCAGTCTGGCCCAACCCTGCTGTTGTGGGCATTTGGGGAATGAACCAGTGAATGAAAGATCTGTCTGTTTCTGTGTCTCTATTCTGTCTCTCTGCCTTTCAAGTAAAAACAAGACAACAATAAAATAAAATGCATCTACCTTTAAAGGCTCATATCTTATTGAAGTCTAGATGCAACAACATAATGGAAAAGAATAGACACGATCCAGGCTCTGCTCCTAGTCCACACCTGCTGTGGTCTGTCCCCTCTGGAATGCATCGTGTTGGTTCTGGAAGATGGTACCTTTAAGAGGGGATGGGGTCCCTAAAAGGAATCAATGCCTTTCTCACAAGGTTGGGCTGGTTACCACCAAGGCGACTATTCTAAAGCAAGGCCTTCCCTCGTGTTGCCCTTTCTGTACATGCCCGCTTACCCTGCTGCTTTCTGCCGTGAGCTGAAGCAGCCCAGGACCCCTGCCACAGTCATGCTCCAGGCCATCCCAGCCTCCAGATCTGTGAGCCCCAATAAGCCTCTAATCTTTATCCATTTCCAGCCTCTGGTATTCTGTTATAGCAACAGGAAGTGGACTGAGACAACACCTCAGCTCTTTAATGTTGATGCACATATTAAGAGATCCCAGTGTGGATTCCTGCAAATCATCCAAGGGGCAGAGGGATGCTGTGGTGCAGGGGGTGTGGGAGATCAGGCCAGGGCTCCATGCGGACAGTCATTTCCTTCCCCTACCAGGAAAGACCCCACCTTCCTCTCTCAAGGGTCTGCTCCCAACAGCCTTCTTTTGCAAAACTGCCGTCCAGTCCCGTAGAACAATAAGGGCAGAATGCTGCTTGCCTGTGGTGTGAAGTGAGCAGCCAGCGAGGTGTGGAAGTTTAGTCCATAGTCCGTGTTAGGTGCTAAAATAGTTCCACATGGCTGAGTGTCCCCAGCTCAACTTGGGACTTCCTGGCTACTGCTTTGGCTGAGCACGGGGAGGGGATGAGAGGGAGTCAGGAGGTTGTCACACTGGGCTGCAGAGGAGCAGTGGCTGTGCACTGGGGTGCTCAGCAGCAGACATTGTCTGACACAGCTGCGTTTGAAGCTTAGTGTCTTCCTCTGCAAACCTGGGGCTTGCAGCACCTGCCATAAAATGATTGCAGAGCTGGGGTGGGGAGCTGCTTCCTGCCAAGGGCCATGTGGGTATTTATAGCATTGTTTGCAGGCCATATAAAATTATCAACTTAAAAATTGGGCTGCTGAGGATGTATTGAGTTTCTAGTCCTGCCTGCAGTTGCCTTGGGCCAGACCCAGAGACTTTGCGGGGCTTACATGGCCCATAGGCCGGATGTACCCCCACCCGTGTTGGAGAGAGTAACTGAACAAAGCAGTAGTCACGTAGCCTGTGGCTGGGATGGTGTCGTCAGATTCAGGCATTCCACATTCACTGTTGTTGGTGGGAAAATATTCGTAATGTAAAACTTAGCATTTTGCCATTTTACAGTGTACAGAGCCATAGCACTACACACACGCACGTGGACATGCAACCACTGCCTCCGTCCATCTGCGGGACTCTTGCCATCTCCCCAGCTGAAATCTGCCCCCATTAAACACTGGCTTCCCCTCCCCAGCCCCTGTCAGCCCCCATTCCGCTTTCTGCCTCTGTGGGCCTGACTGCTCTAGGGACTGCATCTAACTGGCATCGGGAGGCATTTGTTCTTTGTGAGCAGCTTTTTTAAAAATGGCAAATGGGCACATGTTGCACTTTTAAATTTAGTTCCATGTTTGCACCAAAGTAGAAAAAAAAAGAAAGAAAAGAAATGTACATAGTAGTGGAATCAGCATCCTGCCAATAGCAACCCATAAAAGTGATGTGGTATCCATGATTAAAAATTGAAAGCTAAAGCCTTGCACCAAGAGGTTCTTAAGGTGTCTCAGGTTTACGAACTCTGTCTTCCCCTCTACCTTTGTTGAGGTTTAATTGACGTAAGAAAAGTGTTTATGGTGCACAACATGATGTTTTGATATATGCATATGTTGTGACATGGCTACCACAATAAGGACATATCTGTCACAGCTTTTTTCTCATGGGGAGAACAGCAAGGAGCTGCTGTCTCACCAAGTCTCAAGCACGGAGTTCAGTGCCGTGAGGTCTGGCCCCATGCTGGATAGGAGCGCTCCGGGAGCTCCCATCCTGCCTAGCTGGGACTTTGCTCCCCCCACCTGCAGCTCTTCACCCTCGGGCCCCAGTCCCCGGCCACCCTGCTCCGCGCGCAGCTTCCGGAGATCAGATGTTTTCGGTTTCACAGACGTGGGATCACGTGGTGTTTTTCTTTCTGTATCTGCCTTATTTCACTTAGCATTTCATTCATGTTGTAGAAGTGACAGGATTTCCTTTTCCTTTAGGGATGAATGATATTGCATTACATATCTACCTATATGTGCATATCTATATAACTGTTATATGCGTCCATATATACTCACATATATCAGATTTCATTAATGGGCATTTAGATTGATCCTATGTCCGGGCTTTAGTGATGAACCCCCAGCCTAGTTCAGTTAGCATCATAGCCTGTATTGTTACAACATATTAATGATATCTTGTAGCATGTGTCAGGATTTTCTTTCCTTTTATCACTGGATAATATTCCATTGTATGTATAGATCATGTTTTTATTTCTCCATGAATCCTTTGATGGACTCTTGGGCTGCGTTCCCCTTTCTGCTATTGCACATAAGGTTCCTTTGGCCGTGGGTGGGTCCCTGCGTTCACTTCCTTGGGGAGTGTCTCTGTAGGCACAATGCACTATATGGTAATCCTGTCTTTCACTGTTTGAGGGATGTGCACAGTGTTTTCCACAGTGGCTGCACCATTTTACATTCCCACCAGCGGTGTGTTGGGGGTTTCTATTTCTCCACATTCTTGCCAACACTTATTATTTTCTGTTCATCTTTTTTTTTTTCTTAATAATGGTGATGCTGCTGACCATTGTTTTTAACCCACAGGTGTTGAGTCATAGTAAATGTTCTGTGTTTGTGTGTGTGGCGGAGGATCCTTCCCTAAGCTGTGAATAAAGTAAGAACAGGAGAAAGACTTGATGTGGGTGCACCATGATGGTGAGTTTCGACTGAGCGTCTGCTCTGTGCTGCCCACAACACAAAGCAATCTCTCTGTGTTGTTTAACCCTCCCCATAACTTTGTGAAGTCAGTCACAGTCGGATCTCCACATTATAGAAGAAACAGAGACCTGAACAATGCTATAACGAGTCGCACAGATACAGAGAAGTAGGGGTCAAGATGGGAGCACCTGCCCCTCCTCCCTGCTGATTCACTGGGCAATCAAAGTCAGACCAATGTGTTTATTGTCCTGAGGGTGGATTGAGGGTGGAAATTGTAAAAGAGCAAATAAGTTCTGCAGTTAAAGCTGGTGTTGTCTTCAGCTACTCATCTTGTCTATGCCTCAGTTTTCTCATCTGTGAAATGGATAAACCATTACCCAGCCTGCTTGCAAGCTGGGACTGTTAGGATGATGAGAGAACATTTGTAGATGTCCTTAAAACATGGTTCCTGCCGACAGAGCTGACAGAGAGAAGCCCTAGGCAGGAGTTCGTCCATTTGGTGGACATCTCCTGGGCTGATTCAGCAAAGGTAGGCGCCGATCCTGCCCACCAGGGCTGTGCAGCTGTGACCAAACATGAATGCGAAGCTGAATGTGAGGGAAGAGTTTCCAGAGAGCCCTGGATGGATGGAGAGAAGGGAAACAGGGCCAGCTCCTGGGAGGAGTTGGGAGGACAAGGCTGGGGAGCCCAGGAGGGGCGGCCGAGTTCGGGGTTCCGGGTTCCGCAGAGCCGCTCAGCTTGGTGCTCAGTTCCTGCGTCACACTCCCTTTCATCTTCACCCCCTTGCTCAGAGTCCTCCCGCTAAGGCTGTTGTTCTTTCTCCCGCTTCCGTAGACCTGCATGCGGTGTGTATTATTTATGATAATTAGTTAACAGTTTATATTTAGGAAGTTTAAATAGTTCACCCTCTCTTACTGCTGTGAGTCCTGGGTGCTTCCTGGAGGGCCCCCTTGACAGGGACCCCTGTGGACCGGCCTCAGCCCCCCGGGGCCGGGTCTTGGGGGGAAACCCAAAGAACGGGATGCAGGCTGCTGCTGTGGCCCCTGGCGGAGGTCTGGCTGCTGGGTGGCCTCGGCCCTGGGCTCGAGGGCTGGCCAGCCTCTGTGGACATGCTTTTGCTTCCAGGATCACCTGTGCCCACCTTCACAGTGGTGCTGAGTCCTGGAGAGGAAAGGGGTCTATGAGTCTCTTCTGGGCTCAGTGTTGAAGCCAGGGGAGCTTCCCTCCTCCCCTCCACTACTTCTGCAAAGACAGGGGCCATGAAAGGACCCTGCAGGGACCCAAATATTAACTGGAAACTGCTGCCACAGGGCGGTGGTGATGAAAACAAAGAAGGCTGAACAGGGTGTTTTGAATGCTAAAAGGCTGGGAGGATCACAGAGAGTGCTCATATTTGTTTATGTATGAGAATCCTTGGCAAGATAGGAGTATGGTTTCTACCTTTAGGGCCGGCTGGGTGGGAAGAGGACTTCAAACATGCATGAATAGATGCATCACATGCAAGACTGGGTGTGTGATTTTTTAACCATTTCAGAGTTTTAAAGCCATTTCTTAAAAAAAAAATTTACTTATTTTTTTGAAAGTCAGAGTTACACAGAGAAAGAAGGAGAGGCAGAAAGAGAGAGAGAGAGAGGTCTTCCATCCGATGGTTCACTCCTCAGTTGGCTGCAACGGCCGGAGCTGTGCCGATCCAAAGCCAGGAGCCAGGAACTTCTTCCAGGTCTCCCACCTGGGTGCAGGGGCCCAAGTGTCTGAGCCATCTTCCATTGTTTTCCCAGGCCACAGCAGAGAGCTGGATCAGAAGTAGAACAGCCGAGTCTTGAACCAGTACCCATATGAAATGCCAGGACTACAGGCAGTGGCTTTACCCATTACGCCACAGTGCTGGCCTCTAAAGCCATTTTTTAATATAAAGATTTATTTATTTACTTGAAAGTCAGAGTTACACAGAGAGAAGAAGAGGCAGAGAGAGAGCGAGATCTTCCATCCACTAGTTCACTCCCTAATTAGCTGCAATGGCCAGAACTGCACCGATCTAAAGCCAGGAGCCAGGAGCTTCTTCTGGGTCTCCCACATGGGTGCAGGGGCCCAAGGACTTGGGACATCTTCTACTGCTTTCCCAGGCCATAGCAGAGAGCTGAATTGGAAGTGGAGCAGCTGGGACTCAAACTGGCACCCATATGGGCTGTTGGCACTGCAGGTGGTGGCTTTACCCGCTATGCCAGCGGCAGCCCCATTAAAGCCATTTTTAATATCTTGTTTTAGCAGGAGTGTGAGGCCCCAAGGTCAGATGGCAAAGGGTCATTTTCAAGCTCCCTGGAGCACTCAGGGATCTGGCCCCTCCCCCCTCTGAAACAATCCTCCTCAGAGCTTGCCAGCTTGACCAGTTGTGGCTTCTCCCCTTTGGCCTGGTCATGTCTGCCTTGTCAGTTATCTTCAGAGCCTGACTTGCCATCATGTTAGATTGACTGTCTCCTGTCCTTGTTTTCCCTAAAGTTCTGTGACAAGTACATTGTCCAAGTTCTTATAAACTCCTCCTGATTACCACACTTAAACTCCGAGACAGAGGCTTGGAGTTCAGTGAGCTGTATGTATCCTCTGGACCACACGGCAGTTCAGCTGCAGCCCTGGCTGCGGTCGGATCCTCCACCTCAAATGTTTGCTGAGACATGGAATGTGCTTCGCCCACACTGTCTGCAGGCCCACAGTGTCCACGGGTCCACAGCGTCCACAGGTGGCCCAGACCTCCACCTAGCAGGGAAGAGATGCTCAAAACCACCCTACACATCTGCTTGACTAATGCTCCTGCCTGAAGCTAGGGGTCTCCACCAGGGCCCCCCAAACTCTCAGATTTGTTCATCCCTCCGTTACCCTGTGAGAAAGATTCGTTAATTCTCCCAATCCCTGAAGTGAGGTGAAAAATCACGTAAGTTTATTAAAAGACTAAAATTTCTTCTCTGAGCGCCTGAAGTATCCTCTTCCCTGTTCCCTGCCACTGGCTAATGTTCCCGTGCACACAGAGGCCTCCCTGCTGTCCAGCTTAGTTACCTTGAAAACTGTCTGTGTGACCCTGGCTGAATCACATCACATCGTAGGGAGTCAGAGCCTTTATCTACGACATGGGCAGGTTGGCTTAAGTCAGCAATTTTCTTCCAAGATCAGATGAGATCGGGCGCATTCAGGGCGGTATGGCCATAGACTGTCAGCAATTTTCTAACACTTAAAACACAGAGGCATCTTTTCCTCCAATTAAATCCTCTACAAGGTCCACCCACAACAAAAGGCATACAAATAAGGGTTTTAAATAAAGGATTCCATACATAAAAGCTTAGATTCACTTGTTATTGAATTTGGCGGTGAGAAAAAATGGGCCCGTTTTGACTGCACACAAAGTTGAAATGGGGGATTCCAGTTCGCCGTTGGTCTTGAACGTCATTCACAGCATCCAATCATTTCCATGGTGCGCAAAACACACATTAAGGAAAATCTGATCAACTCAGTAAGTTTGTTGGGAGCGGTAAGGAGATTTCTCACAGCTGGACTTGTCCTTGTTGAGCTCCTGCCTCCTGGAGGAAGCAGATTGGGAACCCTGCCCAGGAGGGCTGGGTCGCCTCTGTGTCAGAGTGGAATCCTCAGGTATTGTTGGGTCCTCGTTATAAACATGAGTGGGACTGTGGAAAATACAGAAGCCCACAGAAGGCACCGAGCTGCTAGGCCGTCTCACACGCAGGCACACCTGGTGTTCCCTGGGTGTGGCACCAGCACCCTGGAGTGGGCATTGTAGTGCACTGTGCAGCCCCCACCCTGTGACTCCGGCAGACCACCAGACAGCCACGTCCATCTTCCAGGGTGTCAGCATTTGCCACATCGCCTGGAGGGTAAGAGCTGTTTCCTAGCTGTAGTGTGGGAACGCAGTTATATAATTAGTGAAATCTGCCTCAAAGATCATTTGAACCCTCAAAGGATTCTTTCCTAGAGAGCAGTGTTTCTCAAACTGTAGCGGGCATCAGATTTAGGGTGCTGGGCTCTCACGGCTTAGAGGTGTGGTCCCCCAGAGAGATTGCCGGGTGCTGCCTCAGAGACTGGTGCAGCCTGAGGACATGCATTTCCCACAGCTCCCCTGTGCACATGGGAGGAGCCATGACAACCACACCCCGCCAAGCCCTTATCTGTGCTATTTCGGGCAGAATGGGACATCTCAGACCTCCAGATTCGTCGGCAGGAACCTCACGGTGCAGGTGCCTTCTGGAAGTTGAGCTGCAGAGCAGGGCTTCTCCTCACCTTGTGGGGCTGCACGGAGCTCCACACATGGATCCCTTGTCCCTGGAGGTCAGACAACCCCAGTTGGATGCAGAGATTTGGTTGTAATCCTCTACCCCTCCTGGGCTCACACTGCCTGGGGCCTGGAGCAAAGAGCTTGTCTGGGTTTTGATCTCCTGGCTCCTGCATGGCTGCTGAAGCGCAGGGAGGTGGTTTGTTGCTGCTGCTGCTGCTGGCGGGGATGCCTGCAGTGTGGGCTAGAAACGAGTGCTGCATCATCGTTGTCATCATCACCATCGTCATCCCAGTGGCCAGCAGATAGCTCGCACCCATGATGGGCTAGCCACTTGTTGTACTTTGTCTTTTGATCTCATGGAAATCCCTCCCCATTTTACAGATGAGGAAACTGAGGCTCAGAGAGACCCAGTAACTGGCCCCACACTGCCACTAGAAAACTCAGCTTTCTGGGCACTAGCTGGTGGTTCTACCTCAGTCACTCACCACATGTGGCCTCTCAGGGTGGGGCCAGCACCTTAGCATCACACCCCAGAAGAAGCCCATCCTCCTCAACAGGCAAGGGGACAGGCAGGCTGCGGGTGTAGACAGAGCTGGGGGTGCTGGAGACGGGCAGCGCGCAGAGCAGCCCCAGCTGTGGTAGGCATCGCACATGCTCCGCCCCTTCTCAGGCAGAAGGGAGCTGCAAAGCTGGGCAGCTTAGGGGGTTTGCAGATGTCCCATTGGAGCCTTGGCCATCAGGGCCAGAGTCATCTCCCTCCCCACCCAATTTTATGCCTCTGTTGGTCTGCTCTTTCTAAGATACACCTCACCCCCTTCCTGGAAACTCTTGCATGGCTCTATGTTCTGGGTAGCATAAAAGCCAACTCTCTCCCCAGGCCTGTGCTGCCTGGCTCCCCAGCCTTGTGCATAACATGACCCATGTCACCTGGAGTTCTGCACACAGACAGCTTCTCACTGCCCCCAGAAACATCCAGAACACTCCACCTGTCGCCTGTGCTGGTTGCTCTGCTCACCGCCTGCAGGGCCTTTTGCTCTATTTTGTTTAGCTAAACCGGGCTCAGCCTTCAACACTTCAGCCAAGGCTCTGGCTCCTCTGTGCCATCTCCCTGGAACTTTGAGATTCTGTGCACCTCTCATTTCTCCAGCTAAGCAGCGTTTCCCACTGAGCACCCCCAGACCCTCCTCTGTTCCTCTCATCCAGCACTTAGCATTTCACCGTGTCCCATGCCCTGGCACCTCCTCCCCACCCCCCAGCCCCACCCCACCAGGCAGGGTGTCCAGCAGGCTATGTGTTAATTTGCCACTGATCTGATATGCTTCATCTTGTTTGGCTCTGTGACAGTGGGCGCTTAACCACATCACTAATGAATAACCACTAGGCTGTGCTGGAGTGACGAGGAACTCCTCCTGGACTCCCAGGACCTGGCTCCGCTCCTGACCTTGCCATTCCTCACTGGCCAGCCTGCTCTTCCCCTGACCTCGGTCCCCTCAATTGCAAAATGAGGGAGTCAGACTCTAGGACTCTATGGGTGGTTCTCACCCCATAGTGCACGTGATACCGCCCTGGGGAGCTGCAGGGGGCTCAGAACCTGAGGGCCTAGGGCCAGCCTAGGTATCTGCATAAATCACACCTAGGGGGTGTTCTGATCTGGGAGGTTCAGAGATTGCCCTCTGGTAGACTTTGAGAGTGTCTCCTTCTAAGTTCAAGGGACTGGCAGAACTGTGAGGGGAAGGGGCTGTGGGGCAGTGCCTGTCGTGGGTGAAGCAGGCGTTGTCGTCGCCACCGTCACCATCAGTCTCATCGTCACTATGATCGTCAGCACATCACCAACCTTACTTTCATAATCATCCTCCTATGCTCCTCTTCATCGTCTTCTCCTCGTCCTCACCATAAGTATCATGGCTTCATAACCATCACCCTCGTTGTCATTCTCATCATCGCCGTAACTATCACCATGATGGCCATCATCTCGTGATTATCACCACCATTACCATCTCCATCAGCATTATCTTCATCTCCATGATCCCCATCCCCATCTTCACCAGCAAAGCCACCACTACCCCTCAGCACTCCCTAGGGGCCAGGGCTCCTGCTACCACCTTCCTGGGCATCACCTCCTTGGATCTTCTCAAGAGCCCTTGGGAGTTTGTCACAAGAAGGTAGAAGGCGGGGTGCCTGGCTGGGCTCCAGCCTGTGATGGCTGCACGCGTCTAGCCATCCTGCGGTTGGGGTGAGCCTCCCCCTTCTCTGGGGAGCCAGGAGAGGGCACACGGTGTGTGGCTCCAGCTCCCCCCGCCCAGTGCATCTCTGTCACAGGCTGCCTTGTACCAGATGCCAGGCTTGAACTTGATCCAGGGCAGCATTTTTCTTTCCACGTTCACAAAACAAAGATTTTATTTTTTCCCTTTTCCCCAGCCCCTTCCTGCCCAACCTAAACTCCTGTGAAAATAGCACGCAGAGCTGAGCCTCGGGCCAACTTGTGTCTTCGGGCTCAGCACACACACTCTGTCTTTCACACCATAAACAGCTTTGCTCAGGAAAAATATGTTTTCTCTCTGCAAAACTGCCATTTTCGGGCAACACATAGAAGGCAAAAAGAGACTCTTTCACTTTTTCTTCCCCTGGAAAAACCCACCAAGATGTTGTTTTCCTTTGCTTTTTCTGGAGGGGAGATATTTTTGACAGCTTTCCTTGCTAATCTGGCTCTCCACCCTATGCGTGGTGCCAGCTCGTAAAAGAAGCAAGAGAAACTCGATGAGCCAAGGCGAGATTCTCATGGAGGGGCATCGGCACCCTAGGATTCAGGGGTTGTAGGGTCCTCTGTCATAAGCATGGGCTTCCGCCCCACCAAAGGGAGCCCCTCTTGGAAGCCCTGGGTGGGGACACACCCGGGCTTGCAGGGCAGGGGCTGTCTACTGCGGGGCGCACTCATCAGCAATGCCCTCCAAGACTTTCTTGTTAGAGGCTGGAGGCTGGGCTGAGTGCTTTGGGGCGGTAAAAATAAGTCGCACGTGGGTTCTGCCTCAGTGCTTTCCAGTCTAGCACAGGAGTGAAGATGTGCATAGTAGACCTTAGACCACAGAGTAGAAGGCGGAAGATGCCAGCGCGCTGAGGGACAGAAAGTCGTTTCACATGTGAGGTTCATTTTAGCCAGAGGGCCTCCAGGAGGCTTGGAGGAAGGGGCGGCACTTGAGCTTGCTCCAGGTTTCTTCCCTCTGGTATGCTGAAATCGGGCCTTGTCTGTAACCTACGGGGGACCCACTTGTGCTCCCCTTTTCCCCTGGCGCAGCTCGGAGCGCGTCAGCTTGTGTCTGGATGACTGCCGCTTGGGGACTGGTGGGCGGGTGCTGGTGTCCCCAAGCCTTCACTTTCCTGAGCTCGCTCCTGAGCGCCTGGCATCCTCCATGTTCTGTTCTCAGAGCCTGATTCCTTGAGTGGCACCTTCCACTGGGGGCCCCCATGCACGACTCTGCAGCTTCAGTACTGTGTCAGACCTGCAGAAGCCTTTGTTGCTTAGTGCCTTCTGGTATAACAGAAGCCCACAGCGCTGGTGGGAGCTCCAAGGAGGTGTCTCGGGAGACCCCAGGCGAGGGTGCTGTGGGACCTTCAGGTCACCAAGGATGCAGAGGTGTCAGTCCGGAGGGTCCCAGGCACTTCTCGTCCCCCTCTCTGTCCATTTCTCTCCCTATCTCTCTCTCTGTAAGCACTTTCTGTTCCGGTGCCAAATGATGATCAACTTAGCTGGGATCTGGAGTTCTTAGGGTAACAGGGTGGAGCCTGGGGAGTTACCTCTGGCTCAGCTTGAGTTACGGGTCTGTTTCTGGTCGAATCATCAGCAACCTATGGGCAAGGTCATCTCGGGCAAGGCCACCAGGTCTCACCCCTGTGAATCTAGGGGGCGCAGTTAGAGGGAAGGAGGCTCACTGTGAACAAGGAGAGAGCCAATAGGTGAATGCTAGGTCACCTCTGCCATTTATTAGCTGGGCAGCTTCTCTGAGCCTTGGTTTGCTGATCTTTAAAATAGTAACAAGACCACCTACTCCGCACAAACCTCATAACGACTAAACACCATCTTTATTAAGTGGTAGCAATGTGGGTGCCTAGGGAAGGGTCCGAGGGAGCTCTTTCAAACTGATCTCCCTGTTGGGGTGGTTTTCTGATGACAGCATTAAAGTCAAGAGGTTTCACACCAGCCCCACCCTTCCCACCTAGGAGATAGCTGTAGACCTGTTAGCACTCAGCATGCTTACCGATAGGCGGCTGAACGGGGCACTCTGGTCCTGGCGTCACAACTGCAGGATATTAACTGAGTCTGCCACCCAGAGTACCCCCGGTGACACCCCTGACTCAGTTGTAAGTGCCCAAGGCAGTGGTCATGGCTGGTGGATTGACACTCAGCCACGGGCCAGATTTCTCAAGAGGGCAGCTGTGTTTTCCTGGGGGCAGGGTCATTAGCACTAACTTTTACGTTCACATTGGTCAAGAGTGCAAGCTAAGGATTTCTGGGCTCTTCTTCACTGCAGGACACGCTACTGGTGCACAAGAGATGCCAGCTACCAGGCCTGCAGCCTGACGGTATCTGGAGAGAAACAGTGGCATGCAGGCAGTCTGGAACAATCAGTATGTTCTGTGCCTGCACTTTGGACCATTCTAGAAAGCCTGTTGGAGCTCAGATGGAAAGGAAGAATGATTGGGGGGCGGGGGGCTCCAGGCCAGGGGGCCAGTATGTGGAGCCACTCAGAGGTGGAAATGAGCCCAGCTTGGGCAGCAACAGAGAATGAGTTTTCTAGGGTAGAGCCAGGAGCACTGGGATGGGCACAAAGTGAGCATGGGCACCACATACTATAGACTGTGATACTTCAAGTGGTGAGCACAGGGAACTGAGCCATAACAGGCTGTGAAGTGATGGACATGGTTTAAGGAGCATTGTTCCTGCAGGTTTGCGTGTAGGCAGGTTGCCTAAAGGGAGATTGGAGGTATGGTCTGTAGACTATTCTGTTGTTATAGGGGGAAAAAGTGCTGAACCAGTGTTTCAGAGCAGGGACAGAATGGAAAGGAGTCTTCCAGAGAAATTTTGGAGGGAAATTGAGAGTGAAGACTTGAGAGGAGTTAGGGAGTCCCAGGTTTCAGGGCGCTGGTAGACAAAAGGACATCCTACAGAAAGGAGGAGACGGGATGGGGTTGGGGCCAGCAGGGCAACAAGGAGTCCCTTGCTGACACAGTGAGTCTCTTTGCCAGCTCAGGCTGCCATGACAGAGACCATGGACTGGGGGGTTTAAACCGTGGACATTTCTTTCTCAGGGTTTTGGAGGCTGGAATCCGAGATTGGGACCAGCATGGTTGGGTCCTCTTGTTTGTATCTTCACAGGTCCTTGCTTGGTTCATAGGGTCCTTTCATGTCATAAAGGACACTAATCCCATCATGGGAGCTCCTCCCTCCTGACCTCATCTGAACCTAGTCATGGCCCAGAGCTCACTCTTCCCAATTCCATCACCTGAGGATGAGGGCTTCATCAGATGGACTGGGGGGACATGGGTGTTCAGTCCCTATCCATGAGCCTGAGACCGTAGGAGGGGCCTTCTAAGGGGATGAGTGCTGATGGCCTTCAGAGATCAGAGGGGATGGAGGTCGTTTCACAAGGCCAGCTTGGGTACAGAATTTGGGGGTCCTCAGTTTCTATGTGTGTAAATGCGGATATTAACTATGATGCCTAGCCCATAACATTGCTGTGAGAATTATTGGGATAGCACATGGGACAACCATGCACCATTCCTGGATTATACGAAGTGCTTTATACAAGTGTTACTAGGTATGATTATTCCTAAGGAGCAAAGGTATATACATGGAGTGTTAAGTGCAACCACAGGAACCTCTGTGAAATTGGATGGCTGGGGTCTGGGCATGAAGGTGAAGCTGCTAAAAACAAGAGTAGTATCACAAAGAACTCATTAAACATAGCAGGGTCTCTCATGCATTGCTGGGGAATGCAAAATGGTATGGCCATGTTGGAAGACAGTTTGGATGGTTTCTTACAAAACTGAACATACTCTTACCATATGATTCAGCTATCATGCTCCTCAGTGTTTACTGAAAGTAGTTAGAAACTTCTATCCACACAAAACCCGCACATGGATGTTTATTGCAGCTTTATGCATATTTTCCCAAACGTGGAAGCAACCAGCATGTTCTTTAGTAGGTATATGGATTAAACAAACCATGGTGCATTCACACAATGAAATATTATTCAGTGCTAAAAAGAAATGAGCTATCAAACCAGGAAGAAACCTGGAGGAATCTTAAAAGCACTTTGATAAGAAAAAGAAGCCAATCTGAAAACGATATGTGCTGTGTGATTTCAAGTGGATGACGTCCTGGAAAAATTGAAACCATGGAGACAATAGAAGGATCAGTGGTTGCCAGGGATGGGGGGGAAGGGAGAGGTGAGCAGGCAGAGCACAGAGGATGTTTAGGGCAAGAGACCTACTCTGTATGGTTATTTGTTTAGTAGTAAGCATGCTAGCCAAGTTTAATGAAGAGACTACACCTGCCAGACCAGGCAGGCATCCCAGGAAAGAGCTGAGAGCCCATGTAGGGTACTTTAATGGTGGGTGATGTCATTACACGTTTGCCCAGACCCATAGATGTGCAATACCAAGAGTGAACCCTGATGCAAATGATGGACTCTGGGTAGTAACCATGTGTCAGTGCGGGTTCACCAGTGCTGATTGATAGGGCAGGAGGCTGTGTCTGGGCGGGGGTGGCAAAGAGGTGCATGAAGAATCCCTGCACCTTCCTCTCAGTCTTGCTGTGAACCTAAAACAGCTCTAAAAATAAAGTCTATTATTAAAAAGCATAGCAAACCAAGTAGTGCGGCTGTGCAGAAGCCCGATCTCATTTCAAGTCGCACCTGATGAAGGTGTCACTTGAGCAGTTGCCTCTGATCTTGGCCTTCTAGCATCAGGCAGCAGGGGTGCTGGCAAGAATGCACAACACCTTTGCACGTGGGAGCCTCTGACGTTGTGTGCGGTGACAGCCAGTGACAGTGGGCACTGCAGAACAGAGAGACAGGGAGCAGCCAGGTGATGTCAGACCCAAAGGTGGCATCAGGCAAAAGGGGACCTCCCGCCCAGTCTGGCAGTCTGGCAGTCTGGCAGATGTATCCGTGGACCTTGAAGGTCAAAGGCCCTGGGCAGAGGGGTTGTTTTTAGAAGGCTTGCTAGGATGATGACAGACCACTTGTATACACCACGTGTATACTCTCCTCTGTTCTTACCACACTGTGTCAGGATAGCATGAGCTCTGTATTACAGGTAAGGAAGAGAGCAGTAACTGGGCCAAGCCACACAGCCAGAACACCTGGCTAACTTGACCTTCATTTTGCTGTCAGACCTTGAGCTACTGACCCGTGACAGTCTTTGGCTCAAGCAGGGTCCTGAAGCCTAATATGGAGTGAGCTGAGACAGTGCAGCACTTCTCTGAGTCTCAGGTTAGCTTGTCTTTAAAGTGGGGCCAATGCTTAAGTTGTTAAATTGTGGTGGGAATGAAATGATGAAATGGATACAAAAATGCCATAGGTCCAATAGGAATGGAATGTGGCCCACAAATGTAAACCGCATTTGGTAGCCACATTTGAAAGAGTGAAAAGAAGTAGACATAATTAATTTTAATTATATATTGTAGATTTAATTTGACCCAATTGTTATGTCAAATATTACCATTTAACCATATAATCAATAAGAAATTTATTCATGAGTATTTTGTACTGCTTCTTTGAAGTCTGGTATAGCATATCTCACTTTGGAGTAGCCACATTTCAAGTGTTCAGTAGCTAAGTGTGGCCAGTAGCTACCACACTGGACAGCACAGCTGCGCAGAAACGTAGGCAGTTTAGTGGTGTGCACTGTGGTGCAGTGGGTTAAGCTACTGCTTGAGATGCCTGTGTCCCATATCAGAGTGCCTGGTTCAAGTCCCAGCTACTCCATGCTTCCAGTCCAACTTCTGGGTAATGTGCACGCTGGGAGGCAGCAGGTGATGGTTCCTGCCACACATGTAGGAAACCCAGATGGAATTCCTGGCTCTTGGCTTTGGCCTAGCCCAGCCCAGCTGTTACAGGCATTTGATGAGTGAACCAACATATGGAAGATCTCTTATTCTCATTCCCTCCCTCTCTCTCTGTCACTCTGCCCAAGTGACAGGGAGAGAGGGAAAGAGAGTGAGAGACAGAGAGACTCTTTCACCCTTTCATCCCTTGGTTCTCTCCCCCACATGGCTGCAACAGCTGGGGCTAGGTGAAGCCAAAGCCAGGAGCCAGGAACTCTGTCAAGTTTTCCCACATGGATGGCAGGGGCCCATGTATCTGGGTCATCTGCTGCTACCCTCCTAGGCACATCAGCAGGGAGCTGGATAGGAAGTGGAGCAGCTGGAACTTGAACTGGCACTCATATGGGATGCCAGTGTCACAGGCAGCAACTTAACTCACTGTGCCACAATGCTGGCCCCTCAAATAATCAAAATGTAGGCTGTTTCTATTCCTCTCTCGGCAAGTAGAGCTAATGGTAGCACAGCCCAGAGCTTCACTGATTTCTCATTTAGTTCACACTGTATCAGGCATGTAGTAGTAGTATTAGGTCAAGAGCTTTATTTCATGTACCATGATGTATATCCATAAATTCTAACTTACACACCCATAAACTGGCAGTCACAGGCCCATGCAAACACAGGAACTAGGCTTTTGTTCCTGAAGCAATTGGTGTGCACCTCTTTCCATGCACACACCAAGCCCAGGATCAGTTGTATGAATTTCTGAATTTCTGTCTCCCTACCATGCTGCCCCTGCTCCAGGCTTCTTGGAGGGGAAGGATGTGTCTCCAGGATCCTGTCTCCCTCTGCCTCCCCTTCCTGCCTCTCGGGTATCTCGCTCTCAGCCGGCCCCAGCAGGTCTTCAATGGGTCTTTCTGAATAGACTCCATCAAGCAAAGGTGCCGGCTCCTTTCTTTTGGGAAGAAAAGGCTATAAAGTCAGATTATGTAAAAATGTGTTGAAAGGCCCCAGGAATATCAAAGCTGGCCACTGAATTGAAGTTTTTATTTGAGTAGACATGGATCTGGCAGAGGGGTGCCCAGGGCTCCCACTGATGGGTGTGTGTTTGGGAGCCGGAGGAGGAACAGAGCGTCCAGGTGTCTGTCACAGGCATTTGATCTCCCGTGATGCCTCCCCATCAGCTCCAAGGCCTCCCAGAAGGGGGGAGCACCTATGTTCTCTGCTCCCTTTAGGTTCCCTCCTCCAGGAGAGATCCAACCCTGCAGTCCCTCCTGTGGACTTTGGTTGCTGGGAATCACAGGGCCTCCAGAGGCAACCACAGTGGGGAGCAGACTTTGAGCAACCTAATGGTGACTGCATGTATGGCCAGGCCAGCCCAGGACGTGCCTGTGACTGGGGGCTGGGGCAGAGTCTGGCTCTAGAAGCTCCCAGGGCCCCTCTCTCCCACACTTTGCTGCCATCTGGTCATCCGCACTGTGTCTTTAAGAGAGGTGAGTTTTAGATTCTCTTCTGCATCCTATTTGTGACCGTGGCCCAGTTAGGCCTCCATGGAGGCCAGGAGAGAAGGCATCTTTCAGCACATGGTAAACACGTAGGAGGGCAGGCATCTCAGAGAAGCCAACTGACTTGGCCTCGCAGCTAGAGGTGTAATAGCACCAGCAGCAGAGTGGATAAGTCCTTGAGTGAGTGACCCAGCCACGAGGAAGGGGGCTGAGGACAGCCTGATACCCTGTAGGTGGAAATACTTGGTGCTTATTGTTACATGGATAATGAATTAATGGCCACCACCTCCTGGGTGCTTCTATGTGCCAGACATGAGACGACGTAACTGTACTAGGTGAATCGGTTGGATGACCTTATGTAATCCTGGGAGCTTGCCTACAGTGCGGGTTCTGTCATCTCCCATTTGCTGATGAGGAAGGAGACTCAGAGACTGGGCAGCTTGTGCTAGGTCACCCAGCTGGGCAGGTGGAGATGGGGGTGTGGTCGGGGGAACAACGGACAACCCAAAGTCATGAAGTGAGACAAGGAGTAAAACTTGGGGAATCAGACTCGCGCGCTCTCTCTCTCTCTCTCTCTCTCTCTCTCTCTCTCTCTCTCCATCTGTGACTGCCGCAAGGCAAACTAACATTGCGGTTTCAGTTCAACTGCTGGGGAGGGAATCCTTGAGTCTGGAGACTGGGAACGAGTTGCACATTGTCCACTAGTTGCAGGTGGTCACGGTGTGCGCGAAGAACTTGCCTAGGTGCATTTGGGGGTCCGATTCTCCCTCACTCTAAGATTGTAGGCTCTCCTTGTGCCATTGTTCTCACCCCAGAGGTCTGTGGACACCCAGCCATGCCCGGCTGGGACGGACAGGTGCCCCAAGTCCAGCTGGCTTGGCAGCCAGGGGACATGGTTACTGGAGAAGGCACGTTTGTGGGGACAGTGCCTTGGGAGAAGGCCACAGAAAGACCTGCATCTGATGACCTGTGGGCCCGGCGGGGCAGAGGGGGAACAGGGGCCCTGAGGAGCTCCAGCGCGCATGCGTGCTGGGAGGGCAGCGCCCCCAGGTGGCGGCGCGGGGAACGCAGAGGCTGCACAGCCCGGGAAACCCAGCCACTGAGGGAGCCCCGGCGCCTCCCTTCCCGCCCGCGCGCTTCCTCACGGCCGGCCCCAGGGATTGAGACAGTCCCTGTCTCTGTTTTTGTTCTGCACATCAGAGACCGAGCCTGAGCCTTTGTTCTGGAGTCTGAGCAAATTGGAGCTGAAATGGCCTCTGCGGGTGGCGGGAAGCGCAGTGAGGCCGAGGAGGCAGGGGGCGACAGCGCGTTCCTTCTCTGCGTGGCGGAGTGCAGCGTCCGCCGCTCGGGAGCCCAGATCCTGGATGAGAGCCCCAAGCTGCAGCCCTCGGACCTGGAGGATGCTGCCGAGGTACCTGAGGAATTCAGTATGGGTGAATTAAATAGTCACAGCAAAGACAAAGGTAGAGGTGATCTGTTTTTGTAGGTTGCATGGTGCGGTCCTAACAGCTCAAGCTTTAGAGAGAAAAGGCTTGGGTCTTGCCTCAACCCCTTGCTTGGGTTAGATAATCTCCGTGACCCTCAGTTTTTACGTCTGTAAGAGGCGAATAGGAACTAACCTTCCTGTGGGTTGTAAGGGGTGAGAGACAGCACACGGGTCCTCTCTGCCATTGCTGCCCGTTTCATCCACCGGCCACTCTGCGTGGGGTTTTGGAACAGCCTCTGCCCCATACATGTACTCAAGACCCAACGTCTAGTGTTCGCCTAACGTCATCAGGTACTCTCGCACTTGGTGTAGACCTTCTGCCGCAGGCCCAGCAGGACTGTTTGGCCACTTTCGTCCAGCAGGGCAGTTTTGGCTTGCTGCACGCTGAACAGAAATCATCGGGTGCACAGTCAAGGTTACAGCTCCTCCTGCGGTTGGGCGTGGAGTCCCAGGCAGGACAGGGGACCTGGTCACCACCCATGGACCTGGCCCGAGAGTGCTGATAACACCGTTCTACGCTGTTGGCCTCTGCCGTGTGTTCCATGTTACAATCCCATGAGTGAGAAGCACTGGATTTTGTTGAGGGCTCCTTTCTTTGACACACCGACTGAAAGCTGTCCAGGGCAGGGGCTGCTTCAGTTGTGTTTCTTATAGCGTTCTCCAGTGGGCTGTGATCTCTTTCAGACCAGTGTCTTTATTTCCTTTCCTTGGAGGTCTGCAGTATCCAGTCCAGTCCAGTGGTCCGCTGGAAGCAGAGGCTCAGAAAATGCCACCTGAAACACAGAGCGAAGTAGTCAGTACCAGCCAGCGATGGTGATGGTGAGGCAGGCAGGAGGAAGGACGTTTACATGGAACTAAGGCAAGTTCAAGGGGATTTGGTTAGGGACATAGGCCTACCCTGAGAATTCCTGGAGTGCAGGGATTGTGTCTTAGCATGTTGCTGTCTTTGGAGGCCAAGTCAGTGTTACCATAGTGGGATGAAGCAGGAAATTGAGGAGGGAACATTGAGTCTCTGATTGTATGGAAAGTAGCACCAGGACTATGTAGCATTCATGGACTCTAATGTGCTTGACAGTGAAGTCTCTATTAGGAGACTTGAGCTTTTGGGATCTTAGGTGACTTTGGACTTCTGGGCACAACTTCCTCCCTCTCTCTCTGAACTGGGACTATTTTCTACTTGAAAGGCACAAAAGGCTAGCAGCTACTATAAATTGTAGTGGGCTCTGAAGAAAGGACTATCAATTTATTTTTGGGTCATGAAGGGAAGCCATTACTTAAACAAGGCAGTGCCTCTGCCCATGGGTTGATACACTGAGAGCATCCTTAATCTGATGGAATTAAATGGGAGTCAGCAGCAACTAGAAACTCAGCAGTCTGTTGCTATATTTGTATCACTTGCTCTGCTCCTTGCACCATAAAAACTTAACCTTTTTATCCACCTGGTCATAGAAAGAGGAAAGTCAGGGTTCTTTATAACCCTTCTTCTTCCTGTGATATCTGTAGTGTCTTCTCTTAGGGGTTGCGTTGCCTTAGATCAGAGAGTCTGTGGTCTGGGAGTATGAAAGAGATCCCAATCTCTTCCTCCAAGGAAGCTGATGATGGTTGGAGATGGTTTAAGGCTTGGGAAGAATAGGGCTTGATGTGTCCATGTGTCTTCATGTCAGAAGCTCCTTGGATCCCTTTGTAGAAGGTTGGCCCGCACCCTCACTTCTCTGTGTTAAGTTGCATTATTGTCGTAAGGAGCTCACTCTCATGTGGTACCTCCTGTGTGCCAGCTGCTGCTCTAAGCACTTCACATAGATTGACTCTCCGATTTTCCCAGCATCCCCAAGAGATGAGGACTGTTACCATCCCACTGTGCAGTTGTGGAAACTGATGCAGATAGAGAAGTCAGCTTACCTGCCTACTATCCTACCCAAGGCAGGGTGGAGGAGCAGACTTTTGTAAGGTTCTCAGAAATGTATTCCAAACCCTCAGATTAGGCTTTGCAGGACAAATATGGCCTGAGAATTAACTCCTAATTGCCAATAAAGGGCTCCCTGGCTGGGTTTTCAAGGTCCAAGGAAGGGGAGGGAGTCTCTCTGGGGCGGGACTCTTGTTTTCTTAGAAACACCCAAAGGACTGTGCTCGTCAAAGCCACAGCTCACTGGAATATGCATAACCCTGCACAGGCTGCAGGCACACTTGGCATTCATTTTCTTGTTCGAGTCTCACAAACACCCTATGAAGCACAGGTAGAACTCTTGCCATTGTACAGGGAAAGGGTGGGGGTCACAAGGAGCTTACTAAGGGTTTGGCATGTAGTTGGGACTCCATTCTTATTTGTTGGATGAATTCTTGAATGATTCAGTTTTGGATCATTGGACAGATGCTGATTATCTCTGTAGGGCTGGATGAATGACAGGCGATTGGACTCTTGCTTGTGGGTGTGGAATACACACACGGTGTCTGCTTCGTGCATTGAAATCATATGAATGGGCCAACCCATGACTCCACCCAACGCCCAAACTCAACTCCTGAGATCTTTACCTGAAGTCCCTTTGCCCTGTGAGTCCCTGTGCTCCAGGGAGTCAGGGTACATGCGAGCCCTGCTGAGAATGGGGAGGAGACTATACCTTGTGTGGGAGGACTGAGGCCCACGCCTCCCATCATCTGCTGAGATGGGCCTGGCCCTTCCTTGAACAGTGTGCCATTCCTTACCTCGGGGGAGAGGGCCACTTTCTCTCCTCTCCTCTCAGTAGCTGCTTCTCCACTGTTTGTAACTAGCACCTTTTCTGCCACACTTCCCACCCAGCTGGGGAGTGAGCACCACGACCTTTAATTGGATTTCTCTTTCTTGGGTTTAGGCTTATATGGAAGTAAGGCATCCTCAGAGGTCACAGTTCTGAACCCTCTGGGGACCCAATCAATGCGCCGAATCTTAGCTGGAGGTTGGAACCAATTAACTGTGTTAGCCTCTGCCTCTGAGGGCTGTGTCTGAAGGCTTGCATGGTGCCTGTCAGGGTTATGGTCCTGCAGCCTCAGCCACCTGTATCCTGGAGTCCAGAGCCGGCTGCTAAGCTACTTCCTCCACCTGCATGTGGGATTGGGCCCAGAACTGGGCCTGGGAATAGCTAGATCCCATCTGTATTCTAGTGGCCTGCTCCTGAGTTTCCTGCCGCTGTTGCCTGATGCCAGAGAGCCCTGTCACAACCCAGAGGAGAAGCCCGGGAGCCCATCTCCCTTTGGACAGCAGCAGCTCTGAAGAGCTGGGGTGGAGGGAGTTCAATTGCAAAGGGCAGCAGAAATCCCAGTGGGAAGCATCTGGCCCCCTCTGTTCCTTAGAGCTCCTGTCTCTTTACCAGGGGTGGAGTGTCTGTGAGTAAATGTGGAGCTCCCCGTTTAAGCTTTGGTACGAGTCTTAAAAACCATGGCAGAGAGGAGGCGTAGGATGGATGGGTGCTCTGCAGTTCACACTGATTCTGACCCTGTACTAGGTCTCAGAGCGGTAGAGGGCCACAGAAATGAACAAGACCATGTGCTTGCTGGCGGGGGGCCCATGCCACGGGGCTGACACCTCTGTCCTCTAACAGGGTCCAGAATTCAACCCAGAAAGAGGGATGGAGTCTAAACTGGGATAGGAAAGGGGCAGGGACCTGAGGATTGGGAATGAGCCATGAGGGTGCAAATGACTCGAGGAAGTGGATGTGGCTCGAGGGTGGCCAGGCAGAGGTCAGCTCCAGATAAGTGTGGCTGCAGGAGAGGCCATACCGTTAGGAAGCAGGAAGTGGTTTGCTGAGGCTATGGTGTGGGAGTGGGGGAAGGAAGTCTCTAGGGTCTCATGAGAAAGGGCTTTTATATGGGGGCCCAGGGCAGCCAGG
This sequence comes from Sylvilagus floridanus, assembly GCA_949820135.1. NCBI lineage: Eukaryota > Metazoa > Chordata > Mammalia > Lagomorpha > Leporidae > Sylvilagus > Sylvilagus floridanus. The sequence goes on from OX463242.1 coordinate 41,378,232, forward strand.
CCAGGGTGAGGAGTTGGATCTTCTTTCTTGGTAGTAGAGAGCTCTTGATGGCTGTGAGCAGGACAGAAATGGACCGCATTTCAGAAAGAGTATTTGAGCATTCTGTATGTATGGTGCCACTTGTGAGAAGGGTACCATTTGACAAATAAGTGTGCATCTCTCCCAAATATGTTCTGAAAAGGTGTCCTTGTGTTGTAGTGTGGAACGGCAGACACACCTGGCATGACCCCTGCTTTCTCCTTGGACACTGGACTCCTCTGTTCTCAGCTCCTGCCCTCATCTCCCTTGTCCTCCTCCCTCTGGGGTCTCTAAGTCTTACAGAGACAAATGGCTAGCCTGGATCCCAGGGGTGGGAGCACCTTCTTTCAGGCCTCCCCCTTTCCTCCTTTGTCCCTTTCCTAAGTCCTGCCTGTTAAACACCTCTGCAGGTGGGCAGCTGCCCACTGCATTCATTGCAGGAGCAATTTAGACATCCAGGTCCCATCAGGAAAGACAGGTGTGAACCGGGCTCCTTGGGGTCTCCATGGTAACCAGTTATGAGTCGTAGCTGGTGGCAGGAAGGGAGCCTGGAGCCAGGGACTAAGTCACCCTGAGGGGCGGGGGTGGGGGATTCAGGTCAGACAGAGGAGGGCCTTACTGACAGCAGGGTGACACTTCAGCACCCAGAGCTATTCCTGCAGAAGGGTCACTGCTTCTCGGATTGCCACATCCTGTCCTGAGGACTAGGGGTCCACCCTATACAGGTGCCTGGGGACAATTCCAGCAGAGGAGACAGCGACAGAGGAAATAAACTGGCTCTCAATCTCTTGTCAACCTGGCCTTGGCTGACCTTGTCCTTCTCTCTGACCACGGCCCCTACTGTCATGTCAGGGGCCTGTGATCCACTCCCCCACCAAGCACGCTCATTTGGGTACATACAGTGCCTCTGCCTGATGTGTCTTTCCTTGTCCTGGGAACGTCCTGCCCATCCTCCAGACCCAGATCAAACGCCTCCCTCTCCTGTGTGCTTTGTAGCACTCTGTCTATAACCTCTCCCAGGGCACCTGTTCGCATGGATGGGGCGTCTGCCCCTAGAGAGCATGTGTGCCCATCGGTCCTGGTTTAGCATGCAGCTGCAGCAAGCTCAGTGGATGCTTGTTCAAAGACTGAGTGGACGAGTCTGGTGGTGCTCACAGGCAGTCCCCCCCCCCCAACATCTGCCGTCAGCCGTGGGCTTCCAGGCCAAGCTGTTGCTGTGTTCAGTGTAGAGGGACTGGAAGCTCCCTACAGTCTGTGCCGCTCCAGCAGCGGGAATTCTGCAGCCTCATTTCTGCTGAGTAGATTTTCAAAGTCTGGGTATCATTCTGAACCCCTGGGGCCCTGGGTTTTCCCTTCAGGACATCTCTCTGTATCTATTCCTATATTTCTCTCTCTCTCTCTCTCTCTCTCCCTCTCCCTCTCCCTCCCTCCCTCCCTCCCCCTCTCCCTCCCTCGCTCCCTCCCTCTCTCCCTCCCTCCCTCTCTCCCTCCCTGCCCCATGATCAGGCTGTCATCTATGTCTGTCACCTGTATCTTCCAGCTCTATGTATCTATCACGTGTCTCCGTGTATATTCCCATCATTATGTATCATCTATTAGTATCTATGTCTCCATCACGTGTCTCCATCTGCCTGTCATCTATAACTATCGTGTATTTATATTGGTACAGCCACCTGTCCTCTGTATCATTCCTATCAGGCTGTCCATCCATCTGTGATCCGTCCGTATGCATGACTGTCTCCATCATCTATACCTAGTCATCAGATCTGTCCATCTAAGGGAAAGGTGGCTGACTCGGATTTGGGCGGAGGAGACGCTAAGGGGAAGGTGGAAGCCAGGAAAGGCTGCGAATCTAGAGGGAGGGCTGGGAGGCTTGGCGCGGGAAGAGTGGCGGCGGTGAGTAGGAAGAGATGCGTGCGCTGGCTCGCAGCAGGTGTGCGTGTGGCGGGGGTGAGGACCAAGAACAGGGACGCCCACGAGCAGCTCAGACGCCGGCTGCGGAAGGCTGAGGCGCGGGCGGGCGCTCCAGGGGGATGATGTCATTCGCGGCGGGGACGAGGGAGGCAGGGAGGCGGAGGGCACTCGGAACGCCCCGCCAAGGCCCCGCGTGTCTGCAGCCAGCCCGCGGCAGCGCTTTATTTGGCGCAGACTGCGACTTCCTGGTGACGACCGGGGCGATACCGGGTGGGAAGGCAGGGGCGAAGGCGACGGGTTGCCGAGCCTATGGGAGCTAGGGTGGCTCTGCTCGCTGCACCCCCTCCACGGCTCCCCTAACACGCAGCTCGCCCCGGGGTCGCCAGCCTGAGAGAAGCTCAAACCCTCCCTGGTCCCGGGCTGGGACAAAGGGGACGCCGTAGGCCAGAAGGTCCTCTTGAAGTAGTTTCAATCTCGGTGGCCCACCGTTAGCGTCCTGGGGGGCTGCACGCCCCGCCGTGGAGGGGACAGGAGGGGTAGGGTGTCAGAGAGCCGGGCTGGTCAAGCACTGTCCTTCCTTGTCGCCCTCGACCCTCGACCCAGACGTTGAGACTTGGAGCAGGGATTGGTGGGGAGGGGGCCCCGGCACACCCCTTCTGTAGCCCCAGCATTTGCTTCTTCCGGGTGCAAAGTGGGTCAGTGATCCCTAGGCTTCCAAGGTGTCTAGAGCGTTCGTTGAGGGAGGGGCTGGGCAGGAGATGCGTGCTAGCCCCCACCCCCACCCCTTCCATCCAGTTCTCACCCTGGGCCCTTCTGCCCCCAGCTCAGCCAGCCCTGCAGCCTGTGCTAGGTGGGAGATGCTCAGAGACACCTGGCCTGGTGCCCACCCCTGCTTCAGAGACACCCAACTGGGAGATGTGCAGCTTTGCCCTATCTGCCAGCGCCCCCCACCCTCTTCTCACCAGGGGTCCCTCCCAGGGCACCTGTGGCAGTCCCTTCTGAGATGCCCACGTATCCCTCTCCCCCTCAACCTTTCCTAAAAATACTCAAGAATCAGGATAAAGGGAAAATAATCCTTCTTTCCAGAGGCTTGGGCATCCCAGATGTGCTCAAAGGAGTAAAAATAAAAGTGCAGCATGAGGGGATTTCAGAGCAATGCTAAGGAACACGAAACTGGGACGAGGGGAATTTGGATTACTTAAAAAAAAAAAAATACAGCTCAGAGCATTTCCCAGAGTGAAAGCACAGCCAGACCAACAGCACCCAGATGCAGCTGTTCCCAAGCCAAGTCCCCAAAGGCTTCCCCCAGCCCCAGGGGATGCTCCTGACTTTTCTCCTCTTATATTGGTTTGTCTGTTCTAGAAGCTTCTGTGAGCAGAGCCAGACAGCCTCTACCCTCCTCCTGGCTGGCACTTTTGTCTCCCCAGTGTGTTGGGGAGGACTGGGCCGTGTCTTGCATATGGTCACGGATACCTGAGCAAGACATAGCCTTTGCATCCCGGAGAGCAGAGAGCGGAGGGGCATGGTATGGCAGTCCCTACTCTTGACCTCTTAGCTGGGGGCTTTCCCCACTGCCCGCTGCGGCTTTGTTCTGGTGACTCAGGAAATACACTGAGCCAAGGCTTTCTTTCCCACCTGTGCCAAATGAGCCAGGGCCCTGGGACTTGCATTTCTCTTCGCCAGTTGCCTTTCTTTTCCCTAGCAGAGACTAACCCTGGAAGAGGCGGCCAGGGAAGCCTGCCTGCCTGGCTTCCTCACGACTTGCAGAGGGGCTGGGGGCGGGGAGGGCGCCCACCTTCCTGAGAGTATTGCATAATAGGGGCCAGCTGCATAATGAGTGTCCTCTGGGAGGCTGCGGGGGATTTTCCTGCCTTCGTTTCCAGGTAAACAGTTTCCCTCCACATATTCTCCTTTGGTGCTTAGTTGCGTGCCTGCTTTTGAAAATGTGGTCTTTTTTTTTTTTTCTTTTGTTTTAAAACCAGGAATCAATTTTCTCCGAAAGGGAGTGAAGGGCCACTCCCCTCCTTCGGAGGCTTCTCTTCCTCACGCATAATAAAGATTGAGATGGGGTAGGGAGGACAAAAGCTTAGGGGCTTGGGAAATATGGATTATGCAAATGAGCTATTTAAGGACCTTTTAAAAATGCTGACCGGGTCCGGGAGTATTTACTGGCTGATAGAAAATGTGGATGGTCTAAATGGGCATTTGGGGACCTTTAAATACTCAGATTATGATGGATCTAGAGAGCCTGACAAATCCCTGCTGGCGCGTTCAGCCTGTCTGCCCAAGGAGTGGTGGTGGTGTGGACAGAGCTGAGCTTTTATGCAGTGGCCGGGGATGGACTGGGGTCTGCCTTGCAGACAGATGTCTGGATGTCGGAGGAAGAGAGCAGATGCTGCAGGAGGTTGTTGACCTCACCAGAAGCCATGCAGAACAGCTGGGGTTCAGGTGGGCTGGAAGACAGGATAGGACACTGCAGACCCTCCGCGGCCCCAGGACTTCGGGCAGCAAATGCCCCCTACTTAAGGAACCCCTGTGAAGTGGGTTTTCATTTTTGTTTCAATCATTCTGCAGTGCGTGGGTAGAGAATTGATATAAATATGAGGGCGGTGGTTTCCATACCAACCGGGGGAAGGGGGAGATGCCCTGTCTTCCCCGCCAGTTTTAGGAGCCCCAGATTAACCGATGATGCGCTGCCTACCAAAGACACAGCCCCGTGCCGGATCTTGGCAGTGCCATTTCACAAGGCATGTCAGGCTTTGGCTTCCTGGAGCCCTGCTCAGTCTGGCCCGCCCAGCCTCTTGAACACACAAGCACTCATCTCCAGCACCTGCAGGGCCGAGGCAGACGCTCCTCGAAAAGCACAGGGCCAGTGAGGGCCAAGTCCTTAACCCCCTCTGAGTCTCGGTGCCCTTGCCTGTAAAACGGAGGACCTGATGGCGCCTGCCGTCGGAATGAGACGCCTGGCGAGTGGCAAGGGCTGACGGGGTCGGTCCAGCTGGGCATCCCACCTGCTGGGTGTGGCAGTGACAAGTTTCCTTCCCCTCTCCGGGCCTCCTGTCATCTCCAACTGGGGGGTAAGGAGCACCTGCCAGCTACCAGCGGATCAGGTCCCCTCTGGCTCTTCTGTGCTGAGACTCTGCACCTCAGCAAGCTGCTTCCTCTTCCTGCCAGCAAGGCCTTGTGCAAGTCCTCCTGGAACTCCAGAGGGTAATTAGAATGGAATTGCCTTGATGGCAGCCATCGATGAGAGGTGGCCTGACATGAGATAAGATTGTTCATCTGTGGTCAAGGAGCTGTTAAGGTCCTTGAATTAGCAGGGAAGGCAAGGTTAATCCAGAGGAAAGATTAGAAGCAGATTAATCCAGAATAAAGGGAGAGGGGAGATTGGAGGAGGAGAGGCAGGGGAGAGGGCGGGGGGGGGTGCTGGTGGGAGGGTAGGAAGGGGAGTGGTGTAGGGGGACCTTCTTATTGTTTGCATTTCCACCTCTTCTCCCCCATGGTGCTGGGAGGCTCAGGTACAAATGTAGTGCGTGTCTGCAGTTAGCTCAGGTGATGATGATGATGATGGTGATGGTGATGATGATAGCATGGCAGCTTCCCAATACCTGTAGGAGACATTAACGGTTCCAGAACTCCTGCTCCTTGCACACGGTGCTGTGAACACTTGGCTTTTTTTTTTTTTTTTTTTTTACAGGCAGAGTGGACAGTGAGAGAGAGAGACAGAGAGAAAGGTCTTCCTTTGCCGTTGGTTCACCCTTCAATGGCCGCCGCGGCTGGCGTGCTGCAGCCGGCGCACCATGCTCATCCGATGGCAGGAGCCAGGAGCCAGGTGCTTTTCCTGGTCTCCCCATGGGGTGCAGGGCCCAAGCACTTGGGCCATCCTCCACTGCACTCCTGGGCCACAGCAGAGGGCTGGCCTGGAAGAGGGGCAACCGGGACAGAATCCGGTGCCCCGACCGGGACTAGAACCCGGTGTGCCGGCGCCGCAAGGCGGAGGATTAGCCTGTTGAGCCACGGCGCTGGCCAAACACTTGGCTTTATGAATCCATTCAGTCTTTCCTCTGGGGTAGGAGCTACGGTTCTCCATTTTACAAAGGGGCCGGCTCCTCCCACCAGCCCACCCCAGCCTGGAAGTCCTTGCTGGTCTCCTGGGGACTGCACCTTCCGTGGCCCTGGCTCCTGTTGCATCCTGTGCTTGCTCAGTGAGGACGCTTTCTGCATTGTGTTGTAGACTGACTCCTTTCTGGGCTGAGGAGTGTGGGAAGGAGCATGAGTCTGGAGCCAGAGTTCAAATCCCAGCTCTGGGATTCTGGGCAAGTCACTGTCACTGTTCCGAGCCTCATTTTTCTCACCTGTTAAATTGGGATAACAATTTTGAGTAGACTGTTTTGCCGAGAGAGAGATGGTGGCAGTGTATACGGTGTGCTTAGCAAAATGCCTGGCATGCAAAAGGCATGGCATGGTGTAAGCCACATGACCAAATGAGGCTGTTGTGGGATGGTATTGGGGAGGATCTGGCTAGAGATCACACTTGGTTCTGTAGACAGCGGGAGCTATCTCGGGTGTTGAAGCAGGACAGCTTTACGAGAGTAAAGCTGGCAGCACCCCCACAGGTGTTTCCCCGTGAGTTACAGGCAATGCAGGACCTGCTTGGTGCTTCCTTGCACTCTGCTCCCTGGGTGAACAGCTGATTGCAAGAGTCAGAAAAAGACAGACACCTACTTCACTGTATTTCCCCCAGGGTCATCCACTCCCTCAGGGCTCAGCCCGGTTGACTTGCTCTGCCCTGGGCCCCCTGTGCCGCAGCCCTGCCTGCCACCCCCATAAACTCAAGCTCCTGCCCTGCTTGCTACTCTGACCTGAGTTGGACCTTTTCTGCCTCTAGGGAAAGGGAACAGCCCCAGAGAGGAGAAGGGGCCCAGAAGGAAGCCAGGAGACACCGAAAATGGACCTCAGGTACCCTCCCTGGCAGCGGCAATGAATAAATGAAATCTAAGTAGAGCCGCCTTCTGTTTTGCTTCCTGACTCTTCCACTAAGCCTACTTGCTTTGAGGGAAGAGAGGAGCTGACTCCATCAGTCTGTCTCCTCTGTGGCTTTGGCATCATCTGTTCCGCACCTGACTCATCAGTATTGATGGTGATGGTGATGATAGCTGGGTGCAGGCTATGTTCACAGCTGTGATTCCTGGTGTGTGCTTGTGTGTGTGTGTGTGAGGCAGCAAGGGAGGGCTGACCTGCTATAGGGAGACTTCAGCTTCAGGCATCAGCTGGTCACTGAGGCCCAGGCTCTGCTGCCAGACCAACAAAGCTCTCACATTCTCCCCTGGTTTTGAGGCAGGCATGTGACTTAAGATGTACTTGGCTGCAGGGAATGGAGAGACTTAATAACACAGGCATCTAGTTATCATGCATGACAAGGTGCTGGAGAGGGGGGTTCCGAGAAGGCTGCAGCAATTTGAAACTGTGAGGTTGTTGCATCCCTGTCTCTGACTCTCCTGCCCTGCCCTACATGGTCGTAGATTGGCTGCCATAGCTCTAAGCATCAGAGCAGCACCTAAAGCTAGAAACAAGGGGATGGATATAAAATAAGCCTTGCCTTTGGTCACTCTTTCCTTCCAGTGAACAGCTAAATCTCACCAGAAGCTGTCCAGTGGGGTCCTTTAAGGGTTCATTGGCCAGAATTTGTCATAGGTCCCTTTCTGCACCAATTCCTAGCAAAGGGAGACAGGATCCACTGCAAAGGTGAATGCCCTGGTTACGCAGGCTCTGTGTTGCAGCTAGAGCAGAAATGGACTTCTGTAAGAGAGAGGAGGGAGGGAGCTGCTGCACAGGTGATCTGCAGAGTCAGCTACAGAGAGCTCCATGTGCGCTCAGCTTATTCTGTAAGGTCTTTAGGAAATACTCCAAGTTCGATTTGTTGGGTACTGCTGGATTCTGTTTGTGCTCTGAGCCTTTGCACACACAGGTCCCTCTGCTTAAAACAACGGACTCCACTCCCTGTGGCCTGGCCTGCATGCCTGCAAGCAGTAGCTGTGTAGAGAAAGCCCCATTACCCAATTGCATGACTTTCTGCTATGTGTGTCACCCCCAGGACTCTGCACACCCGCAGGTGTTTTGCTGCGTTCCACTCTGAAGTTCACTTTTCTCCCTCCCATCAGTAGAACATACATTCCTGGAGGACAGAAAAAGCATCTTGATCATGTTGATTTCTCCAGCGACTGGCATATCCTGGGCATCTCACAGACAGATAGAGAGTGACCACTGAAAGCTGTCGCTATAGTGACAACACACTGTTCCCTCTGCCCCAGTCACCCCAAGCAGCCACCTTTAGTTTTAAACCATAGCTGCCCAGAGTTGGCACTGCATGAATGAATCTGCCTCTTATGCTGAGTCTCCCATTGCCATTCCTTCCTTCCCAAGCCATGGCTCACCCTGCTCCCTAGGGACTCAATCATTTAATCAATCTCTGCTTCAAATATTTTTCTTTCTTTCCTTCTTTCTATCACTTTTAATACTCTTATTATAAGTTACATATGTCCATTGTAGAAACTTTGAAAAACATAGATTTGCAGAGGAAAATAAAATGTAATCTTACAGTTCAGAAATAGCCACCATTAACATTTTGATTCATTTCTTTTAATATTTTTCTAGCATATTCATGTATATTTAAAAGATGATTCTAGCATAATGTATTATACTTTTCCTTAACCAACACATTGTAGCCTATTTCCATATTAATCAACACCTGTATCATATTTTATTGTGGTCAAATATAAATAACAAAATTTACCATTATAGCATTTTTAAAAGATTCTTATTTATTTATTTGAGGCAAAGTTACAGATAGAGAGAGGGAGAGACAGAATGGTCTTCCATCCACTGGCTCACTTCCCAAATGGCCACAATGGCCGGAGCCGAGCCAATCTGAATCCAGGAGCTAGGAGCTTCTTCTGGATCTCCCACGTGGGTACAGGGGCCCAAGCACTTGAGCCATCCTCCGCTGCTTTCCCAGGCCATAAGCAGAGAGCTGGATTGGAAGTGGGGCAGCCCGGACATGAACTGGTCGCCCATATGGGATGCCGGCACCACAGGAGGAGGATTAGGCTATCGTGCCACAGCACTGGCCCCATTATAACCATTTTTAAGCGTATATTTCAGTGGCATTAAACATATACACCTTTTAATGTAACCATCATCACCATCATCTCTAGAACTCCTTCATTTTCCCCAATGGAAAAAGTATGTCCTTTAAACAATAGCCTTGTCCCTTCCTCCCAGCCTTTTCATTGTTCCTGGGAACTTGACTGCTGTAGGTACCTCATGTAAGTGGAATCACTCAGCATTTATCCTTCTGTGATGAACTGATTCCACTTAGCGTAACGTCCTCAAGATTCACCCTGTGTCAGAATTTTCCTTTTTTCTCACCTTTTTAAAGTGAATGCTATTGCACTGTAAGTACAGGCCATAGAGTGTTTCTTCGTGCACGCATTGATGGACACTTGGTCTGCTTTCACCTTTTGGCTGTTCTGAGTAGCGTTGCTGTGAACACGAGTGTACAAATATCTGAGTCTCTGCTTTTAATTCATTTGTATATGTATCTGTAAGGGAAATTGCTGTAGCATAGATTTCATTTTTTTTTTTTTTTTGAGAGGCAGACACACACACACACACATACACAGGCACAGAGAGAGAGAGAGAGAGAGAGAGAGAGAGAGAGAGAGAAAACGCCCCCATCTGCTGGTTCACTCCTCAAATGCCAACAACAGCTGGGCCTCAGCCAGAATTGGAGCCAGGAGCCAGGAACACAATCCGAGTCTCCCATGTGGGTGACAGGAGCTCAATTACTTGAGTCATCGCGCCTGCCCCCAGGGTCTGCATTAGCAGGAAGTGGGAATTGGGAGTGATCTGGGAATTGACCCTAGGTACTCTGATGTGGAGTGAGGCCATCTTAGCTGCCAAGCCAAATGCCTGCTCCCCGTGTTATCATTTTTAATGACTGCAGAGTGTTCCATTGTGTGGATGAGCAACAAGCTAATTTAACCAGTTCTCTATTGCTGGCCTGGCAGGCGGTTCTTAGAAACATCAGAATCATAAACCTCCTTGGCCATACATCTTTGCCTCACATTGAGCTTTTTACCATCAACTGGAGCATTTCACCGCCCTGGCCCAAGACTCCCAGGGCTCCTCATAAGTGAAAGATTTAGCTTTGTCTCCCCAGCGCAGCCGCAGAGGCCCTCAAGTGCTACACAGGCCATCATAGTTCTCCCTGGCTCACCGCTCACTCCCTCTCATAATGCTCCATGACCTACTGCTCCCCAGCTGCCCATCACTCCATCTCCACTCCCCCCTTGTGAGCTTGCTCTCTCCTCTCCTTAAAATATGTGGCCATCTCGCTCTCCCCCAGGACAACGTGACAGCCTCCTAGCAGGTTCACCTTGACTCCGTTCAACCTTGTGAACCTCTTGTCTGACATCACTGGCCTTCTCTGTGTCCCAGAGCTCCTCAGGTGTGTCTGCTACAACAGTTATTAAATGTTGGCATTATTATTTGTGGATAGAGGCAGCGAGATTGTGGATAGCCTGGAGCAGCAGAGAGAGAAGGCAGGATTTGTAGCCCAAAACTCTTGCTCCGAATCTCAGTGCCATGTTGGGTTTTGTGCAGGTTGCCTGGCTTCTCTGATCCTCACTTTGCTCATTTGTAAGACAGGGGTCGTCGTTCCTCCTGTACAGGGGCTATTTGAGGAGGAGAGGTGGTGAATGCAGTCATGATACTTACACAGACCAGGGAAGGGCAAGCACTATGGGTACTGGTGTGCTATCCAAGCTCTCCAAGGTCTCTCTGGGCCTGGGAGGCCCAGAGCCTGGTGCTTCTGGATGCCGAGTGGCCACGAGCAGCTCAGTGTGGGTTCTGAAGGAGGCACGGGCAGGAATTCCTTTCGTACCTAGGTCCATCTTCTCTTCCACACACCAGACTCTCTCTTTTCCCTCTATCCTAACAGCCTGAGTTTCTGGGGTTGCAGCAGTGACCTCAACCCCTCTTCCCTGGGCATATGTGGAGGGCTTGCTGACATATGGGTGACCAGAGGCAGTGTCACAGAGGACCCACCTGGCCTAGAATTGGTATCTAGGGACCAGCTCCAGGAGATAGAAAACTTTTCCTTTATGCATTAGATAAATTGCTGCCCAATTACACTGAACTTGTTATGTTTGTAAATGAGTTTAAGTACATGAGGATACTGTGAAAAGCTTTAAGTAAATGTTGAGTTTATTTTGGTGCCAAATCATTTTAAAATCCATGCATAGTTTTTTTTTCATAATACATATTTTCCAAAAACATTTTGAAGACCATTGTATGCAAGGATTTCAAGAGGAATTTTGCACTAGAATAAACTTAGCTTTTAATTCAATTTTCTGTGAATGTTTTGAAGTGCCCTTCAATGCGAATCTAGACTCTGCCACTTCCTAGCTGTCTGCTTGGACTTCTGTTTGAGGGGGTCTCAGAGGAGTGTATTACAAAGAGGCAATGTCACAACTCTGTGACTGAGCAGGTGACTGTTTCACTTTCCGAGCCTCAGTTTCCCCAGGAAAAGTTGAGTTCTTCCTTTGTTGAGCTGTTATTGAGTAAGAAGAGAAAATGTATATGTCCTCTAACATTTAGCACCTGCTCAGTGATCCTGTTTCTCGGCTCCCCTGTGCTAAATCATTGTGCAAGCCCAGCAGTTGCGCTGTTCTTTCCCCCTCCATATCCAGCTTTCATATGTAAGGGTGATGTGCGCCTTCTGAAGCCGAGGAAGGCACGGAGGGCCTTTGGCTATTAGAAAGGCAGAGGCTGAGCTAAGGAAGAGGTTTGGGCATCAGGTGAAGGCCAGACAGATAACTGTGTGTCCAGAGAGAGTCCATGGAATCTCATCTGGGGGTTTCTTTTTCAGTCTGAGCACCTCACCAAGCTTTCACATCCAATTAAGACCAGCCTTCTCCACCTTGAAAGGATGAAACAATAAAGAGAGTCTCTAGGAATCTTAGTGCTCTATAACACATAAGATATATATATGTTTATTATATATATATATCAATCTGGAAGTATACGTAAGTGCTTGGTGGGGAAGAAAGCAATGCAACGTTACTTGTTGTTTGGACATCATTGCAGTCTTGCAAACTTTGGCTGCAGTGACCCTGTTTCATCACTAGAGGATGCCAGTAAAGCTGCTCTTTGGCTCTGTGTTCCTGCTGTTTTCCGATGGCTTCAAAGAAGCTCCCAGATCCACCAGCATCCAGAATTAGTGGAAAGAAGATGGCACCAGGAGTCAGGATGGTTTGATTCCTTTCCAGAACATGTCTTCAATGGTCAGTACCTCTGGGAGAACCCTTTTACCAGCTGAGTCTTTGCTCATCTACGACATGAGTATGTTGGGCTGAGAGTTTGACGCTGACCTTGGGAGTGGAACTCTCTGGTATAAGACATGTAGGGGTGGGGCAGGCAGATACCTTCCTCACTCATGTGAAGTGTAAATGAAGAAAAACTCCTCACTAATCAGGCCTCTTCCTAGAAACCATCTGCCAACATTTCCCCCAATTTCATTTTAGCATTTTCATTCACATTAATGAAGACATATTGTAGATACAATCTGTGTCTTGCATTTTTTTCCTGACATCATATGGGAGCATTTCCTCCATCAGGAAAATAGAACGTGAATGCCCGTGCACTGTTTCCCTAGATGACATCTCCTCTAAAATGACTCATAAATTGTTTCCTTACAGTCGGACGGCAAGCCTCGTGCCAATTTCTCAATGTCATAAGCAATGCCATGACAACCCCTTCACAAACGTGGGGACTCCTCGTGACCCAAATCTCCCTTACACCAAGGCACTTTTGATGAAAGAGTGCAAGAGTTGGGCACGGAAAGGCGAAAAAAAGAAGCAGGTGTTTCAGAGTTGCTGTTTTCCCAGTGCGGCATGGAGGGTCCTCATGCTTCAATTATCTCTGAGAGCAGGCCCAGGAGTTCGGGGTAACAGAGGGGGAGCTGGGACCTGTCACACACCAGGAGTGTGACTCAAGGCACAGAGGCAGTCAGTGTCTGCATCAGGGTTTGGCCCTGGCTGCACGTCTGGCTGCATGCTTGGCTTGTCCCTCGCTGTCTTGCTACCTGGAAGCAAGAGGAACAGAGTCTATGGGACCACCCTTGGGTCAGATCCTACATGTGGAGTTGTTTATCTGCAGAGAGCCCTGGGGAATGGCGCCTGCCTGCCTGCCCTGATGGGGGCACTGAGGGAGAGCCGATCCCCCGGGCTCCGATGGAGCATCCACCAAGGCTCCCTGCCTGTTTTGCTGGAAGCAGAGCCCAGGCCCCAGACCCCTCGGCCCCTGCCTTGCCCACCACTTCTCTGTACCCCTCTTAGTAAATCCGAGTTGAGTTTCTCTCTTTTGGCTTTATGCTCATAGATGTAAAGTAGAGTTCTAAGCAGGCCTGTCAGTAAGATGGAGAAGGGAGGGTGAGAAGGAGAGGTGAATTCTAGGAATTTGGGCTATTTTTAACCTCATCCTCCTTATTCTAGAGCTTGCAGGTCACTGCAACCAGAGAAGAATTCTGCAGACGTGACAGCTGGTGTTAAAACAATTAGGCTCAAAATGACAACCCAGGGGTGTGTGTGTGTGTGTGTGTGTGGCGCCACTCCTCTCCTGTCTGCTGCTTCCACTGTTGGAAGTTTTTCTGGGAGTGTCTGCCGAGGGCCGGCTGTGTTGGTGGAGAAGAGGTGACCTTCAGAGTGGGCACGGGACCGACGGTGGCTCAGGAGAACTTGTGATTCCACAACCCCCTGCTGACACATAGCTGTCACTCCAGACCTCTTGTCCCCTCCCCGGCTCAAGGTTCTCGTCTGTGAAGTACAGAGTGGATCAGGACCTCAGCCCCAGGAGACGTTCTGTAGTTGGCGGCAGGTCTCTCCTTGTGTGCTACCCAAGGTCATTGCAAAGTCCCTTCCCCATCTCGCTCATCAGCCCTAATCATGCCTGGCATTCTACTTGCAGAGTTTATGGCATGGGATTCTCTGGGAGAAGCGAGAGGCAGCCCTGGCTAGCTTCTCGTCCTTCAAAATCTCAGTCGCTCTGCATCATCTGGATGAACCTGCTTTTTCAGTTCCATCGCTGCCCACTTTCCACTCAGTGTTCTTTTAAAAACAATTTTAAATATTTATTTTATTTGAAAGGCAGAGTTACATAGAGGCAGAGAGAAGGAAAGGGAGGGAGGGAGGGAGGGGGAGAGAGAGAGAAAGTGTCTTCCATCTAGTGGTTCACTCCTCAAATGCTGCAGTGGCCAGAGCTGGGCCAATCTGAAGCCAGGAGCCAGGAGCTGAGCTTCTTCCAGATCTCCCACACAGGTGCAGGGGCCCAAGGACTGGGCATCCTCAACTGCTTTCCCAGGCCGCAGCAGAGAGCTCGGTCAGAAGTGGAGCAGCTGGGACTTGAACCGGCGCTCCTATGGGATGCCAGCACTGCTGATGGCAGCTTTACCCGTTATGCCACAGCACCGGTCCCTCTACTCAGTATTCTTACCCCAGTCATAGCCTCATGGTCTGTAGGCCCTGGATGCATAGGAAGAATTGGGTACCTATAAGGAATCCCTGGTGTGGTGGTCCTGGGCTGAGCATGTGGCACAGTCAGTGCTGAAGAGTTACTTAAAATAAAATACAAATAAAGCCTATGAGAGTCAGTGTAAATGAGGCAGTTTGAGAAAAGAAGTTTGGCAACACTGAGTATCATCCCTGGAGAGAACGTGTGTGTGAGGAGGAAGAAGGTAGGTGTGGGGTGCATGTGCGTGGTAGTGGGGAAAAGGGTGGAGACAAAGGCAGGCTGAAGAGTCGTTTCCCTATGGCCACTCCTTTCTTTTTTTTTTTTTTTTTTTTTTGACAGGCAGAGTGGACAGTGAGAGAGAGAGACAGAGAGAAAGGTCTTCCTTTTGCCGTTGGTTCACCCTCCAATGGCCGCCGCGGTCGGCGCGCTGCGGCCGGCGCACCGCGCTTGTCCGATGGCAGGAGCCAGGAGCCAGGTGCTTTTCCTGGTCTCCCCATGGGGTGCAGGGCCCAAGCACCTGGGCCATCCTCCACTGCACTCCCGGGCCATTCTTATGGAGCACTGCAGTCCTGACACACACACATACGGATACACATACCTCCCCCACAGCACACACACACACAGACACATAGACCTCCCAGCACACACACATACAGACACACATACCTCCCCCACAACACACACACACACAGACACATAGACCTCCCCAGCACACACACATACAGACACGCATGCCTCCCCCACAACACACACACACATAGACCTCCCCAGCACACACACATACAGACACACATGCCTCCCCCACAACACACACACACACAGACACATAGACCTCCCCAGCACACACACATATGGACACACATACCTCCCCCACAACACACACAGATACATAGACCTCTCCCACAACACACACATAGACCTCCCCAGCACACACACATGTGGACACACATGCATCCCCCACAATGCACACACACACACAGACAGACCTCTCCCACAACACAAACACATGGACATGCATGCCTTCCCCAATCACACACATGTGGACACACATGCACCCCTCACAACACACACACATGCACATGTGGACATGCATGCATCCCCCAGCACACACACACACACATGGACACACATGCCTCCCCCAACACACACAAACACATGGACACATAGACCTCCCCAGCACACACACACACGGACACACATGCATCTCCACAACACACACACATGCACATGTGGACACACATGCATGCCCCCCGGCACACACACATGAACAAATGCATCCCCTACAACACACACACACACATGCCTCCCCCAACACACACAAACACATGGACACATAGACCTTCCCAGCACACACACTCGGACACACATGCATCTCCACAACACACATGCACACATGGACACACATGCCTCCCCAATATACACACATGTGGGCACACATGCATCCCCTATAACACACATGCACACGTGGACACACATGCATCCCCCAGCACACATACACATGGACACATAGACCTCTCCCACAACACAAACACATGAACACACATGCCTCCCCCAACATGTGCACACACACACACACGGACACACATGTGTCCCCCATAACACTCATGCACACACGGACACACATGCCTCCCCCACAACACACACACAGATACATATACCTCTCCCACAACACAAACACATGGACACACATGCCTCCCCCAATACACATACATGTGGGCACACATGCATCCCCTAGCACACACACAGATACACATGCATCCTCCACAACACACACACACATGGGCACACATGCATCCCCCCAACACACATACACACACGGACAAACATGCATTCCCCCACAACACACACACACACACACACACACACTTCAGTTTGCTCCATCTCTAGATACAGAAGACAGAGATCTACGCGAATGAGGATGGGGGTGTAGTGTTTTCTTCTTCAAAAAGGAAAGCAGCGGTGCAAAGGTGTGAATGCAAACTTTAGTTTCTCCCTCTGATGGAGATGTGCTCTGTTCCTTCTCACTCACCTCACGCTGCTGTGAAGAATGGGAGGGAAAGAAGCAGAGAGCACAGCAAAGCAGCCAAAGCCTTTCCCCAGATTGGCAGGGAGCAGCCGGAAGTTATCGTCGTAGAGGACAGAAATTCCCGTGGGAGGAGAGGGCCTGCCAGGGCTGGGACACCAGCTGAGATGTAGCTGAGGATGGCCACTGTCCAGCACACCCTCACACGGCCTTGCCATGGAATACGAAGGTCTTGGTGAATCACAGAGGGCTATTTTAGGCGTTAGCCATGGATGGTGTTATTGATCTGAGAGGTTGATAATAGGTCGTGATCGCTGGAGAAGAGTGTTTGATTCTCTAGGTGTTGCTCTCTTTACAAATTCTCCCTCCTTATGTCTATATGGATCTGAAGTAAAGTGTTCCAGAATGTTCCTCCTGAGGGGTGTTCCAGAGAGGATGTGTTAACGTCCCCTTGTCCTATAGATAGGGGCACTGAGGTCTGAGAGGTGGTGACTCATCCGGGACACAGGCCAGGGGGAACAGCAGGTGTTTCCTTTGGTGCATCACGTCCCGCCGGCCTCAGCCCTCGCAGCAAAGCCGGCGAAGGGGAAAGTGTGCAGTCTGTGGGCCATCCCTGACCAGTGTGTCTGAGCTGCTGTAACAGAGTGCATGGACCTGGCAGCTCCTAAGCAACAGGAGGCTGGGACGGGGACCGAGGGCAGGGTGCTGGGGCTTCCGTGTCTGCCGAGGGTTTGCCTTCTGGTTCTAGGCAGGTGCCTTGATGCTGGGTCTTCACGTGGTAGAAAGTGCAAGGGAGCCCCGTTAGGCTTTTTCAAAGAAGGAATTCATCCCATTCATGAGGGCACCGCCCTGCAGACGTAACGGCCTCCTAAACACTTCCATGTGCCGACATCATGGCCATGAGGTCAGAATTTCAACCCAGGAATCTTGGAGGACAGCAACATTCTGACCATGGCAGTGGGACATGTACAGATGCATCATCTCTCAAGATTCCAACAAACATGGAGTAATAGACTGATTCTGGTCCATTGGCCCCCATCACCGCGGTCCAGCCTTCTTGTTCCCAGTGAACCTGGGCACAGGAGGAGACCAAACTCTGATGAACTTGACTTTGCAGAGCATGTTTGTGACACATGTCTACTTCATGCTCACAACCCCGTGCAATAGGAAAGGTGAGTGGCACCAGCCCCCACCACCTCCCAGGCACAGTGCTCAACCCCACCTGCTGTGTCTGGCTCAGGGTGGTCCCCCTGGTGAGCACCCATTCAGGCTGGGATGAACAGCCCCCTGGCAAGGGTCTCAGAGAGGAGCTCAGGTGAGCTCAGGAGCTGGGGCAAAGGCGGATGTAAGATCCTGGAGTTCTGCTGATGCAGTCGGGCTCTGTTCTCAGCGGTACTGATGTTCTCATGTAGCTACCCAAAGGCAGCAAACTCTGGAGCTTGGCAAGGGCCACTCTCTGAGCAGGGCTGTCCCCTTGCCATGGAGCATAGACGGCTGGGGACCAGACGCAGTTGTCCACAGAACCTCCCTCGCTTTCCAGGGACTTGACCTCATGAAGAGGTCCGTGGCCAGGTCTGGTGGCACAGCATTTCAGTGGTGAGGTGGGAGCGTGAGGTAGCCTTGCTCTAGGCCACGGGCAGCTCAGGGCCCTCGGTCAGGAGCCAGTCGCGTGGGAACATCCTGAAGAGCCCGATCCTGGGGTGCCTGGGATGCCCTGAGGGCCCTGTCTTTGAAGGTATCCGTTCTGGGGCCATCGGGATGCACGTCCAGCTGCACCAGCCCTGCTCTTCTTCCGCTACTCATCCCACGCCTGGGCCCGTGCAGCCCTGCTAGGCAGCTCTCCTGTGTTCTAATGGCGGCGTGTGCATTAACACACCGGGCCTACCAGCTCACTGTGGCCACTTCCTCCTGCCTCTCACCTTGTCCATGGTGTGGCGGAGCGGCTGGCTGAGCTGTGGCAGAGGTGCCCTAGCCCCCATCTGCCTGCTGCTGTGTCTACACACAGGGGCCCGGGGAGTGCAGCTCAGGTTGAGCTTTCTCCGTTCAACGGCCTGGCTGACTGACATGTGAGCGTCTGCTGGGTATCCTGCTCTGGTTCCTCCACGCCTCGTGTTCCTGCTGTCCGGCCATCCCTGTCTCTCCTGGGCTGAAGTGGACAGGTCAAGAGCTTTGCAATCAGGCAGACCTTTATTTGCATTGTGGCTCCATCATTTATTAGTTCTCTGAGCTCAGACGTGTTACCTGTGCCTCCTTAGTTCATTTCCTCATCTGTGAAATGGGTCTGTTTTTTCCCTGCTGAAGACATTCTGCTGATACATGGAGTAACGCACGTGTACGCACAGAGCAGGATCCTAGCACCTCGCCATATCCTCTGTGGCCCCCGAGTGTGCAGGTTCTCTCCACCGCTGATCACAGACCCCGATTCCCAGATGTGACCTCACAGTGACCCGCTGTGAGGGCCATCACGCTTCCTCCAGTAGAAACTGCTCCCGAGGGTCCCCTGCCAACCCTGCACTTTGATGTGGCCGAGTCCCCAGGAGGACCGAGCCCCCAAAGGGCTCCCGAGCTGTGTGGGGAGCCCTGGCTGCAGCTGAGTAGGCTGAGCTGAGTGCTGCCCTCAGGGAGGAGCAGCCCAGCTCCCGAAGGCCCTGTGGTAACTTGGAACCACAGGTTCTACGACAGGCTCGGGTCTCAGATTGCTATTGATGTCCCCAGGTGTTGGGTTCTCAGCAGCCCCCTGGCAGGAGAGCACCAGGGATGCTTTGCAGTGGCACTGCAGCTCCCAGCTCACTGCGGGCCCTGCCCAGGGCTGCCAGGGTTTACAGGGGCCCGGTCGAGGAGGCTGGATTCCACTGGGCTCCATCTACAGCAGGTGAGCGAAACAGCAAACAGGGCCCAAAGCCTACAATAAGGGCAGCCCCGGTGTGCACAGCGCTCTGTAGCTGCAGAATTCCCGCAGGCCCTGCCCTGACCTGCACACAGAGGGCCGAGGCTGTAGCTGGGTGCTTGCGGGCCATGGCTGGGTGAGGTCAGGGGCGTGCAGATGCTTGGACTCCACCAGAAACATGGGAGTGGGCAGCAGAGGAGGAGCAGGTTGGTAGGAGTGGGTGAGATGATCAGAAGGCTCCCGGCGTAGGAGGGATGCGGAGGGCCTCCGGGGAGAGCCATGCCTGTCTCCTAGTGCACGCCCCCTGTATCAGTGGCTTCAGATGCAGCATGCCTGTCCTGATGAGGCAGGCCCCGGGCCGGCTCACCGGGCATCCGGCCACCAGGCCAAGGGACTCACACAGAGGAAGCCGGCATCCAAGGTGTGTGACAGCTGAGCCTGGGCCTGGCCTCCCATCCCCACCGACTCTCCCCTACCCCCTTTCTCTCCTTCCTCCCTTCCTCTATGACGTCACCTCTCGCCACTGCCCTCACACCGCCCTCCCCCCATCCCTTCCTGGCTGCGAGGCTGCTGCTACTGATTAAGATGGATGGGTTGGTAAGAGGCATTCAGTGTGACTTGAATAAAAAGTACCACAGCCTCTCCTGGACACAAGGGCATGTGGCCAGCCAGTGGCGTCACTCAGGAGATTACCACTGGAGCTGGTTCTTAAAATAGCAGATACCCCTTCACATGTTGGTCTGGGTGCCACTTATATAAATGTAGATGCACACGTATATGCATTTTAAAACATGACTCCTGGCGCTGTGGTGTAGTGGGTAAAGCCACTACCTCTACCTGCAGTGCTGGCATCCCATATGGGCAGTTTGAGTCCTGGTTGCTCCACTTCCGGTCCAGCTCTCTGCTATGGCCGGGGAAAGCAGTGGAAGATGTCCCAAGTGTGAAGGAGCCACAGTGACCAGAAAAAGGTGACATTCTCTGACCTTCAGAGGTGTCTTGGTGCCTCACATCAGCTCGGGGCTTGGTTGGAACCATCAGGAAGAGTGAGAGCGTGGACAGGACACCCAGTTGGTGGTGCTTTCCCGGGGGTTAAGGGTGTGCCTCAAGAACCAGCCCTAGCCCCTGTGTTACAGGCACAGCATCCTGTGTCCTCTGCAGACTCGGCCTCCAGGTGCAGATGGTCACTCCTCAGCTGACAGTATGCAAGAGGTTGGCAATTTTGTTCAAGGTCATTGACAAGTGGAGGCTCCAGCCCCAGGTACTTTCTCTTGATATCCAGTCTGGGTCTCCCTTCACAACAGGAGTGAGAGGGACTTGAGTTCTCTTTAACATGTTAGATCCATTGTAAAGGTTCACAGACTGCTACTCATTCAAGACTGAACCCAGAGTTCCTCCTTATCCAATACAGACCTTTCTGGAGGCAGTGCTCAGGAGCAGTACGTGTGCACCACTCCCTCCCTCGCTTCCATCCAGAGAGCACCAGGGCCGGGTTAGACACAAGAGCTCCAGTGTGGAGAGCTGGGCTTTCAGATAGGTGGAGTCTTCGTTTCAAAAAGCAGCCACTAAAATCTCCCTGTGTATGTGTGTGTGTGTGTGTGTGTGTGTGTGACAGAGGGCGAGACAGTGAGCTAGCACTAGTTCATGGTTAAATGATGCTACAGAATTTACCACCATCTATTAATTTTTCTGTAACCTCTTTAAAAAATAATTGACAGCTGAACAGCAACAGGCTGGCTGATGATGATATCATCACTCTGCTATTTATAGACTTGCATCCCCGGGAGAGTGAGATCTTGGTATTCAGCCTGTGCAGGTCTGTGGGTAGGATGCATGCCCAGTCCTGGGTTTCCTGCTGTACCTGTCACATGGCTGTCTCATGACATCCGCTGTTAACCACCTGTTTATAGACAGGAAGCTGAATGATGGATCTAGGATCTAAGTGGAGAATGGAATTATACAGCTCTAGTTTTCTTTTATTTTTTTCCCCACTTGATATTATTCCTTTCACTTATTTGGAAGTATACCAGAGAAGAACACTTTTAAATCCAATTTAAAACAGGATGTTTGGGCATAGGTAAAATAAAATTGCTTACACAGAATGGGGAAGAAAAAGTGGAGAGGAATTCTGAGGTAGAATTAAAGAACATTGACTGCCAAGAGTAATTCTGCAGCTGTGCCTTTAATGAAATTTAGATGTGAAACCGTGCTTCTGCTCGGATCTGGTTAGCCAGCAATTGTCCATCCACTCAAGTGCACGGAGAACCTCGCCTGAACTTGGGCCATCCTTTGTTGCGCAAGGTCCTTCGGGGCATCCGTTCATATTGATCTGAGCTGTTTGTTGTTTTTCCACAAATTAAGCACTGTGGCAACCCTGAGACCCAGGAAGGATGCACTCATCTTGTTCAGATCTTAACATCTAGATTAATCCTGAACTAGAACTTGTTTATTTGGACAGCCTGTGAATCATAGTGCTCCCTGGGCCGATCAGAAGAGTAAGGAGGAACTAACACGTCCAGAGGGACAGAGGAAGGCAATTTCAGCTGCAGCAAAGCTTTGGACACTGAGAAGAGGTTTCGGCCACAATGGGTTGTGGACATGGACGGCTACTCTTTGGGCCAGAGCAGGGCCAGAACCAGCCATCAGCTGCCCCCTCTGCTACTGGTGTGAGAACAACAGAAAATCATTCAGCCACAGATCCATGCTCTAATGTCTTCCAGCCACTGTGAGGTGTCACCATGGACAGCTACCGTGGGAGCCAGAAAAGGTTTCAGGACAATGGCCAGGAGCTTGTGCTGCTACTGTTGTGGGAGTAGCAACAGCAAGCTTTTTTTTTTTTTTCTTTAAAGATTTATTTATTTATCTGAAAGGCAGAGTTACAGGGCAGGGGGGAAGGAGAGATAGTGAGAGGGAGAGAGAAATCTCCCATTTGCTAGTTTACTCCTCAAATGGCTACAACATCCGGAACTGGGCTGATCCGAAACCAGGAGCCAGGAGCTGCTTCTAAGACTTCCATGTAGGTGCAGGGGCCCAAGGACTTGGGTCATTTTCCACTGCTTTCGCAGGCACATTAGCAGGGTGCATGGTCATAGGTGGAGCAGCCAGGACTTGAACCAGTGCTCAGAGGGGATGCCGGCACCACAGGTGGCAGCTTTACCTGCTGAGCCACAGCACCAGCCCCACAACAGTAAGTTATTAGGCTGCGGCTTCTTTCTCTACTACCTCCCAACCGCAGTGGGAGTGACCATGGACAGCTACTACTGAGGCTGGGGCAGGCTTTGCAGAACCACAACCAGCAGCTGGCTCTCCCCACCACCCTACAGGCTGAGACTAACAGGAAGATACTTAGTAGCAGCTCCACAGTCTCATGGCCCCTTGTGGAGACTCCTTGGTCCTGGAGCTCTTGTTTGCCACCAGCGCATCACTTGCAGGTATAACCACTGTTCATCCCAACACCTGGTGGTCCCAGAAGTTTTATTTGCATTTTTAAAAATTTTTCAAAATTTATTTGAGAGATAAAGACAGAGAGAGGGAGAGACAGAGAGAGCTTCCATCTACTGTTCACTCCCTAAATGGCTGCAGTGGCCGGAGCTGAGCTAATCCAAAGCTAAGAGCTGGGAGCTTCTTCCGGGTCTTCCTACTTGGGTGCAGGGGCCCAAGCACTTGGGCCATCTTCAACTGCTTTCTCAGGCCGTTAACTAAGAGCTGGATAGGAAGAGGAACAGCCAGGACTAGAACTGGCGTCCATATGGGTTGCTGGTGCCGCAGGCAGAGGCTTAGTGTGCTATGCCACAACGCCAGCCCCTTGGGTGTGTATTTTAATACAGCAGCTCCATCATTTCTACAAGCTGTTGTGTGAGGAGGGTAGGGGGGATATCCTGGCCTCAGACTTTTACAAGGACAGCCACCATCTCAAAGAGAACCGTTGCCTTCTGCAGATCCCATGAGGAAGCAGTGACCGTGACTGGATTTCCAGTTTGAGAATTGCTCTGCAGGCCTCCGATCGCCTGGATGCAGAAGGATCAGGACTGAACCATGACATATTACATCTGACCCTGGTACAGGTAGCAGGGCTCAGCCAGGAGAGTGAGGGACTGGTTTGGCTAAACGACCTCTTTACATGACATCTGGGAGACTGCTTTCATTGAGGAGATAGTCGTCCAGGAGAGGTAAATATCCAGAAAAGAGTGTATGTGTGTACTTTCCCCCTTGCATCACCACAATATTATTAACAATACTTTTTGAGTACAGAGTGTATGTGCCAGCAACTATATGAAGTGCTTTAAATGTATTGCCTCATTTAATTATCATGACCTTAGTTCTGTGAGGTACATACTGGTTTTGCCCAACTTTTTAGAGAAGATGGGGTTTAGAGAGGCTAGGGAAATTGCTTAATGTTCCATTTTCATCAGATGGTGGAGTCAGGGTTTGTACCCATTCTTCAGCCACCTGCTATATTTGAACCATCTCCCATCCCCCTTGTGACTTATTTAAATTACTGAAATGGATTCGGATTTTAGACTTAAATTTGGCAATCTCATGTCACGTGGTTTGTGCTTTGGGGATAGCCGAGTTTTATTTAACTCTTACATCCTATTGTAAATCACCCTTTTACTGGCTTGTTTTCTCTGTTCAACCACAGAAAGTGTAAGAACAGCATTAACCTGTGTACAGTTTCTATCAGCCTTGGCAGTATGTCACTATGCGTTTCCCTGACTCCCAACAAATGAGTCTTTCATTCACTTCTGTGTTCATGCACGGGGCTGTCCAGGTAACTGACCATATCTGGGCATTGCCCATCGTGGACATTACGCGACTCCATCTGTAACCTGTGTAAGGCTCGTGCCTGTCACCTGGTCATCTACTTGGTACAAAACACAGGTAGGTGTGAGTTAACAGAAGGGTATGGCTCCCCCTGGTGGCGCTCAGTGAATGTCAGAATTGAATCTCATTGCTGGTGTCAGGTTATGTCCAAGGTCCATCCTTTACCTTCGCTGTGAGTCTGTGACTTTGAGTCATCGGGAAACAAGTACCTTCAGTCTGCAGTGGGCCTGTGCCAGATCCCAGACATTGAATTTATAGAACCATAGTTCACATTTAAAACATCTTATTTGATATATAATATAACAGTTGTACATAATTATGGGGTACAGTGTGGTAATCCAATATCTGTATGCAATATATAATGATCACATCCAGGTAATTAGCATTCCCATCCCCTTAAATATTGATCACTTCAAGCCCTTCTCTCCTAGAGGAGGTTTACTATAAAAATATGTAATAAATTATTTTAAATTATGATTGTCCTACTGTGCTGTGGGACAATGGAAATTATTCTGACTTCCTGATTGTATTTTGGAACCTGTCATCCAAGCTTCCTGTCTCGCCCCTCCCCTTCTTGCTCCTAGCCTCTCATGACCACTAGACTACTCTCTGCTTCTACAAAAATCAACCTTTTTAGATTCCACATGAGACAGAACATGTAGGATTTGTCTTTTTTTTGTGTCTGGCTTGTTTAGCTGAATATAACATCCTTCAGTTTCATCCATGTCATCACAATGCCAGGATTTTACTCTTTTTATGTCTAAATAATATATATATATATATACACACACACACACACACACACATATATACCACATTTTCTTTATCCAGTCAACTGTCAGTCAATATCTCCATTGATTCCATTTCTTGGCTACGAACAATTTACAGCTTTTGAGAGTTTCTTTTCTGCGAAGACAGTTGGGGTCAATAACTCTCTCTGATCTCTCTTCTTCCTCTGATGTCTCAAGTTGGTTCTGTTTTCTGTGACTGCCATGTATTTTATCCCCTTTGGCTGTGAGCTGCCACCATCGCCCAGAAAAAGAGCCAGGGTTCTTTCTCTTTGTAGTCTGTGGGTCATGGGATCTGTACAGTCTTGCTCCTCAGCACCTGTCGTTTCTGGGTGAGTGTTGCATGAAACAGCAGACAAAGGCTGGGGGAGAAGCGGGACTGAACTCGGGTCTCCCTGCTTCGTGAACTTCAGTCCTAGGTGAGTGACAGTGGAAATTCTCAGCTCCCCTGGAGCGGACGGTAGTGTCTCTCTGTACACGGCTTGGAAGGTCTGCTGGGGATTTCCGAGACTGAAAAGCGAAAGGTCCCAAAGCAGAGCAGGACCCACCAAACAAGAGGACCCTTTGTGAGAGAGTGTGTGTGGGCTCACTCACCTGCTGCTTCGTTCAGTGACTGACTAATCGCTGGGGAGATGGTCACAAACAGGAGAGATGAAGAACCCATGCCGATGTGACACTTACACTCTGGAGGGGAGTGAGATAATGGAAAAAAAGTAAAACAGAATGTTAGATGGGGATAATGAACAAAACAGCAGACGGAGGATAGAGATGTCAGGTTGCTGGGAGTGTGGGATGGGTTGGCCAGGCACAGGCTTCTCTGAGAAGTAGATTTAAATGAAGGTGCTTATGTTGTTGTTGTGTTTGCAAATATGTAAAAGCTTCAAAGTAGAGACAGTGACATGAACTACTGTGTACCTGTGACCCAGAGGAAGTGGTTCTTGAGTTAGAACCCGAGAGAGGTGAAGAGTGAGCTGTGCAGGTGCTGGGGAGGGGGCAGTCTGGGCACCTGCAGAGGCCTCGTGAGACAGGGACTTATGTAGAAGGTCTGAGTCCCCTCAAGGGGGCCATTGAGGCTGGACGGGAGCCGATGACAGGGAAGGTGGCAAAGAAGACCCCCGCCATGGCGGGCGTGGGGCTGGTGGTGCCGTGGTGACTGCTTTGGGTTTCATCTCAGTGAGATGGAGGAATCATTGCAGGGTTTTGTTCGAGCAGAGACAGGGCGTGGTTATAGTTTAACAGGACGCCCCTGACTGCCGTGGGGCACAGAGTGTGGAGACGTGGGTCGGGGGAGGCCGGCTAGCATCCATTGCAGGGCAGTAATCTAGGTGAGAGGGAAGGGGGTTGGACTGCGTGTTCTCTCACGAGGGCTGGCCAACGGGACTGGAACTGAACGTGTATTTGAGGCCACTGTGTGTACTGTGCAGGGGGCAGGGTGTGAGAGAGGGGACTCAGCCCACTCCTTGGTCGGGGGCCTGACCGGCTGGAAGGATGCAGTTCCCCTGTCTCAGCTGTCACTTGGTGGCAGTGCTGCTTCTCTCGTTGAAGAGGGACTTTGAGCGACCTGATCTGGTCACCCAGCAATAGGACAGTTAGTGCTTCTTCGGGACACAGTGGTGTGACTGCCACTTGCTCAGCCTAGGTTGCCACGTCACTTAATCCTACACTGTAGCCTCTTTAAGAGTTGAAGAGGCTTAGGCCGGCGCCGTGGCTCAACAGGCTAATCCTCCGCCTTGCGGCGCCGGCACACCGGGTTCTAGTCCCGGTCGGGGCGCCGGATTCTGTCCCGGTTGCCCTTCTTCCAGGCCAGCCCTCTGCTGTGGCCCAGGAGTGCAGTGGTTGGGCCCTGCACCCCATGGGAGACCAGGAAAAAGCACCTAGCACCTGGCTCCTGCCATCAGATGAGCGCGGTGCGCCGGCCGCGGCAGCCATTGGAGGGTGAACCAACGGCAAAGGAAGTCCTTTCTCTCTGTCTCTCTCTCTCACTGTCCACTCTGCCTGTCAAAAAAAATAAAAATAAAAAAATTAAAAAAAAACTTGAAGAGGCTTAAACATATTTCTTAATACATAGATGATATTTATAGATTACTCTATATCATATAGTAGGCTCTGCCATTACATATGCTTCTTTTAATACTGACAATAATAGATCTTAACATTTCTACTTCTTAGATAACCACCATTGAGTGAGGCCATATGGAATACTGTCAATAGTCACTCAGCTTGTGTGTGGCTGAGCAGTGATTTAAAGCAAGTGTGCCTAATTTTATTTTAAACCTACTTAAAAATTTATTGTGTGAGAGAGAGAGAAAGAGAAAGCGCTCCCAGCTACTGGTTTATTCTCCCAGTGCTCACTGTAGCTCCAGGCTGGCTGAAGCCAGGAGCCCAGAACTCAGCGCAGGCCTCTGAATGCGTGGCAGAGACTCAGCTCCTGGAGCCATCACTGCTGCGTCCCAGGGTCTGCACCAGCAGGAAGCTGGAGACCATGGCTAGAGGGAGCAATCAAATCCAAGGGCTCCAGGTGGGACGCAGGTGCCTGCCCCCAGGTGTGTTTAATTCTGAACCTTGTTTATTTATTTTTATTTTTTAGCTACAATGCTTTATGCCCCCACATCCTTTGGTTGCTCAAACCTACCACAGCCCTCTCTTTCTCATCACAGTGTCCTTCACGTTTTTGCAGGAAAACATTCTCATAAAACTTCCATGCAACTTTAAGATATCATGAAATATAAGAATGACGTTGGCCCTTTTATCTTTTCTGTGAGTTATATGTTTTTCCAATTGTTGGTCTTGATTTTATGATCCAGGTTTGTTTCTCATGCAGAAATAATTTTTTTAAAAAAAATCACATTTGTAGATTTTATTTTCTGGGCCCAATGTTATATTTAGGGAAGCTGTCTGAATGATGATGTTATAAGAATGTTCCAGTTCTGTTATCATTCTATTTACATAGTTGGCCTATGTGAAACTCATTCGTGTATGCTGTGAAATAGATGTCCACTGGTCATTTCCCCCTGCGTGTTCCTGCCTGCTCATCTTTATAATAATAAACTGTTATTTATTTATTTTCATTTTATTTGACAAGCATGCACACACAGAGAGCGAGATGGAGACAGACAGAGAGGGCTATCTTCTACCTGCTGGTTCATTCCCCAGATGACTGCAATAGCCAGGGGCGGGCCAGGCATAAGCCAGGAGGCCAGATCTCGATCTGGATCTCCCTCCTGGGTGTCAGGGGATTCTAGAACTTGCGCCATCGCTCGCTGCCTCCCAGGGTGTGCAGCAGGCATTCCACACTGCATCTCACCCCCTGTGCAAAACGCCTGCCTCGTGCATCTTCTCTTCTTTACAGACATGGGGCCTGAAGGCCTAGGAATGAACGTGTCTGTCACTTTTGAACACATTAATGCTGTGACATCCTGGAGAGAAACTGCAGGACTCACAGGAAATCCTCCCAGACTTCCTTCTGTCTTGTGAAAGAAAACATTCCATTTGCGTTCTTGGAAAGACTTTTCAACTGGGAGAAATCAAACGGAAAGCACAGTTCTCCCCGGATCTTTGATTTCGTTTTACTTTGCTGCTACATTTTAATTTTGCCATCACTATTTGCCTTTGAAGCAGAGCTCATTGGAAAGCTATCACGCCAGAGCTGGATCGACTTGTGCAGACCTCACAGGGGCCCACCGGTCGCCTGCCCCACCCTGTGAGCCTTTATCCTCATAGCAGCTTCAGCTTAAGGTCGCCAGTGAGGCTCCTGGGGTGACCAGAGCCCCCAGTGTGAGCAAGTTTGTTTGAGTGCCACAAGACTAGACAACTAGTCTTGTGAATTCTGAATAGCCTTCATGTAAGCCATGAGTATTTTCTCAACAATGAACCTTTGGAATAAGAATACAATTCATAGATCTTCTTGGTTTCTATGGGCCGTCATTTGGATTTGAGAGGTTATGTCTCTACATAATAATAGGTCACATTATTAATCACAAATTGGTGGGAAGAGGAAATAATGGAGAGTGAAAGTTTAAACTCAGTTGCAAGGGATTGCTGGAGATAAGGGGATCAGCCGCTAGATCAAATTATGGGGGAATCTGGTCACCCCCAGCTATTTTAAAATAAATTCTGGGGGCTGGTGTTGTGGCATTATCAGTAAAACTGCCACCATGATGGCAGCATCCCGTAGGGGTCCCGACTGCTTCTCTTCCAATCCAGCTCCCTGCTAATGCAGCTGGGAAAGCGGTGGAGGATGGCCCAACTGCTTGGGCCCCTCACACCCATGTGTGAGACCTGGATAGAAGCTCTTGGTTCCTGGCTTTGGATCGTCCAGCTCTGGCTCTTGCATCCATTCAGAGAGTGAACTAGCAGGTGGAAGATCTCTCTATCTCTTCCTCTCTGTCTGTAACTCTGCCTTTCAATTAAATAAAATAACTTTTAAAAAAGGTATTCTGTTACATTTTACCACCTGGAAAGTGCAGCTGATGCTAAATTTCAGAGGTTCCATGTGGGTTTCTGGGCCTGTAATTCTATTCATCTTCAGATTTAGGGAGATCAGATGAGAGGATGATAGAATATCTCTTACCCTTCCACTACTCCTGTCCAGTCCCTGTGTCAGTGGGATCCACTGGGATCTGGCTGCTGCCTGAAAACCCTGCATCTCATTCCATTCTTGACCCTCTCCAATCATGGTCAAGCCTGTTGACCCCATCTTGAACGTGTCCCCTCTGCTTGGCCCTTCTCTGTGCTGTGCACACCGATTCTTTGCTGTATGTGGTCCAGGCCACCACGGGCCTCACCCAAATACTGCTGTGGATCCCAAATACATGGGCTATTATGGGTGGAATTAATCCTGCCATATATACACTGTGAATCATTTTGCTCTCAGAAAATATATTTACTCTCTCTGTGTGCTGTAAGACCCACAATCCATGGGGGAAACAGCCACATTGTCTGCCTCCGAGTTTTTGAATTAGCTGTTCTTTTGCTTTCCGCTCATGCATTATCTGGGCCTGGTTGATAGTACCAAGCAGTAGCAGGCAATAGAAGTTTTGGGGGAGCCGGCGCCGTGGTTCAACAGGCTAATCCTCTGCCTTGCGGCGCCAGCACACTGGGTTCTCCTCCCGGTCGGGGCGCCGGATTCTGTCCCGGTTGCCCCTCTTCCAGACCAGCTATCTGTTGTGGCCCAGGAGTGCAATGGAGGATGACCCAAGTGCTTGGGCCCTGCACCCCATGGGAGACCAGGAGAAGTACCTGGCTCCTGCCATCGGATCAGCGCGGTGTGCCGGCCGCAGTGTGCCGGCCATGGCGGCCATTGGAGGGTGAACCATCGGCAAAAGGAAGACCTTTCTCTCTCTTGTCTCTCTCTCTCTCACTGTCCACTCTGCCTGTCAAATAAATAAATAAATAAAAACTTTTTAAAAATCCTTTAAAAAAAAAGAAGTTTTAGGGGAGAGTGGGATAGGAATTTAAAGTTGAAAAAGGTATCTGTGTTTACTTGGTATTTTGTCCCTACCAACTTAGGGAAGAACAGTACTGGGCTGTTTTTAAAATCCTTGTTCTCTGGTCCCTGTTGCCTGAAGTCATTGATTGTGATCCACCCAAGACAGGGTCCAGCGTAGACATGTCTGCCTTGAAGTCAGAGCCTTCGCTGTCTGGCCGCTGAAGGTCTTTCCAGCCCGGCTCTGCCCCTTGGCCTGCAGCCTCCGCAGGCTGCGCCCCTCCCCAGGCCCTCTGGGCACTCCGCTTGCTGTTGCCTCTGCTTGGACGGCCCAGCTGAATGGGGGAGTCTGGCTCCTCCTCCTGTGCCAGCGCAAGTGTTCCTCCGTCTGCAGGCTTGAGTGGGAGTGGGTGAACCCATGAAAACCTTCCCTTCCCCATGACCCTTCCCTCGGGCTCATGAAGGAGGTCCTGGTGAGCTCAGACAACACCGAGAGATGCAGATCCGCCAGGCTTTTGAGGGCCCTCCGCCTGCAGAGTCTGCCCACCAGCTCACAGCCCTGCTCACGGTCTGCACCTCAGGGCCCGCTGTGCGTGCTCAGAGCTCAGAACCCAGAGAAGGGACTTGTGAGTGGCCAGGGCCTCAGCCACCACTGTGGTCATTGACAGTCCAGGGCAGTACCGCTTTGTCCACCAGGGACCTGCAAATGTTTGATTACACGTGGCCCCATGAGAAGCCTGAGTCCACTTTACTGTAAAGGAAATGGCTCAGACAGGTAGGTGACTTGCCCACCTGTCTTGGGTGCCAAGGTGGCTAGAGGGACAGGGGTCTTTGTGGACAGCCTGGCTGGAGAAAGGTGATCACAGAGACTGGCTCTGATGTGCTGGCGTTGCCGCCTCATCATTTTGGGAATTGGTTTGAGTTCCAGGCAGTTCCCTGAGGAACCAGGAACTTGCTGGCTGCCTGGAAGGTTGACTAGGCAGAGGGCCACCAGGACCCCTGCACCTGCTGATCTTTCTGCAAAGACAGGACAGGGTGAGTGGGTTTCACAAATGTATTCTTTCACCAAATACATGGTAAGCCCCACTGCGGGGCTAAGGAGATGAGGTGAGTGGACCCATAAAGGAGCTAGAGGGGGATGGCCCATGCCATACCCCCTAGGGAAAGGGAACTCTTCCCAGCTGGGGATTCAGGGAGACTGCAGAGAGGAGGTGCTGGGTGGGAGGCTGGGCACAGAAGGGCAGGCAGGACTTGCTTAGAGGAAGCGGACTCTCAGGAGACATTCCAGGTAGGGGGAGGACAGGAGGACTTGGGCGTCTGGGCCCGGCAGCAGCGTCCTTCCCCAGAGGGGGCCTTCTGTGTGGCATCTCATAGCCATGCTAGGAAGCTAGCTGGGTGGCCTTGGGCAGGCCCGAGGCAGGCGGCTGAGGACAGGGACCTTCCCCGCAGGCAGAGGAGTGACCCAGGACAAGACTGTGCACCAACCTCCAACGAGAACTTGTCCAGCTGCCTCCTGGGCCAAGGAGGACAGCTGGCGGGGAGTGGCTGAAGCTGGCGGTGAGCACCTTTGTCCAAGCAGAGGACCAGGGTAGGGGAGAGAGAGGGCCCAGGGCAGGGCTGGGGAGTGAGCGAGGAGCCTTGGCATCCTCTGAGTGAAGGCTGGGGATGAACGCCGCGTCTTGGCCGTGTCTCGGTGAGCCTGTTCTCTTTCTCTGGGAGAAAACACAGCAGAGGCTGCAGTGAAAGCCCAAGTGACAAAACACACCTATTTCCTATTAAATCAGGCTTTAACAAATGGTCTCCCCCATCTATGCCATGCATTATTTAATTTGTTTGAGTTGAAATGTACTTTACAGGATGTATAAATCCATGGAAATTTATAAAATCCTGACAAGACTTATTGAATGTTCTATTAAGTTTTTCAAGTTGGCCAGTGTTAGATGGCCTAAAAATTATTCATTAATGCATAGCATTAAATACCAATAAATTGCATGGTATACTTATGAGCCATCTTTGAAAGTCATTAATTATGCATATAAGGCAATGAATCTCTCCTACAAGTCTGTTCTGAATTGGGGCGGGTTCGGGGTCAGGTGGTAGTGGGGAGGGGGGCACGTGCTGTCATTGGACGTCACTGGGACCTCAGGAGTGCCTAGGAGCTAGGAGGCAGCCCTTCCCATCCCATCAGCCAGCTAGTGGAGAAGGAGGAGGCTAAAGCAGGTGGAGAGTTTAGGGTTAGGATGCTAACCCAGAGAACAAGTATCCAGAAGCCTGAGAGAAGTGGCTGAGTTTCTGCTCCTGGAGTGGAATCCTGGGGTCATCTGTCAACTGCCAGACAGCAGCTCCAGGTATCGAGGGCCTGCTGGGCCCCTTGGGTTTCCAGAAGTCAGCCTGTCTGATCCCTTCACAACCTTGGGAAGTGAATGCCGGTGTCTCCGTCACAGCAGGTCTTTGATGTCCTACATTACTGTCAGATCCCAGTCTTCCTCCTTCTGTGTCCCTGCTCTGTCTACACTGCACACCCAGCCTGCACTGCAGATCCTTGGAGATGGAGGGACTCACACCCTCACTCACAGTGGCTACAGAAGCAGCATTTAGTGTGTGGGGGGCCCAGGCCCAGCTGTCAGGTTGTGGGAGCCTGTCCATGCTGACTTGTGCTTGTGCAGTGTCACTGTTGTGTGCTTTAAGTCTTATCCAGAGCTGAAATTTAGTCTCGTCTCAGATTCCTCCAGTGCTGGGGAACTTGCAGCCTCCCAAGTCAGTTCTTGTGTGTGTGTGTGTGTGTGTGTGTGTAGGATTTATTTATTTGAAAGCAGAGTGACACACAGAGAGGGAGAAACAGAGAGGCATGGAGAGAGAGAGAAAGAGACCTTCTGTTTGCTGGTTCACTCCCCAAATGGCTGCAACAGTCAGGCCTAAACCAAGCCAAAGCTGGGGCCAGAAACTGCACCCTAGTCTCCTACATGGGTGGCAGGGGCCAAGGTACTTGGGCCATCTTCCACTGCCTTCCCAGGTACATTAGCAGGAAGCTGGATCTGGGACTCACACTGGGACTTCTGATATGGGATGTCATCACAAGCAGTGGCTTAATCCACTGAACCATTAATCCACTGGCCCCCTTTGGCTAGTGTTGTAACCTGCCCTGAGGATGAGAGATTTGCTTGTCAGTCTGCATATGTACTCTCCAGTAACCCCCCTGAGGCCAGTGAGGTCCTGGGAGAGACCACTGGGACCCAGAGGCACTGGTTCTAGACTCTGCTGCTGAACACCTTCAAGATTTCAGGCAGATCACCCTCCCTGGATTCCGTCTTAGTGGGAAGAGGGTGCTGGTCTGGACAACCTCTGCTGACTTGGAGAGGCTGTGAGGCAGCTCCAGAAGAGAGCTCTGAGGAGGCCAACTCTCTCTGGGGGTGGAAGGGGCCCGGACTTGAAGTTAGCCTGTGATCTGGGCCATGGCACTTGACTATTTCAGGGGCCTTCCTGGACCTTGGTAAGCACTCAGCCTTTTGTGGCAAGCCTCAGCAGTGTGACAGTGACTGTCTGCAGCGTGGGGAGAGCGGCCCTCTCCCATGCCAGGCATTCACAGTGGCGACCCTCTCGTGCAGCCTCATGCCAGTTCACACTTCACCTGGGCCCTCAAGTGGGCTCAGGCTCCAGACGCTGTCAGCTCTCAGGAGGGACACACTAATTTTGGAAACATTAAGGCAAAATTCTCCTAGATTGCTTGCAAGACAGAGAGAGAGAGATGATTCTGGTGCTGTAGCATAGTAGGTTGAGACACTGCCTGCCTATGGCACCGGCATCCCATATAGGCTCCAGTTCAAGACTCAGTTGCTCCAATTCTGATCCAGCTCCTTGCTAATGCACCAGCGAAAGCAGCAGATGACAACCTAAGTGTTTGGTCCCCTGCACCCATGTGGGAGACCTGGATGAAGCTCCTGACTCCTGGCTTTGGTCTGGCCCACCTTTGGCCATTGGCGGCCACTTGGGGAGTGAACCAGAGAATGGAAGATCTCTATCTCTCTCTCTGTAACTCTGCCTTTCTAATAAATAAATATTTTTAAAGATAAATTTATTTAATTTAAAGTCAGAGTTACACAGAGGGGGGAGAGGCAGAGAGAGAGAGAGGTCTTCCATCCGATGGTTCACTCCCCAGTTGGCCGCAATGGCCAGAGCTGAGCTGACCCAAAGCCAGGAACCAGGAGCTTCTTCTGGGTCTCCCACGCAGGTGCAAGGGCCCAAGGACTTGGGCCATCTTCTACTGCTTTCCTAGGCCATAGCAGAGAGCTGGATCGGATGTGGAGCAGCCAGGTCTCCCTGCAGAACGCTGTGGAGGCAGCCAAGGCTGGAACAGAGAGCAGCTGGGCTGGGCTGGGCTGGGCTGGGCTCTGAACTCTGGACTCCTGGCTCCCAGGGACCTGTGCTCTGCAGGGGACTTTGCTTTCACCAAAAGCCTCCACGGAGGCGTCCCGCAGATCCCGAGCATGCATGCCTCATGCTGCTGCGTGGGCCTGAGCACGGGTATAATTTGCCTCCTTTCAGCTGCATGCCCAGAGCAGACTGTGGGCGAGGGTGCAGGAACACCCCTGCGGAGGAGAGGGCCACAGGAGCTGGTGACCCATCAGGGGAGGTTTGAACCCTGGCTCTCGGCTGCCCTTGGCTTTGCTTCATTTGAACCTGTCTTGCGGGAGGGCTGGGATTTGTGCCAGGGTCGCCTGTATTCGAGGGCAGCAGTGTGCCTTGATGCTGCTGTGTTCTTTGCTGGGAGAACTGTCTGTAGCTGCCTCAGGGCATGGGGCACTGGGAGAGCAGCCCTGGGGTGGCGGCGTCCTCACTCCCTCCACCAGCTCCCCTCTGCCCTGGCAGCCCAGCCACGGGGCTGTTTGTCAGCGTGAGGCTGCTGCTTCGTCTCCAGTCCCCTGGGGCTGTTGGCATGACTGCTGGAGCTTTGTCCTGGGCCCCAGTCAGGGGGATTTTGCAGAGCAAGGACCACGTTCCAGAGAAAGAAACGGGCTCAGGGAGGCCGCGGGGTAGCAAGTGGCAGAGCTGGGACTGGGACCTGGAAGTTCCTGTTTTAATCTTGACCCTTAAATTGTGGTGAAGTACATGCCACGTGAAACGTAGCCATTCATCAGTGTGCAGTTCTACGGTGTTAAGTGTGGGCACCGTGTTGGCAGCCGTCACCACGGCCAGCCCCGGAGATCTGCAGCCCTGGAGCGCCTACTCCTCCTCCTCCTCCTCCCTCTGTGGACCCAGCTGTTCTGACCTGAGGTCTGTGCCCTTCCCTCTGCCACTGGCCCAGAGGGCGCCTTTTTCTGTCAAGTAGCTCCTGGAAGAGGCCCTGGCTGGCAGGATGGAGGGGGAGAATCAGGACGGCAGGGCAGAGGTCTCCAGGCACCCTGGGTGGGGTTTGATTCCTCACTTCTCACCCCACCCCACCACACACACACCACAGCTGGGGGCAGGGATGAAAGAAATTCCGTTTGGCTGCATGTGGCTGAGCTACCAGTGCCTAGGTGGCGTTCCCCTGCCACCCACATGGGGGACCCTGGGAGCTCCTGGTTCCTGGCTCCGACCTGGCTCCGACCTGGCTCAGCCCTGCCTACGGAGACCATTTGGGAAGTGAACCAGCAACAGATCTCTCTCTGTCTCTCCCTTTCTCTCTGTAACTCTGCCTTTCAAATAATAAATCTAAAAAAAAAAATGACAACAAAACTGATGTCCAGAGTCCCCTAGCTTCAGTCGAGCCCCAGCTAGCTGCCAGGGGCCTTCTGAAGTCCTCACTCCTACCCCCGCCCCACCTCCTCACAGAGTCAGCTGGGACAGAGTGCATATCACTGGGCAGTTGAAAAAGAGGTTTTTGCAGCCAGTATTTTCAGTCGCTGTGTTATCTAAGGTGAATGGCCTAGCCTCTCTGAGCTTTAGTTTCCCACTCAAAAAAAAAAAAAAAAAGGAATGGTAATATTCAGAGAATGCAGTCTATTCAGGTAGTAGTAGCTAAGCACTGTGCGAACACAGAGCAGACACACAGGAGGAAACAGGAGCCTTGGCCGGCACTGCGGCTCACTAGGCTAATCCTCCACCTGTGGCACCGGCACCCCGGGTTCTAGTCCTGGTTGGGGCGCTGGATTCTGTCCCGGTTGCTCCTCTTCCAGTCCAGCTCTCTGCTGTGGCCCAGGAAGGCAGTGAGGGATGGCCCAGGTCCTTGGGCCCTGCACCCCATGGGAAACCAGGAGGGGGCGCCTGGCTCCTGGCTTCGGATGGGCTCAGCTCTGGTCATAGCAGCCATTTCGGGGGTGAACCAATGGAAGGAAGACCTTTCTCTCTGTCTCTCTCTGTCTCTCTCTGTCTCTCTCTCTCTCTCACTAATTCTACCTGTAAAAAAAAAAAAAGAAAAAAAAAGGAAAACAGCAGCCTTTCGGGGCAGTGCTCGGGGAAACGCTGTCCTGCGAGGCTGCACTCGCGGGAAGTTTCTAGAGAATGTGCCGTGACAATCCACGGCTCCAGAAGCAGCTTATCCAAAACCTCCTCCCGCGAGGACATTGTCCAGAAAGCAGGAAAAGCCAGACTACCACTGAATGGACAGAGTAAATGTCCCAAGCTCCATGCACAAAAACTCAAGATTGTTCCTCCCTTAATACATTTTTTTATGAGCTCTACCTTGCTGGGAAATTTTTTTTTAATGTATTGTGGTAAAATCCACACAAGTGAAAAGGTAACCAGCGACGGTTCAGTGGCAATAAGTCTGCTCACTTAATCAGGCAGCCGTCCCAACCACGCTTCTCTTCTTCCTCTCCCAGACTGCACTTCTGTCGCTGTCAAACACGAACTCCCCGTTCCCTGTCCTCCAGACACTGGCAGCCCCGGTTCTGCTCTTGAGCTCTTGAGTGAATGTGACCACTCAGTGGAATCCTACAGTCTTCATCCTTTAGAGACTGCTTATTTCACATAGCACCATGTCCCCGTGGTCCATCCATGTTGGAGCCTATGTCAGAGTGTCCACTCCACAAGGCCACCGGGTGGCCAGACCACACTCTGCTTACCCGTCCACTCCCAGCACAAGAATATCCAGCGGCCACTGGTCCATTCACACCTCGCTGACTCATCCTGGACCACACAGCGATCACCTTAGCCTTCAGGGTTTTACACAGCACTCTACGCCTTCAACCACTCAGTAACAGAGGCTGAGTGATTTGCCCAGAGTCTCATTAGTAATTGGCTAAACAGATGTTCACACTGGCCTGCTGTCCAAGCCCACACTACATGTACGTTTCCTACCCTCTCCCTCCCTCCCTCCCTCCATCTCAGAAAGCTCTGTTCTGTTTAGACTGGGCTGAGGCACTGGCACCGACCAATCAAAAGGGAGCCTGTGATGTCCCTGCTGGGCTGGGCGGGGTCTAAGTGCAGATGGGTGGGGCCACTGGCCTTCTGGCCAATGGGGAGTCAGTGCTCTATGCAGAATGTTCACAGCAGGTCTAGATAATCTAAGGGCAAGAACATGACATTTTATCCCGGGGAAGGTATATCTGTAGCAAAACTCATGTCACCCCTTTTTTTTTTTTTTGACAGGCAGAGTGGACAGAGAGAGAGAGAGAGAGAGAGAAAGGTCTTCTTTTGCCGTTGGTTCACCCTCCAATGGCTGCCGCGGATGGCGCGCTGTGGCCAGCGCACCGCGCTCATCCGATGGCAGGAGCCAGGTGCTAGGTGCTTTTTCCTGGTCTCCCATGGGGTGCAGGGCCCAAGCACTTGGGCCATCCTCCATTGCACTCCTGGGCGACAGCAGAGGGCTGGCCTGGAAGAAGGGCAACCGGGACAGAATCCGGCGCCCCGACCGGGACTAGAACCCGGTGTGCCGGCGCCGCAAGGCGGAGGATTAGCCTGTTGAGCCACGGCGCCGGCCCTCATGTCACCCTTGTATGTCAGCTAACAAGAGTGATGAGGAAAACCATCGAGAACAGGAAGGCGCACAGGCTGTGTCTTGCATGCGTCAGGTGTCGTGATGAACTTGAGGCATTCCTGGGTCATGGCCATTTGGCTCTTCAACTCTCTGGCAAGGGCCTGTTGTGTTACTAACCTGAGACTTGGTGCCTGCAGGCGAGGCTGGTGCCGGGTGCATGGTAGAGGCTAAACATCCATGTAGTTGTACATTGGCCTCACACAGGAGAATTCCTGCAGAAACAATCCAAGAAAGTTTGGCCGGATGCCCTCGTTTTCCAGCTGGGACATAAGCGTGGGCTTAGTGGCGGTTTGGGTCCAGTACCCAGGCTCCACCCCCCAGGCTGTTGCTGAGTGCTGTGTTGCTACCAGAGTCTGCTCCCTCTGCCTATAGGGTAGCAGGTGCATTTGTACATTGAGGACCCACCTCCATCTTCTTTGTTTTCAAGAACTGTGTGAAGCCCCAATGTGGTGGCCCACAGCCAGAGAACAGCTGGGGGAGGCATCCGACTGGAGCCCAGCGGAGGTCACTGATCAGCCTGGGGTCAGCAAGGGGATTTTGTAAGGAGCCCACCCGCATGTGCCCCGTGTGAGCCCCATGTGGCTGCTGAGCCAGAGTTCTGTCTGACATGTCCCGTTCATGGGTTGTGCTGCAGATGAGTTGTTGAGGTCAGAGCAGAGTCGGCCTTGGCATTGAGCTCTTTCTACAAGAAGGGCCTGAGGCACCTCCTGGGCCTTGGTCCTCAGCGGCAGGGCTGGGGCAGCTCCCGTTCGTGCCCTCCATGCTGAGCCCTTCCTGTTTCAGGGACATCGTGAGCTTCTTGTCTCTGGGCCAGGTTGTCATGGTCCCTCTGGCCTTTTGTAAGGACCCATGCCCCAGCAGCCCTGCATGTTTTGAGCACTTTCCCTGTGTGAGCTGCGGGTTCTGGTGGGGATGCCTGCAGAGGTTTGGACGCCTGCGTTTGTCACATCCCGTTGTCACCTCCTAATGGACAGATCCAAGCCGGTCAGCTTTAATTAGCTCTGTTCCTCAGCAGCCCTGTCCCTGGAGCTCCTCTGGATGCCACTGGGAGACATCTCCAAGCAGAGCCAACTTGAAGGAGGATGCTGGCGTGTAGACAGGAGGGATCCGGGCAGCCTCCAAGAGTAGCAAAGCAGCAAACCGGCAGTTTACGGAAGCTGCAGAGCCTTCCAGGCACGAGACATCCAAGCTGGAGCTGCTCAGAGCAGCATGCAGACCACCTGCTGCCTGAGTCCAGGGTGCTTAGAAAAATACCGATTTCTGGGCTCAGCCCCTCACCTAGGAAGTGAGAATTTCTAGAGGGAGCTTCTGAAAATTGGGATTTTTTTTTTTTGTCAAAGACCCCAAGCTTGTGATTCTTGGCACACCCAACCTTGGGTCCCTCTGCTCTGCTCTAAGAAAATTTCTAGAATTCTCAGACTTCTTAAATGTCAACTTCTAGGTGGAAAACAGGTCTCCGCTGTAAGATTCTAGATTTGGAGTTACAAGTGAAAGGCCGGCCGTTTCCATCGTAGAAAGGGGACACTGCCAGAGGAGCACCCGCTGCAGAGAGGGGCGGCTCCCCTGCCCCCAGACTGCCAGAGCCAGGCCCGTTCCCTCCTTGGCTCTCTACACCAGTCTTTCTTCCTCCCAGTCCTATTCTCTCCCTTTCTCGTGTGTCAGACAGAGCCCAGGCAGGAACCAGTGAGCACCCCAACCCTGGTGACTGGGGAGACTGCAAGACAGATAGGGCGGAGTTGGGCAAAACACCGGTGGCTGGTACGATGCCCAGAGCCACCGAGGGTGCAGAGCTGTTCAGGCCCCATGACTGAGGCAAGGGGGCCACCCAGTCTCTGCAATCTAGAGCCAGCCCTGCCTGCAGAGAAGGCCGCCTGACAGAGGGGATCCCACCCTCTTCCGTGCTTCTCTGTGACTCCCTGCCCCACAGGCTGAGCTCAGCCACAAGTGGGCAGGGGAGCCCCAGGATGGTCGGGGAGAGGATCTGGAAGCAGACGTAGGAAGCCAGCACCATAGGACACCAACAGAGACACCTGTGGTTTGGATTTGGATTTTTTAACTTATTGGTGAGAATAGGTTCTCGGTTCAGAATTTTTGAAATGCATAGTGTATGTAGTGTCTGGCCTGCCAATGTCATTTGCCCTTAACAGGAGGAGAAGCAGGGTCAGCTGGCAGCAGGTAGGAAGACTAGGAAGCCCTAAAGGGAGTAGGGAAACCTGAGCCATATTGCAGGCTGGGAGAGAAGGGACTGCCACCCTCCTGAGCACCAGGGTCCCAGGGACACAGGCTCTGGACGCCAGCAGGAGCAGCGCGAAGATGGTGGCCATGAGACACATGGACCTTTGAGCCTGCTGGGGTCTCCAGTGCTGCGTTCTGGGCAGCTGGGCTCTTCTCTGCTCCCCGAAAGCAAACATCCTCTCACCCTCGGTATAGCTTCAGGGTGAGGTCTCTGACCTCCAGTGGACTTGTCCAAGCCTGCCCACCACCTTCAGATCCCCTCTAATGTGGTAGAAGGGGAACGTTCTGGAAAAGAACACGGAGGCTGAAATCCCACCTTGCATGTCTGTGCTGCACAAGCTCTGCCCTTTCTCCGGCTTCAGGGCTGGACACCCTGCAGCCTCGGCCCATCGCCCCAGGCCAGGCACTGCTGCTGCTGTCCTCGGCCCATCGCCCTGGGCCAGGCACTGCTGCTGCTGTCCTCAGCCCAGCCTGGGTCTCGGCTCCTCCAGTCGGCTTCAGGAGAAGACGGGCAGGGCAGTGGCACTTGGGGTTCTCTGCGAAGTTTGGTTCAGAAGTTCATGCTTCTTGTCAAGTCCCTACAATGAAGCACTTCAAGTGTTATCCATGGACTTTCACCGCTACTCCAGGAGGATGCCCTCTTCCTTGGCTTGCATAATAAACCCATTGGACAGAGAAGTAAACTGGCCTTAGAGAAGACTCCTGCTTTGTTTGTAGGTGGCACTGCAGGAGGTAATGGGCAGGGGGTCTCTACAAGGAATCTTAACGTTGGTGGTGCATCTGTCACATAGGGACCTGTTGATTGCACATCCTTATTCTGTACCTGGAGGGCCTGAGTGACTGCGTGCTCCCAGCTGATGCATGCTGGTCCTAGGACCATGCTTTGAGCAGCCAGTCTACAGACCAGTGGTCTCAAACTTGGTTGCAGGCAACCACCCAGGGAGCTTTAGAAAGGATGGAGGCCTCAATCTCACCTCCAGAGATCACAGCACCACCTGGACATTGGAAGTGCGCCCCAGGTGATTGGACTAAGCAGCGAGTCTCAGACTGGGCCCGCTGCAACACATTTCTAGGCGGTGCTGAGTGTCAAGGCTACATGGGCAAGTAGCCCACAGGATGTCCCTGGACGAGGAGACACAGTGGCATTTGGGGACTTGCTAGAAATGCAGATTCTCAGGCCCCCGCCCCAGGGGAAGGGCCCAGCATTCTGTGTTTCAGCAGTCCCCTCCCCCACCCACATAATTCAGAGGCACCTGCAGCCCGAGAACCATCTAGGCCTCTGGGAGTAGTTGCACCTGCTAAAGATCCCAGCTCAGCCTCCTCAGCCGGGGCTGAAAGCTGAGCCTGGTGTCCCCCAGGAGTCCTGAGATTCGGGATCCTGGAGACCGCTCCTGGGTTCCCAGGGAACTGGGTGGCCCACGCTTGTGGAGACAAGGCCGATGCGGCAGTCGGAAGCGCACAGTCGGAAGCATGGCGAGCTTCTCCCCACCCCGCGGATGGTCGGAAACGGGAACATCTGTTCCACAGCACTCACTGAAATCGCTAATTCCTGTCAGACAGCCGGCTGTTGCCGCGGTAACACCCCAAGCTGCCAGAACGACAGGCCCCAAGCCCACTCCCCAGGTCTCAAGGGAGCCGTGGGCTGTCCACATTGGCCTGCTGGGAAGAGCGTGTTCCAGAGCTGCTCCCGCAGGGCGCCTGGACTCTTCCTGTAAAGTGACCGGAAGTGTTCTTGTGTTCCTCCTTCCTGCATGCCAGGCGCCGTGCTGGGCCAATCAGGCAGGTGGCTGTGTCTAGGCTGTGCCCACAGCAGGGCCGTCTGTGGGGCCCCCATGAGCCTCCCTCTGTAGCTCTCTCCTGTGCAGTGCACAGATCCAGGCAGGGAGCCCGAAATGGAGCCACACCCCAGGGCTGGTGCCTTTGGCAGCTGAGCCACCGTGGGTTTTCTCAGGGATGGAGGGAGTTAGCATGGACACATGTCTGCAGGACCCAGGGACCTGCCATCCACGAGGTCAGGGCTGGCTGGCATGTGGGCTCTATAACATGGTTTCCCAAGTGGGTGGCTGAGAGCCCAGCAGGCAGGCTTGCTGAGGGCATACAGTCCAATTGGTCTGGACTCCCTTGGCCAGCTCCTTCAAAGAAGAGGGACGAGAGGACAAGAGAAGGGGTAGCCCCTGTAAAAGAGGGTTGGGACATAGGCGCATGGTGTGATGGACTGTAGTTTTCTCAGGGCCCTGGAGTGCTTGCCAGGGAAACTGAGTCAGGTGCAGGTCCCACAAGCCTGGGCTGTGTTG
Source organism: Sylvilagus floridanus (assembly GCA_949820135.1). Lineage (NCBI taxonomy): Eukaryota > Metazoa > Chordata > Mammalia > Lagomorpha > Leporidae > Sylvilagus > Sylvilagus floridanus. Next base: position 41,421,164 of record OX463242.1, read on the forward strand.
AAGGAAAAGGGGTTTAGCAAGAGCGGCAGACACAAATCCAGGACTCATCCACTGTGCATCTGGGAGCGGGTCTGGCAGCAGACTGTCTCCCAGGCTTCAGCTTCTGGAGAAGCCGAGCTGGCAAGGGTGGTCCAGGGTGGAGCAGGCTAGAGTTTATGGGTGAAGCCGTGGCGGCCATGCTGGGAACAGCGGGAACAGCAGGCACAGGCAGCTGCTGATTGTTGGGAGGCAAGTTTTAGTTGTTTTTTGTTTTGTATTTTCAAGACCACAATGCGGCCCAGATGCCCTGTGAAGGCATAGGTGTTGTTTCCACTGACTGCAATGACCAAGGGCTAGGTTTCCTCGCATGCTTCTGGGGAGCCAGGCTGCACGTGGGGAGTGGTGTGTGTCGCTGTCATTTTCTGGCCCTGAATGTGGGGGCTCTGGGGGTGCTGCCACTGAGAAATGTCACTCGTCAGTGATTCTGAGCCACCAGCCCCGAGGAAGGATCTGTGTCTGCAAGCCAGCCCCCCAGGGGTTCAACCTGCTGGTACCAAGGTACTGGGGCAGAGTGGTCAGGCACAGCCAAGCCTGTGAGTGAGAGGAGAGGGAGCAGGGGCCTGTGTCAGGACTGGGACAGGGACTCTGAGGGTGGTGGCTGCTGCTGGAGGGGCTGAGCAGAACAGTGGCAGGATGGGGCCCATCTCCGTGCTGGGTGGTCAGCTGGGAGTAGAGTAGGGGACTGGAGAGGCCTGGGTCAAAGGACTGTTGCTACTTGGTGACTCACACAGGGCCTGAAACTCAGGTCCTGCCTGACTTCAAAAACAAGCAGATCTGAAGATCAGCCTGTAAGTGGAGCAGAGGAAACATCAAGCCGACTCCCCCTTCCAAGTTCCAAACGATGTCAAACATCAAAAATCAACAAACATACACTTCTCGAGAAAATTCCCCCTGGGCCATGCTTCCGGCCATCAGGAAGTCAAGTCCTCCCTCTCAGACCGCCTCAGGACTTCCCTCTCGGGGTTCACCACTGCCTGACTCCCAGTCCCGCTGTGACAACTTGGACCCACAAGTCGGGGCCCCCAGCAATGCAGGCTGATGACGTCACCCGAAGCTGGTTACAGAGCAGAGTTACATTATGCCGCTTAATAACCCCTCCATTGGAGGATAATATCAGGCTTCAGAAAAAAAAGCATTGAAGCCTATTCATGGTTTGCATTTTCTTCTTTAAAAAGATTGAATATAAGATGCTTGGTGCTCCCAGGAGAGGCTGCCTCCTCCCCACTCCGGCACCCTGCGGAGAGTCGTGATCAGGCCAAGCCTTTTTGGCTCTGCGCTTCAGAAAACAGTTCTCAGTGAGATCACCGATTTAAGTGGAGAAGGTGCTTAATGCCCTCCCTCTGAAGAAAAGGTACAGCTCCCACTCTGAGCACAGCGATGTATAATTAGGCCTGCTTTTGTGCTGCGGGAATTCTCAGGGCCCCATTTTATTGTCAATGAAATGATGATCTGGGGGCCCTCAGCATGGCTCAGGGCTTCAGCCACACTCGCTGGCCTCCCTTCAGTCGGCTCACTCCTGCCCATTATAAGAACGAGACGTGCAGGCAAGGCAGTGACCAAGGAACAGCCCCACCCCCACCCCCAACACACACCTCGCCTTTAAAAAAATGAAAAGGAGCAAACCAGAGCTTGGGTTTCTGTTTCTCCAGCCTGTTGGGATCTGGTTGTCTCTTTCCAGACCCATGTGTAGTTTGGCCAGGGTGAGGCTGATAGTGGGATCCTGTATGTCACCCATCTGGGTGGGCCCACACCAGCGAGGTCCTGCCCACAGAGACAGTCTTGAACTTCTCTTTGGATGTCTTCATTCATTTGTTGCGTGTTCACATGCCATCCCTGTGTCTGGTTTCTGGCTTTCCAGGAACCCATCCTGATCCTGTCTCTGCCCCACACCTCGCAGGCCGTGTTCAGGACCCAAGCACTATCCAGAAGCCATAACTGCTCATCAGACTGGCCACTCCCATGGTCAGTGGAGCCACCACCTGGAACACTGCCCATGGCCAGTTGGCTGCCACGTGGCCACCAGCTCCCTGGGTGGTCGGCACACCGAAGTCGGAGCATTGTCTTAATTACTAAATTAGATCTTGCCACCTTGCTTTTTAAATCTTAGCAGTGGCTTCCCTCGATCTTAGATAAAACCCAGCTGGCTTCTTGCACTGGGCTCTGTGAGCTTACTCTCCCTCCTCTTAAACTTCAGATCATATCACTGGCTGTCCCCTGTTCACCCCAGGACCTGGGTCTCTGCCCCGAGTTGCTTTCCTAGACCTCTTCATGGCTGGCGCAGCACCTCCCATTGAGGAGCGCCTGCCCATCAGTGGCTGGCACCTGCCCCTTACTTCCCCCTCCTCTCCTTTCTTGATACCACTTTTGCCTGTGTACTTGTTGCTTTGTTTCCTGTATACTGTCTTGATCCCTGCTAACAGGCAGGCTACTCCCCAAACTCCTGCAATCCTTGGGCTTCACAGTAGGCCAGGAAGCAATGTCTACTGAGGGAGTGAATGGGTGAGTGGATGAGGGAGTGAGAGCATGCATGACACTGAGCAGCTGGCCTTGGGGTTGGACCTGCAGTGCCCATTCCCTGTGACCTTGGGCAAGTTCTTTTAGGTCTCTGAGGCGCCCTTCCCTTGTCTGTAAACTGAGAGTAACACCCCCATGGCTGGACTGTGTTGAGAATCGAGTAAGGTTACCATGCAAGGGTGGCAGGCGGCGTGACCCCCAACTGGGAACTCCAGGAGTTTTCAGTGGCTTCCTCTCTAGTGGGGGTCCAGGATAATTCCCCGATCAAAGGAAGGGCCTGAACTGCCACTGCCATCATTTTCCCTCCTGCTATGGGGGAACTCATGCCCTTAGAGATGGGGCAGTCCTCTGCGAGGGTGACGCCTACAACAGTGCCTGATGTTTCTGGTGTACTCCCGGAGGAGACTGCCTGAGCCCACCTGCTGTCCGTGAACGCAGCTGCCTCAGAAGACACCTTGGTGTGCATTCCTGATTGGAAGACAGCTGGGACCAGGGGCAGGTTGAAAACAAGGCCATGGACAGGGCCAAGACTAAGGTGAGACAAGCAAGGTGTGGGAGTGTCAGTTTTAAGGAGGCCTTCACCTTCAGGCTGGTGCAAACCCAGAGTCAGCCTCTGAGAGTGAGTGCTGCCTTAAATTCTGCACCCTGAGCACCTCATTGCCTCACCCTAGTTTCAGCCCTGGTCGTGGAGACTCAGGTTTGGAAGGGATCATTGAGATCCACCTCCTACCCGTGCTGGGATTCCTCGCTGTGGAAATGTGGGAGAAAGGGTCTGAGTAGGGTCCCTTTCTTACAGGGTTACTCCTCTGTGTTGGAGCCATGATCCCCAGTGTGGAGGTTGGAAGAGGTGGGGTCTTTGGGGAGTGATTAGGTTTAGATGAGGCTGTGGGGACACAGCCTTGATGATGAGATTAGAGTCCCTGTCAGGCAAGGAAGAGGCCCCAGGGAGCTTATTTTCCATCTGCAAGCAGAAAGAGGGCCCTCACCAGAAACCGGACATGCCAGCCCCTCAGTCCTGGACTTCCCAGGCTCTAGAACTGTGAGGAACGAATGTCTGCTGTTTAAGCCTCACCCCCCACTCCCACTCCACCTCTATCTATGGTGTGTTGCTATAGCAGCCTGAGCTGGCTACAGTCCTGGGCAAAACTAGTCTCCTGGGAACCAGCTGCCCTTGCCCCCACCTCCCCCATCCCTGAGGTCACAGAGAACAGGTGTCCCTTTCCGTGTGACAGGCAGAGGGGCCCTAGCCCTCTCCCATGTATGTGCTCTCCTGGCCAGGGCCTGCCATGGAGCAGGGGGAGGGAGCTAGGGAGGAAGGGCCGCCAGCTGAGGAGCTCAGGGAGCACGGTGTGGGCCGTCAGCATCTCTGCCTGAGCTCAGGTCCCACAAAGCAAGGTGGAGCCCAGAGGGACCCAGGAGAGGCAGTCAGCACCCAGGTGTCAGTGTCACACACCTTCTGGGTCCCCGAGTGTGTTCCCCCAGCCTGCAGGTGGCTTAGACCCCGTGCCCGAGCTTAATGCTTTGCTGTTCGAACATCCAACGCCACCTTTGAGCAAAAAGTGTACCCCTCGTCTCACAGCGCTGTGCTCCTGTCCTGTCACTGTCACCATGGCAGTGGCCCCCGATGCATCCGTTCTGTCCGCTTCCTCGCTCGCAGACCCTGAGCGCCGCTTTCTCATCCAGGAGGTGAGCTGGGATAGAAAAGGAGAAGAGAGTCGTTCTCTCTCAAAGATAAGAAAATGCAGGCCGGCGCAGTGGCTCAACAGGCTAATCCTCCGCCTTGTGGTGCCGGCACACCGGGTTCTAGTCCCGGTCGGGGCACCGGATTCTGTCCCAGTTACCCCTCTTCCAGGCCAGCTCTCTGCTGTGGCCAGGGAGTGCAGTGGAGGATGGCCTAAGTGCTTGGGCCCTGCACCCCATGGGAGACCAGGAGAAGCACCTGGCTCCTGCCATCCTATCAGCACGCAGCGCGCAGGCTGCAGCAGCCATTGGAGGGTGAACCAACAGCAAAAGAAGACCTTTCTCTCTGTCTCTCTCTCTCTCTCATTGTCCACTCTGCCTGTCCAAAAAAAAAGAAAAGAAAAGAAAATGTGGGCCTGTGGGCCTCAGCTGGCAGCCCAGGCCAAGTCCAGGTTCTTCACCAGTCAGGGGACACTGCTGGCCCAGGTCACCGACCTTTTCATCCCAGCTTCTCTGACTTCTGCCCCTGGCGGTGCTGCCATCCCAAACGATGGCTGTCTCCTACCCGCCCACCTGGCCAGGTGGCTCGGCACAGGCCCTCTTGGGAGGACAGCATCACCCACCAGGCAGCTCATTGTCACTTTTGATTTCACCAAATGAAGCACAGTGCAAACCAAGAGGAATGCCCTAATCACATAATTGCATGAGTGCCAGCGCCAACGAGCCGGCAGGCTCCCGAGGCCCGGGGTGCGGTGCTCTGTTCCCAGGCCCTGCACAGATGGCTCCGAGAGAACATTCCTTTTCCAGATGACTTGGCTTGGGCCCCCTCCAAAGGGGAGCTGGAACCTCTTGGAAGGACCTGCAGAGTCCGTTTGGAGACTATTTTGAGACCCAGGGATTAGATAAACAGCAGTAAGGGCTGTTTATATTCTCTAGTGAGGGAAACAGACTGGGAGAGGGCTCCTGACTTACCCATGGTCACACAGCACACAACTAGATCAATGGGTCACCACAGTGTCTCCTTTCTTATTTAAATTCAGTAGAATTAGAAAACATCAATTTTTTTAATAATATTTATTGATTTAAAAGGCAGAGTTACAGAGAGAGAGAGAGAGAGGTCTTCCATCCACTGGTTCACTCCCTACATGGTTGCAATGGCCAGGGCTGGGCCAGGCCAGAGCCAGGAATCCTGAGCTTCATCCAGGTCTCCCATGTAGGTGGCAGGGGCCCAAGCACCTGGGCCATCTTTTGCCACTTTCCCAAGCACATCAGCAGGGAGCTGGATTGTAAATGGAGCAGCTGGGACTCAAAACTGACACTCACAAGCTGGTGTCACTGGCGGCAGCTTAACCCGCTGTACTGCATTGCTGGCCCTGGCATCAATGTGTAATCATGAATCTCTGATTCTCCCCAAGTTCTTTTGAACATTTGGGTGAAAAATGTATAGATTGGGGATTGTTTGTAGGCTAGGTGCACTTACAAGCTCCTGCTTTGGTTTAGTTCAAGGTCCTGGGCCAAAAATAACCACTTCTGATCTGCATGCATTTCCCCGCCCCCAGCTTGGCTTGGTCTTGAGGCAGGAGGCAGAGGCCTGACCTAGGATGAGGAGAAGACCCCCGCTGGCCAGCCCCTCCCTCCCCGCTGAGCTGGGGCTGGCTGGCCAGGAGGAAGGGAACACGTTGTACAGAGCCACCGGGCAGAAGGGCAGGGAGTCGGCTGCTCTTGGCAGGTGGAGTCTCCATCTGTCCTGCAGTCGCCTCTCTTGCTTTTTTTTTCCCTGTTGGTGACTGTACCTCCAGTATCCCAGGGTCTGCTTGTCTGTCTCCTGGGAGGCTGCAAGATGTGGGCATTTGATCTTCCAGCCCCTGGGAGCATGTCCCTCCAAGGAATAATGGGGAGGGGGCACACTGTGGACCTCGATTCAGCCTCTTGAGGTTCCCTCCAGCTCCTGGGCAGTGGGGATGGTGCAGGCATGAGGGAGCTCCAGTCTGTACCTAAGAGGCTGATGGCAGGTGGTCCCAGTTCTAGTCCTGTCCTTCCCTCCACGCTGTCCACACAGAGGGGTGGGGCAGGGGGCGGCTCACCAGTTTGCCGTGCAGCCACTGGCTCCATACACTGCTGAGTCTCCTGGAAGGATGCTCTCTGCCTGGGAAGTATGTGGCTGTGGACTGCTGGTTCCAGAGCTGCCAGTGGACTCTCCCCTGGCTTGAGCCTGGAAGGGCTGTCTCCCTGTTGGAGCCAGATTCCATCCCGGATTTAGAGGGTGAGGGGTGGGTTGATCTGGCCTGCCAGGGAAGAGAAGATGGGTTCCAGGACAGGCATGGAGACTTTGCAAGCCCCGAGCATCCACGTCAGGTGGGCAGAAAGTCAGGGAAAGGCCACCAAGTGAACATGGCACCAGCCGGCATGAGCAAGGTCACCCAGTCCTCAGTCCAGAGGGCGGCTTTACCTGTTGACTTCTAAGGCTCAGCCCAAGCAGATTGTCAGAGGAACAAAGTCTCCAGCTCCTCTGTATGCCCACTCCCCCTGGTACTGCACAGCCTTGGAAAATGGCTATGGAGGGAGGGAAGATGGCTTGAAAACACAGGTCAGCAGCCCTCGGCAGTGAGGACAAGTCCCTGTGTCAGGGACGGCTGTCATGGGCCTCTGTTCTCTTGATCAATGAGGGGAAGACATGGGATTCCTGCCCAGTGCACCTCAAACCTTCTGTGGTTCTGCATGGGGTGAGGACCTCAGATCTCCGGGGGCTCTCATCTTGTTGTAGGGACACCAATCCTGTCCTATCAGGGGCCCATCATCATGACTCCATTTTTCTTCATAAAGGCCCAGTCTCCGAACAGCCACGTTGGCAGTTAGCGCTTTGGCATGTGAATTTGAAGAGTAGAGAAGAGGGAGACATGATCTGGTCCATGGTAGAGTCTGTAGGAATGACTTCCCTGTGAATGGGATGCCCGGATGTTCCAGGGAGGCCGGGGAGGACCACATCACCTGCTGGGGAGTGGTTTTGGAGACCCTGAAGTGGCCAACCTGCACTGCTGTGCATGACCTTGAAAATCTCTGGGTGGCATCCAGCGAGTCATTTACTGCTCATGGTCTCTGTCTTCATCTGTGAAATCCTTCCTCATCTATGCCATCAACTCAGCGGGGACAGTAAATGGGAAGGCACAGTAAACCACATTCACTGGCTGGGGGAACCATGTGTCTTTAAGGCCTGAGGTTACCTTTGCATCTGGCCAGACCAACTTTTGGGTCAGAGCAAGGCAGGGCTGGTTTCACCCATAGAGGAAGGGATGGTGGGGTCCACGCTGCAGTGGGATTTGCACACCTTGTGTTGTTGGAAGCACCAATTGCCAGTCACTTTCACTCTCCTTGTTTTAAATGTGCATCTCTGGAGAGATCTCTTAGTGTGAGTTAGCTTGATCCATTTTTTTTCTCCTTCGTGGCAGGAGGGATTTGAGGAGCATAGGAGTCCTGGCTACGTGGACAGGAGGAAGGGCCAGGGATGGAGAGGTGAGCTCCAGGCTGGAGCCCTGCTGGACTATGGTCACCATGTAAGCTGGGCAAGCCTGGACAGCAGAGTCCACCACCAACCGCCAGAAGAGGAGATGGATCAGCTGATCCATCATAGGAGATGCCCAGCTTTCTCTGGGCAGCCAGTAATCTCATCACCCACTGATCTATGCGTCACACACTCATTCATTCATTCATGCACAGAAATTGAGCAGCAGGTGTGGGCCAGATCCCGTGTGAATAAGAAACACTTGGTCTTGTGAAAGAGACAGAAGGAAAAGAGAAATAAGAAGACAGTGACATTATAGTGGGACGTGTGCCATCAAGACAGGTGCTGGGGAGAAAGGGGGCAGAGGAGGGGGTCACCTAACTGCCCTGAGGGGTACAGATAGGGGGAGGGAATCAGAATGAATTCCCCAAAGTGATGCTGGGGCTGGGTCTTGGATAATGAGGAATAATAGAGGAGAGGAGAAGGCGGCCTGAGGAGTTGGCAGAGCAGGAAGCAGTGAGGGAGGGTCCAGGTTAGGAGGTGCTGGGGGGGGGGTGTCTTGGGATGCCAGGCAGGAGGGTCTGAGGCTGGTGGCTTAGGCACTGTGGGCCCTACTTCCTGCCCCGCCTTCTTGCTGGGCTGGTGGTCCCCAGGCTCTGCCTAGCAGGGCTCTCTGGGGAGGAGTGGGAGAGGTCTCATCCAGTGCCGAGTGGGTCCAGGACGCAGGAATCTGAGGAATGCTGTGATCTGATAGCTGTGGGAGACTGGAATCCCAGTGGGGTCACCTGCAGAGCTCAGCTGGGCCTACACACATCCACCAGGCTGTGTGCCAGGCTGGCTGTGCAGGGACCACAAGGATGGCAATCTAGGCTGCTGACCTCCCGGAGCTTGGAGTTGGTGGGGAGCAAAGAACCCCAGGGATACCTGGACGAGGAAGGTGTTGGGTGCAGTGTGGTGGGAACAGCCCTGGTCTTGGGTCTGCTCCTTGTGAAGGGAGTTCAAGCCCTTACCCTTGGGAAGAGTTCCATGCATCTGGTCCAATATCATGGCCATGCAGCTTCTGTCCACCAAGATGGACCTGGCCCCACCCTCTTACCCCATGGCCATGGAGGTCCCCAAAGCCAGGGCCAGAGGAATGGCCACCGTGAACCTTTCAACATTTTGTCAAGGTAATATCACATTGAAGTGATCATCCAGGACTGCCTGGAACGAGGACATGGCCAGCGTGGGCAGAGGAGAGCACTGGCCAGCATCTGTGGGCCTGGATCCCATCCTGCTGTGGGCACGCTCCTCTGCAGCCCAGTTTCTGCTCCCCCCCCCCCAGGTGTCTGCTGGGGAAGCAGAGCCGCGTCACGTGGCTTCACCTCCCAGCTCTGTACTGACTGCTGAGTCATCTCAGGCAAGTGCCTGGCTTACTCATGCCTCAATTCTCCATCTGCAAGTGGGACCATCATGGAACACACCTCATAGGTCGTATTAAGTGAGTTAATACACGTGACACACTTATACCCAAAAAGCGTCTTCACTCAATAATTGTCAGCTTAGGAGTGGGCATGAGTCTGGCAGTTAAAATGCTCATGTCCCACCTCCGAGTCCCTGGGTTTGAGTCCCAGCTCCAGCTCCTCACTCCAGGTTCCTGCCAGTGCAGACCCTGGGAGGCAATAGATGATGGTGCAGGTAATTGGCTGGGTTCCTGCCACCCATATGGGAGACCTGGATTGGGTTCCCAACTCCTAGCGTCGGCCCCAGCCGGTCCCTGGCTACTGCAGACGACTGGGGAGGAAACCAGTAGATGGGGACTGTCTCTGTGTCTCTCTCTCTGTATCTCCTCCATGTCCTGTCAATAAATAAATAAAATTTAAGACAAAACAAAAAAGTTAGTTTACAAAAACAGAAAGACAACCTTGGGAATACAGTAGCAAAGTTGAAGGCATCACGCTTCCCATTTTAAAACTCAGTGACGAAGGTAGAGTATTTGAGCCACCGTGGTACTGGCATAAGGGTATACACATGGATAAAATGAACAGAATTTTCAGACTTACATTCTTACGTGTACGGACAATGGATGTTTGACTCGGGCACCAAGGCGGTTCAGTGAGGGGGAAACAGTCTTCAGGAGGGTGCCGGCACAACTGCATACCCACAGGCAAAAGCATGAGGTTGGACCCTTACCTCATAGTATGTGCAGAAATCAACTCGAAAAGAGCCTAGATATAAGTGTTAAAGCTGAGCGTTTCTTCCCAGAGGAAAACATAGGAGTAAATCTTCATGACCTTGAGCTAACGAAAGCCTTCTTAGATGTGAAGCCAAAACGACAAGTGGTAAAAAAAGAGACAAACTAGACGAACTTTAATTCATCAAAATTAAAAACTCTTTGACTCAGAGGATGCCATCAAGAGAGTCAAAAGCCATCCCGCAGGATGAGAGAAAATATTTGCAAACCATATGTTTGATTAGAGGATTAAATCCAGAAAAAAATAGAGAACTCTTACACAATAATAGACAAATAATCCAATTAATAAGTGTGCACAAGATTAGAATAAATATTGCTGCAAAGAGCCTATTTAGAAATGGCCAATAAGCACATGAAAAAATGTCCAGCATCATTAGTCACTGGGGAAATGCACACACAAGGCAGTGAGACACCACCTCTTACCCACTGGCATGGCTTCAGTACAGACAGACAGTAATAAGTGTTGACGAGGGCGTGGAGAACTGGAACCCTCACACACCGCTGATGAGATTGTAAAACGGTGCAGCCGTTATGAAAAGTATCTACTGGTTCCTCAGAAGGGTAAGCATGGAGTCAGCACCAGCAGTTCCACCATTAAGTATATTCCCAAATAGACTGGAGACATGTCCCTGCAAAAATGCGTGCATGAACGCCCACAGCAGTGTTGTTCGTAGAAGACACCTAGTGGAAACAACTCAGATGTCCGTCAGCTCATGAAGAGATGAACAAAGTCTGGAGTACACACATCATGGGATATTTGTCAGCTACAAGAAGGAATGACAATGCACACTACCCCACGGATGACTTTGGAAACATTTTGCTAAGTGAAAAGAGGCAGACTCAGAAGACCATGCCTCCCGTTGAGATCTCCAGGATGTGCTGAGCCACAGCCACACAGACACAGAGCTCAGTGCTTGCTGAGGGCCGGCGTGAGAGAAGACGGGGCCGTGACTGCTGACGGGGTCAGGGATTCTCTTCGGAGCGATGCAAGCATTCTGGAACTAGATCGTGGTGATGGGTGTACGACTCTGTGGATGTGCTAAAGCCCTTGAGTCGTGCACTGTGAGAGCGTGAGCTGCTGCAGCTCTTACGTAAAGGAGGGGAGGAGCAGATGTAGATCGTCCAGATTGTTCACACACCTGTAAAACGAGATAAATAGCACCAGCCTCGCAGACTGGTGCACGATTTAAATATCATGTAAGGGAATAACAGTTCAGGACATCACAGGCGTGCTAAAAATACAAGCGGTTCTGACTGATTTATTTTATGAGCGCTTGGTGTTGGGGGGTGGCTCCTGGGCTGTGTGTATTATAGTGTAGGTACATGGACCCCTTCTTACCCCCCCCCCGCTTGATGTCTTCCAAGCAGCAATACCCACGGGAGCCAGAGAGGTGCACTAGGCTCTGTCTCCTGGAGAAGGGGCTGGGACATGGGGTAGGGGTGAGGGATTTTGGCCGGGGAGGGTCAGGGAAGTGGCAGGAGGCCTACCCCCAGCCTTGTGCTGGGTCCTGGGGAAGGGACATAGCACCTACCTGCTGGTTCAGGATTCCTTTCCCAATCCCCAGCCTCCCTAAGGAGGGTGAGGGGTTCTCCTGCCGGCCCCACGTCCGCCCAGCACAGCCCCTTTGCAGGGGGCTTCTTCCCAGCATCCATACTTCCCCTCATTCCTGCCCCCTTGTAGGCTCAGGCTGCACCCTACCCAGCTCAGGCCAGGTGGGGAGGAAAAGCTGGGAGCCCCCTCCCACTAAGGCTGCCCAGTGTGGGCCCCGCTTCCTGCCTGCCCTGCTGAGAAGCGCTGCCCCTCCCATGGAAGACGCCTGTGGATGGCCACTGGGCATGCAGTGATGAGGGCAGGAAAGGTGGTCTGGAGCAGCCCCCGCCCCCAGGTGCTGGGTGAAGACCCTGAGGCCCGGGAAGCTGTGGACTTGTGTATGAGAGCGAGGAGACCCGGGCGCGAAAGATGAGAGAGTAGCTCAGTGTACACTGTACCAGTGCTCCTGCTGTCATGGGGGCCGACACCAAGTTCCTGCATCTCCATGGTGCCTGCCCATCCTCCCATCTCCCTCCTCTATCTTCCTGTTCCTCGTCAAGCCCATTCCCCTTGCTGAGCATGGGCCTGGCTGGCTGTCCCTTCAGCACCACTCGGCTCTGTGCCCCCTGGGGAACAGCTGTGGAGGCCTCTGCCACACACGCGCACACACACACACGTACAGCATGCATATACACATTCAGGAACACACATGCACACACAGACACATGCACACATACCTACGCACTCACACTTCTCCTTCTCCATCCCTTTACTGCTTTATTTTCCTTACAACTCTACCCAGCCCCAGCATGGTGTTATATAATTATCTGCTCCTTTGTTTATCCTCCTCCTCCACCTGGAACTTGAGAGGGGGAGGACCCGGGATGCTGGGGCCCGGATGTTGGGGCACCGGGTCTGAGCGACTGGTTCAGGATAGTGGCCCTGGGGTGGTTGGTGGGTGCGGGATGCCATCTGACTGTTTGGAAGGCACAGGAGAGCACCCTGCTGAGGGGCCAGGGCTCTCAGTCCTGGCTGTGACTCGCAGCTCTCCCATCCTTGCTGTGTGGCCTTGGACGAGGTCTCTCATGTGTGGAGCAGCACAGCTAATGCACCTGCCTGATGGGGCATTTGTGGGGGGTCAACGAGATGCATGTGAGAAGCTTCTAGCAAGCTGGCAGCCTGAGAACATGCTCACCAGCCAGTCCCGGGTGACCTTGGGAGGGGACAGCTGGCCAGGGAGCCAGGGGTCGGTGATGCTTGCCAACTGCATCGGATGCCCTTGCCCTCTCGTATTCCCGTCCGAATGTGCTGAGGGCTGAGTGGATGAATTATTAAGCGGGCTCCGTCTGGGGCGGGGAGCCCGGGCTGTGCTAATGCTCTCGTCAGGTCCCTTTAGACTTAAGCCTGTTGGGGGTGCATCACTCTCTTCATCTGCACCCAAGGGACCCGAGCAAGCAAAGCCTATTAGCCCCGTTTCCTAGAAGAGGCCATGGTGAGACCTTGGTGAGATTCTGCCATCTCGGGGCTGGCCCGTGGGAAGGAGAGAAAGTCTGGAGTGCCGGGGCCCTGGCACAGCCAGCCTTCCCCGGCCCTGGCTGTTGGCACAGGGTGGTGCTGTGGGCTTCTAAGAGGCTGTTGGGAGGCGCCTGTGCTTCCTTCGAGCGGCTCCTGGAGAGATGAGATCCCCCGGAGCTCGGGCCTCGGTGCGGTGCATGCTCTTAGGCATTGGCTTCAGCGGGGGCCTCAAGGAGGCTGGGGGCTCACGGCACTGGCCGGGCAGGAACAGCCCTGGAGGAGAGGAGGCTGACATGCCTGCCCTGGGAGGGGATGGAATCCCACCATCCACTGCCTGGAGGCTGCTCTTCTCCCTTCACAGCTCCTCCAGCCCTTGGTGCCACCCACCCTGCCCCGCATGCATGGGCTCATTCCCGCCTGGCTCACCCAGTTCCTGACCTCAGCTCCCAGTGGCGGCCACGTGGGCTGCTTGGCATCAGGAGAGGTAGGGGAGAGCCAGGAGGGAGGAGAGGTGGGCGCAGCGTGGGACTCCCCGAGCTAAGGCAGGCGAGGCTGGGACATGGCCCCTGGCTGCCTTTGGATCAGGAGCTCCCTCCCTGGGCTCCCACAGTGCCTCCTGCTCGGGGGCACAGCTTTTCTGTAGACTTGGCACTTGGTGTCGTGTGCTTGGATGAGGTCCGTGAGACTGTTTGCCTCAGTTTCCTCCTCTGTCAAGTGAGAACAGCAGCCAACGGGCCATGTTCAGCGGCATCACCCTGTCACAGCACCGGCAGTGTCTTGCCCCCAGCCCTGAGCTCCTTCAGGGCAGGGCCTGGCACGCAGAGAGGCTCAGCCCCCTTCTTGTCTGGTGACTGTGCTGTGGTTGGTCATGCCTGCTTGGCTACCTGGGCCAGAGGTCAGAGCCCTAGGGAGGAGCCTGCGCCAGGGCCCACGCTGGTGCTGCAGCCCAAGGCTTTGTGCTGCCGGAGGTCCCTGCTTTCCACCCTGTTTGCAGAGGGGAGTCCAGGGCTACTTTGCAGGAACCTTAAGAAGGGGAGGAGGAAGAGGCCGTGTAACAGCGAGGAAGGTCGGGGGAGAAGGGGGTGTTCAGAAATGGCGAGAGAAAGTCGACTGTAGGGTTGCCGAGTTCTTTCTCATTGTTGTTACTCTCATCTGGCAGGGCTGCCCTCAAATGGGTGGCCTGGGAGAGGCTGTTCCTGCCTGAGACCTTCATTTCCGTTCCCTGTGCTCCCACTTCTCCAGCACCCTGGTGACCAAAGCCCGAAGGCAGACACTGCCTCCTGCTCCTCTCTGGGTGGAGCTCCTCCCACTCCCACATCTCTAAAGGGTTGCCATGGCTCCCAGAACTTTAGCCACAAAAGGGAAGGGAGAGGGCATCTGTCACTTGGAACACCTGCATCCCATATGGCAGTGCCTGGTTCCTGTACCGGCGCCCCCGCTTCCGATCCAGCTTCCTGCTAGTGCGCACTCTGGGAGGGAGCAGATGATGGCCCAAGTACCTAGGTGCCTGCCTAGGGAGGCACCCACATGGGAGAACTGGATGGAGTTCTGGGCTCCTGGTTTAGCCTTAGGGAGAACCAGCGGATGGAAGATGTCTTTCTCTCTTGCTCTCACTCTTACTCTCTCTGCCTTTCAAGTAAAAATAAATTTTTAAAAATTGAAAGAATGGGGCTGGAGCCGGGTTGCCAAGATCAGTGTGTATCTGCCTGTAGGCCATAGAGTTTGTAACCAGCCCTCAGAGCCAGAAGTGGGGAAAGAGCTTCTACCCCATGGTTCAGCTCTTTGTTTTAGATATGAAGGGGCTGGGGTAGGAGAGGAGGGTTACCTTGTCTGGCCCTAGAGCTGGCAACTGCAGACCCAAGCACCCCAGTGCTCACCCTGCATTCCCCCGGTGTCCCCAACAGGGAACAGGGGCTGTGAGGAGGGAGCAGTGTGAGCGTGTGGCTCGCTCAGTGGTGAGCGTGGTCTTTGGTGCCCATCCCATACCTGACCCTAGGGAGTGGCCCAGGAAGGCTGACGGCCCAAAACAGGGCCAGGGCACGGGTGGGCACCCAATGATGGGGGCACCAAGATGTGGCAATGCCAGTGCCGCCCTGGCTGCCGCTGTGCACATGCAGGGACCAGTGCCACCTTCTGTTTCTGGCGCTGGCCTGTTTCCCAGGAAGGCCCCAGGAAAGAACACACTGGAGGTAGTCTGGCCCCCCAGGTGGGGTAGGGGACCAGGCTGTGGAGAAGGCTTCTTCCTGGCATTGCACTCGTGGGCCCCTCCTGTGCCCGAGAGCAGCCTGCAGGGTGGGTGGCTGGGTGCAATGGGAGGGGATGGCCCGAGTTGTGCAAGATGGCTGCTGAGCTGAAAGACCTCTGGGCAGCAGACAAGGCCTGCAGAGTTGACACAGTGCCAGGGTCTGCATGCTCTTCTGCTCTGGTCTGCTCATTCCAGTAAAATGGAAACATGGTGGGCAGAGCTTCCCAAGGCCACACAGGTGGGACAGGTGGCAGCAAAGCCTTGCAGCCAGGGTGCAGTCCATCCACGGGCTGTCACTTGAATTTGGCGGTCCATGCCTCACTCACCGCCAGCAGCGTAGACGGCTGGAATGGGGTCTCAAGAGCACAGGTGCTGGACACACCCAGTGTTGACACAGTGTTGACTGCGTCAGTTGGCAGCCGTCAGTGCTGACTGACAGATCCCCAGGATGAGGAAGCAGCACTGTGCTCAGAGGGGCAGCCCTGAATGGAAATCTTGATGCTCTAATTCCCTTGCTGTGTGATTTTGGGAAAATTTTCAAATGTCTCTGAACCCTCGCTTCTTCATCTGTAACTGAAATAACAGTTTTACCACGTGGAGTTGTTGCGAGGAATGAATGCAATATTTTGGTGGTGCCTGATGCATGCATGGAAGCTGCCGTTCTATCCCAAATCACTTTCTCTGAGGTCACCCTCTCCCCTAACCTGCCCTGCACCTTGACCTTGGCTGTATGACCTTGAAAGGCATTGCTCAGCCAACTCCAGGTCTGGCAGCCACTGTGGCCTGGAAGGTAGTAAGGAGCTGAAAAGAGCCTTTCCTTTGCTCGTGGGTTTGTGCCACAAGTGGGGATCCCACTCCCAGGCCATCCTGTCCCCCGAGAGAGGGTGGGGGCTGGCCAGGGCCCACAGCAGAGGAATCTACAATTCAGGGGACTGAAAAAGGTCCTATTCCCCCACACACTTGTCCCTCGGTATCCATGGCAGAGCAGTTCCTGGGTCCTCCCCCTACTTACCATACTCAAATCTGCAGGTGTGCCAGTCCCACCTATAAAATGGTCCGGTCTTTGCATAGAGCCTACTCACATCCTTCCACAAACTGTCCTCAGCCCCTAGATCATCAATAATACCTCATGCTGTGTAAATGTGATGCCGTCGAGACTGGAGGAGGTGGTTGTTACACTGTGGTGTTTGGGGAACGATGACAAGCAAAGTCTGTGCGTGTTCAGTACAGATGCAGCCTTTTTAACAACATATTTTCAATCCATGGTTGGTTGAGTCCACAGACGGGGAACCTGCAAATATGAGAGCTGAACCTGGTGCTGGGCCTCGGATAATCCTGCAAGAGCTGTCATCTGTCTCCTCCTTTCTTGGGTCTGGTTAGATGAGCCCTCTCTTGCCTGGTCACCAGGGGTGTCCTGGTCCCTTTGGAGCCTCCTCTTCTCTCGAAGCTGAGCGGTGGAGCTCCTGGGCCCTGTGCGGGCTGCTCTCACTTGACACACTCTCCCCTGGCAGCCCCCAGCTTTGCAAATGTGCTTCTTAGACCACCTAGTCTGCATCTACTGCCCAGATTTGCCTCCTGGGTTTCATGCAGACACCCGCGTCAGCCCCCTGGGCCTGCCCACCTGGATGTTCTTGGGGGTGTGTCGTGCATTGTCCCTCTCAACCCTGCTCTGTCTTCCTTGCTCCATCTCAGTGGACAGAGCTCCATCCATCTGGTCAACCAAAGCTGCTCTCAGCTCCCTTTGTTTTCACTACTTGCCACCAGCACCTCCCCCTTAGATGGAGCCCTCCTCGCATGTAGACTGGGACGACTGTGTCTTCTGGCTCCAGCCGTTCTCCCCACGGCCGCCACACTGAGCTTTCCAAAATGCACATTCAAGGCCCAGCTTCCACAGCCTCCTGGAAGAATCCACCCTCCCCAGGCCCTTCCTTTCCCACCTGGCACCTCTCACCCCTTCCCTCTCCACTGTCCACACAAACCTGTTGGACTCTGCCATCCTGCAGCAGGCTCCTGACACCCTGTCTTCCTTCACTGCTTGGTACACTCCTGCCCATCCCTGCACGCTCAGCTCATAAGCCTGTCTTTTAGGAATAGTCTTCCTGCCCAGCGGTGGAATTAGAAGCCTCAACCCCTGTTCCCAACAAAGGCACCAGCTCCTGCTGGGCTCTGTTTCCTTGGTCTGTGCCCCTGGGCCTTGCACAGAGCCTGGCTGGTGGTAGGAACTCAACTATGTCCATTGAGTGCTCAAATATAGCTGGGGGTAGGGCTGGATCATGGCCATGGTGCAGCCTGAGGAGGGGCACATTTAGGGCAGAGTGAAAGGTGGGCACAGTCCACATGGAGGATAGACCCCAGGCTGCACTCCCACACCCCTACCCCTACCCCAGATGAAGTGAAGGGAAAGGCAAAACCTCCCTAGACATCTCAGAGACATCCAGCAGATAATTCCATCCGCACACCCACCACGGGCTGATGGCATGTCTTAGGGCCGTGGTGTGTCTTAGCCCACCCTGTACCTGAGCTTACATCAAAGACACAGGCATGGTCTCCTCCGTCCACTGCCCTGGGTGACCTGTGTAGCATGCTCGTGTTTCTGTGTTCATCACATGATCCAAAGCCCTTGGCAACATGCAGGTGACTTTGCTTCAGATCTGTGGGGCCCCTGTCAGGGTGGTGAGGCCCTCTGAGCTGCTCAGGGGGTGCTTTCCCTCTCGTGGGCAGAGCTGGCCTGCCTCCACCAGCAGCCTGTGTGCAGATGGCCGCACTGGATCCTAGAAACCTTACTTTCACATGGTGCAGGCAGGGCCATGCCGGGCAGGGCCCTCTGTCTTAGCACTCACGTGGGAGAAGGGGCAGTGACCTTTCCCACTGTGGACGTGGCAGGGGTCCAACTCCAGGCACAAAAGCAGGAGGGCAGCGCCTGCGAGGAGCTTGGCTCGTTGAGAAGAGCAGGCGCGGGGTGGAGAGAGGAATCAACACAGCACTGAGGACTTAGGCTGGGCCCAGAGTGAGGCTTGAGGACCGGAGAAGGAAGGGAGAAAGAGCTATGAGAGCGCCTCCAGGAGCTGCCTCTGCGCCACCCAGTTCTCTTGTGCCCCTAGCGGAGACTGGGGAAAGTGGCGTTTTCTCTAAGTCTGCCCAACACTTTCCAGAACTCAGCATCTTGGTCCAGGTCGCTCATTCACTCACTGAATGGCCATCAAATGTCTATTAAGTCCCAGGCAGTGCACCTCATGCCAGAGATACAAAGATCAACAACAGCACAAACTTGGGCTCCTCTTTCTGGGGACTCATAACCGGGAGCAAACACTTGGCTTTGCCAAGGCATTTTGCGCTTCCTCAGTTTTCTACAACACTTTGCTCAGAGTAGGGGGTGGCAGCCCGAGCCCCCAGTGCTGGTGGGGAAGTGGGGCTGCATCAGGTGAGCAGGGGCTGTTAGCACCCAAGTTAAGCTCTGGGATGTTTAGGGAGGTCTGGCCCCCCGCCTGGCTCAGGCCACCCTGCGATGGGAACCCAACACCCAGGAAGATCACTTGGGGCATCTACTGCAGCTGCCCCTGTTCCCTGAGGCTTTGAGGTGCCTTCCCTGCCACGTCCCTGGGTCCCTGGCAGGAAAGGCCATTTCACGCCTGCTGTCTCAGATGTGCGCCCGGAGCCTGCCACGTGGCTCCGCTGATGTCAGGGATGCTGGAAGGAAGGGCTAAAAATAGCTCCGATTGGATGTGCTGCTCTCCAGGGCTGAGCTAGCAGCTGGCCCCTCCGTGCTCCTCCAGGCTGAAGGCATCTCAGCTGGACGGCCATATGTGGATGGGCAGTGGGGGCCTTTCAGGCTAGCCAGGCTGGGGAAGGTTCCAGAGTCCATTGTCATGCTCAGAGCCTGTGGACCAGGAGCCTGTGGCCCCTTACTGTCCCCAGCCCTGCCATCTTGTTGGCCCCTTGAGCTGCCGGACCTCACACTTTGGCTGATTTTGAGAAAGTCTGTAGGTGGGGCTTTGCACATGGGTGTTGGGACCCCTGCTCGATATGTGTGATAAACCACCAGAGCAGAGAGGTCAACAGCTCCACCCTGGGTGGGCGTCTGTTTCCAACGGAGCAAGGGCTGACTGCCCCTTGCACACTCGGAGGAACACTTCTGTTGGGGGGGTGGATTACTGCCTGGCTGGAGAGGAGTCTCTACATACAAGTGACTCCAGGACAGGGTGGGGCGTAAGGAGAGCTGCCCTAGCAGGGACAAGGCCTCCAGGGTGGGTGACAGAGGCGTGCCACCCAGCCCAGCAGACACAGGCTTAACATGCTCCTTAGCTCGGGCACACTTTTTACCTTTCTAAGCCTCAGTTTCCCTATCTGTAAAATGGGGCTGCTAGAGCATCTGATTCATGGAGTTGTTGACAGGAGTGAATGAGGTGGGGTGAGAGAGAGGAACTGGGGGACCGAGGACCAGCAGGAGGCTAGAAAATCCAAGGTTGGAAGCACCAGCCAGCCTCCTGGGTGTGCGTCCTGGTAGTGACCTCTATGGGCACGCTCTTGCTTCAGTTTCTTTGACCATGGACAACCTAAGGTTTCCAGGAGGCTTAAAGGAGTGAATTGATGGCAAGCACTTAGATGGTGCTGCTCTCACAGGAAGAACCTGATCCATGGAGCTGCTACTGTGAGCCCCCAGAGGCAGGGCAGGACAAGGGAGGGAATCACCCACCTGGAGGGGAGCTGGGACTCCCCGGGCAGAGAAGACAGGAGGAGCAGGGACGTGGTGAGGTGTGTGTGTGTGTGTGTGTGTGTGTCTGTCTGTAGAGCCATCAGTGTGGCCGTGGGGCTGGCAGGTATGGGAGGAAGAAGCAGGGGAGGCAGGAGGGAGCCAGCCAGCCACAGGAGGCTGTACTCGTGCATTAAACAGTGGGTGCCACCCAAGTAACCCAGTCTAGGTTAGCCTCAATTTTCTCATCTGTGAGATGGGACTGGCAAAAGCTGCACACGGGCAATGTTCCTACAGAAGTCTTGCAGCCCCGTTGTCCTGAAGTCCTAGCCCTGTGACATGGGAAGGCATTAGAAGGATGCATCAGGGGCCGGTGCTGTGGCACAGTGGGTTGATCCTTTGCATGCAGTGCCAGCATCCTGTATGTGTGCCGGTTCGAGTCCCAGCTGTTCCTCTTCTGATTCAGCTCTCTGCTATGGCCTGGGAAAGAAGTAGAAGGTGGCCCAAGCTCTTGGGCCCCTGCACCCATGTGGGAGACCCGGAAGAAGCTCCTGGCTCCTGGCTTCAGATCGGCCCAGCTCTGGCCGTTGCGGCCATCTGGGGAGTGAACCAATGGAAGGAAGACCTCTCTCTCTGTCTCTCCCTCTCATTGTCTGTAACTCAACCTCTCAAATAAATAAATAAACTCTTAAAGGAAAAAAAAAGAAGGAGAAGGATGCATCAGACAGGTTTTCCAGGGTCTCCACACCTTTGCTGCTGCTGTGGCCTGGAGCAGACAAGGGAAGGTGGAGGAGGGTGGACAGGGTGGGGTAGGCAGGGAAGACTGGACCTGTAGAGGGAGCAGTGAGCCCTCTGTGGTAGCTGCTGGTTCACTCTGTCCTATGCAGTGGGGCTGGGAGTTCACTGAACTTGGAAGCCCTGGATTCTCCCACTTCTCACAGCTTTAGGAGTTGAGAGCCCTGCCTGCCCTTCTCTTTGCTGTGGCCCACAGCTTTGGCAAAGGGGCCAGATGTGGGTTTGGCTTCTTCCTCTGTGTCTGCAACCCTCCCAGCCAATGCCATGGTGACAGCAGGTGGCCAGGAGCAGACTGCACTGGAGGCACAGAGAGAGAGCTACTCAGTCATCCAGGTTGGCCGTGGAGGTGACCATGTATCCACAGGTGTCTAGATGGCCAGGGGCTAAGATGTGTGTCACAAACATGTATAGTTGGGAGTTTGTGTGTGTGTGTGCACGCACACATGCACGCGCATGCGTGTGCTGTATGGGGCACTGTGTGACTATGTAGAGGGTCACTACTTGGGTGTGTGTGCTTTATGTGCGGTCTCAGGTATGCAGATGGTTAGTACCGTGTGTGGCATGCCAGTGCATGGCAGTTGTGGGTCTGTGTGCGAGAGAGAATGTGCCCCCACTAAGGGTGCCTCAGGGTGGCCCCCGGGGCCATAGCTCCTTGTATCCAAATGCAACAAAAGTATAAATGAATTTGTAAAACTGCACAGTGCCCTCCACGTGGTTGACTATGCTGTTATTAGCTTCAGAGAAAAAACGTGTTCTACCTTTGAGCTTCTGGGTCTTTCTGGAAAGAGCCTGAACAGTTTTTGGCCATGAAAGGGAACCAGCTGCTGGGGGCTGCGATCTGTCAGACCCTCCTTGCTGAGCGCAGGGGGTTGCTGCTGGCCTCACTCTGACCCTGGCCCCGGTGAAAGCTCTCACTGCCCGGTGCAGGAAGCCCCAGAGGCCATCGTGACCATAGAGGCCATCGTGACCATAGCACTCAGCGCCCTCAGACGTGGGCAGGTGGGGGGCCCCGGCAGGCTGGCTCTGAGAGTACTGAAGGCCTCCACACCCCAGTCAGCAGGCGTCCTGCCAGCTCCTGTGTGCCGACCCTCGTGTTGCTGGGGACCCAGCAGGGGCCTGCCCTAGGGGCATGGGGTCCCTCCGGAGAGATGGATCTTTTTCCTAAATTTTATTTATTTGAGAGGTAGAGTTACAGACAGTGAGAGGGAGAGACAGAGAAAGAGGTCTGCCATCCGCTGGTTCACTCTCTAACTGGTTGCAAGGGCTGGAGCTGCACTGATCTGAAGCCAGGAGCCAGGAGCCAGGAGCCAGGAGCTTCTTCCAGGTTTCCCACGCAGTGCAGGAACCCAAGCACTGGGGCCATCTTCCATTGCTTTCCCAGGCCATAGCAGAGAGCTGGATTGGAAGTGGAGTAGCCAGGACTAGAACCGGTGCCCATATGAAATGCTGACACTGCAGGTAGAGGATTAACCTGTGCTACAGCGCTGGCCCTGAGATGGATCTTAATCACAGGACCAGAGCACAGGTCAGCAGGAACCAGCTGGGTGACATCTGCACTTTCTTTGCCTCAGTTTCCCCAGCTCCCAAGGAGGGTCTGGGTGCTGGCTCCGTGGCGTGGGTGCACATGGAGTAGGAGGCCTCCCGCAGGATGCAGTCCAGACAGGCCTGCTGGCCTGCTGACCCTGAGTTGCTCTGGTCATTAGCACTCCTGGTCGTGCACTCAAGCATGGACCATCACGTGGATGGGCAGCAGGGCCTGCTGGAATCCTCAGAGTCAGGGACCGAGGCTCAGAAATGCAGGGTGCTGGCCAAGCACACACAAGAGGTGGGGCAGAGAGGGCAGACCGAGGAGAGGGTAGGAGGTGCTGCGTGGGCCAGGCCTGCAGGGATCAAGGCCAGGCCCCCCTCAGGCCACTCCCCCACGGAGCCCCCTGTGGCTCCATCAGTTGGGGTCTCAGGCACCCCGTCTGGTGGCCCAGCCAGTGTGGCAGCTGGGACCAGAGCTGTGTCCTCAGCGTCCTGCTCCTGTGGAGCCCATTGCCTGGTGCCCAGGGTCCAGAGGGGAGCGTGTGGAAGCTGGAGAAGGAGGCTGCCCTCCCCTGAGGTTGTAGTCCCTCCAGGGAGCAAGTGTTTGCTGGCGAGAGGCTCAGTGGCCTATTTCGAGAGGGACACACGCAACCTCTCAGGTCACAGTCCCCATGTGCCTGGTTGCCTCCCTGGGGCTGGGCAGCCAGCAGGCAGGTGCTCTGCTATGTGGATTTTTCCCAGCCCCGCCTCCTCTGAAGAACTCAGTCTCCTGCCCCGGGCTCATTCCGCCTCTTGGGGGTGGGTGGTGGAACGCAGAGCCTGCGGTGGTCTCCACGCAACCCACGTCCAGCAGATTTCTGGTGGCTTCCTGGGGACGCCTGTGTCCCTGACCGGCAGCTGGGCTCTGGAGGGAAAGCTGTGGGTTTCTCACAGTGACACCTGTGGGCACTGAGCCAGGTCACCTGTGCGCATGCTCTGTGGGGCAACCCTAAACCTTGGCAGAGGAGGAAGGCAGGCCTGGGGGTGTCGGCAGGGTGCAGTTAGTCTGAGCTATGTGGTAACCATGCCTGCCTTTTCCAGGGTGTTTCCAGAAGTTCCTAGAAAATGGAAGTAAAATGTTTATTTGGTGCAAAAAAAAAAAAAGAAAAAAACTGCATACAAGGAACCTTGTAAAGGTTCTTGAAAAATATGGATTATGAAAAAAATACATTTCCAAAATTTTTTGCACATAAATCTTTTTTAAAGAGTTTCAGAGGACATAATGGGATTTTTTTTTAAGATTTATTTGAAAGAGTTACAGAGAGAGAGAGAGAGAGAGAGATCGATCTTCCATCTGCTGGTTCACTCCCCAAATGGCTGCAATGGCCGGAGCCAGGAGCTTCATCCAATCTCCCACATGGGTGCAGGGACCCAAATACTGGGGCCATCTTCCACTGCTTTCCCAGGTGCATTAACAGGGAGCTGGATTAGAAGTGGAGCAACTGGGACTTGAACCGCTGCCCCCTATGGAATGCTTAACCTGCTACACCACAGCACCAGCCCCCAAAGTAATCTTTTAATTCCATTTGCCGTGACCCTGCTGAAGTACCCTCATCTTTCCTGCTCTGTGACGCCCCCGCTCATCTGAGGTCTCACGCCCCCCTCTTCCTTCCCCTTCCTCCCCCTCTCTGCTTCCCCTCCCCCCTTCCTTCCATCTGTCACAGATTGGCCGTGACTTACCAGGGTCCAGCTTTCGATTTCTCAGCCTTACTATGCTGCAAAAGCAATATGCGTCCAATAATGCTCTTTGGACTTTGCTCTTGGATCTTTTCCCAGGCCAGCGATCTGCAGCCTGGTGCTCCCTTGAGGTGCTCGGCCAGCGGCGAGTCAGTGATCCTCTGTAGTGTGCTGCGTTGCTAAGCTGGGACATGTACCAGCTTAGATGCAGTAAATGCGCTTTTGACTTAAGGTCAACTCACCATGGGTTTATCTGAGTGTAACCCCATCGTAGGTCAAGGAGCATCTGTCACGTGGTTCCAGAGCTTGCCACGTGTCAGGCTGAGACATGCCCAGGGCCCAGGCAGACACGCTGCTGCCCGCCAGGCCTTTCCTGGACAGGTGCGCACCGAATTCCACACAGGGCCGTGAGGCGTCTGACTGCAAGCTCAGTCCTGGCTGCCCTGAGAGTGACCCAGACGCTCAGGAGTGCGCACACGCGCTCCAGGTGCTTCTCAGGTGTGGCCAGGACGGAGAACCCACTGGCAGGAGCTGCTCGGAGTGGGCGGGCGGGCGGGGCAGCTCCCTGCTGTGGGCCCTCATAGCCCGGGGGGGGGGGGGGGGGGCGCACTCACAGAAGAGAACAGCCTTGCTGGGGAGACCGCGGGTTTATCTGGCAGGGAAGAGCCAGCTGCAGAAGTAGCTCTTGAAATGCCAACTTCCAGGTGTTCAGCATTGGTCGAAATGCAGTGGATTTCTGTTACCCTTGTATTGTGAGACTTTGCTAAATGCATTGGTTAGTTGTATGAACTTTTAAACAAATGCCTTGGGCTTTTCATTCTAGGCTGTCATGTCCTTAACTATAGGGACCACATTTCTCCTTCCTTTGCCACCTGTATACACTTTCGGTTTATCTCTCTCTCTCTCTGCTTGACTCACGACACTGCTTAGAACTCCCAGGACAATGCTGAACACGAGTGGAGAGAGTAGCCTTCTTCCCGGTCTTGAGACAGAAGCTATCTATGGTCTCTGCTCACTCAGTAGGATGTGAGTTGTTGGCTTTGTTAATTCCCTTCATCTGCCTCGAGTTACGGAGGTTCCCTTACGTTCCTGGTTTGCCGAGTGTTTTAACCATGAATGGATGTTGAAGTCTGCCAATGCTTCTTTGTGCATGAAGTATAATGTGATGCGTGTGAGGCCTCCTGCCCCTGGTGGAAGTCACTTCTGCACTGTGCAGGATGTTAGGTGTGTTTTCTTATTATTGCACTGACTGATTTTTGAATATCAAACTAGTCTTCCATTCCCAAGGTAAACCCCATTGGCTCTGGTAATCATTTTTTTTTCTGTAAGTTACTGCATTTTATTTGCTAATATATTTTTAGAGATTTATTTATTCCAAAGGCATAGTGACAGAGAGGGAGAAGAGGGAGGATGGGAGAAAAAGAGGGACAGAGAGATCTCCCATCCACTGATTCACTCCCCAAATGCCCACAGCAGCCAGGGCTGGGTCAGGGCAAAGCCAGGATCCAGGAACTCCATCCAGGTCTCCCAAATGGGTGACAGGGACCCACGTGCTTGGGTCATACTCTGCTGCTTTTCCAGATGCATTAGCAGGGAGCTGGAGTAGAAGCAAAGCTTCCGATCTGATTCCAGCATCAAAAGCAGTGGCTTAACCTGTTGCACCACAGTGCCGGCTCCACAATTTGCGAATATTGATTGGAGATTTTTGCATCTATGCTTATGAGGGATGTTGTCTGCAGTTTTTTTTTTATACGACATTTGTCTGGCTTTAATATCAGACTAACGCTGGCCTCATAAAACGAAGGGGGGGAGTGTTCTTTCTTTTTTCTATTTTCTGAACAAGCTTGTAGAGTTAGTGCTATTTATACTTTACATGTTCAATGGAATTTACTTTTTTTTTTTCCTTAAAGAACGGGTCTCTAGTAAGGTTCAGGCCCCCACAAAGCCTGGAATCACTTGGGGCTTGGAGAGTGGGTTGCTCTCCACAGTTACAAATGGCCATAAAATGCCACTTCTGAGCATGTCCTAGGAAGCAGCCCGAGCCTGCAGGCCCAGGCAGGTGCTCACGCTCGGCCTCCTGTGCCTTGAAGAAATCACTGATTTCCTATCCCAGCTGATCGAGGGCCGAGCTCCAGCTAACTTCCAGGGCCCCATAGTCTGGGCAAGACCTGGCTGATGTGCCTGGGCTGTGTCTGGCGCTGTGACTTTGGGGGAGTCACTTAGCCTCTCTGAGCTGAAGATGAGCCAACAGGGACAAGACGGTGACCACTGTGTCCCCCTCTGAGTGCTGGTGCAAAAATGGAAACGTGCTCAGGGCACTAGAGAATGCTCCTGGAGACAGGTGAGGAGGAGCTGCACGCGACTCCACAGCTCACCAAGGAAGCCACGGAGCGGGGTGGGGAGGGCGGCAGGAGAGCGCCCCAGGGGGCCCCCAAAGCTGCCGCCTGCACTGGGACTTCTGGTCTCCTGCCACTCCTGGGCCCTACTACCCCCTGATGGGGCACGAAGGCTTGCATTCAGCCATGTGTGCAGCGTGTCCTGGGACCCTGTCCTGCATGAAACACTTCATAGATGAGGACTTTAAGGGTCGGTGGGTTTGGGAGTGTCCCACCACAGAGGGTCCCACTCCACCCTTGGGAAGCAGCTTGTCTAAGGTTGCAAAATCCTGCAGACTTTAGACCAGGCCCAGCTTTCTGGAGCGCTAACTCCATGGTAACATGTGGCTCCTCGCCTTCACACCCATGCATTTCATAATTTAGTGCTCTTACGGGAGAGGGGGTGACCGGAGATGACTCAAGACTTGCAAACCATCCAGGGGGAGAGATTTGGGTGCCTTCCCTCCTGAGCCACCTTCCGAGGGGACAAGAGGTCTCTGAGGGGGTGTGACAGCCCAGCTTATGTTACCTACTGGGGCCTTGCCTGCACCCAGCTCTGCCGCCTTGGAGGGCTCCGGCCTTTAGCTATGAGCTCACCAGCGTGGAGCTCCCTTCCCGCAACGCTTAGGGTCTGGCGCCCCCGTGTGGCCGCGGGCTGAGGCTGTCTCTGCACCGACAGCCGGCAGGGCAGCCTCAGAGGTCACCCAGACGACCGACCGGGATTGCACACGATGGAGACTGAAGTCAGAGACACGCGGATTGGCCCAGGGGTGTAGAGGAGAGATGCAGTGTTCCCACCCCGCCCCGCGGGGGCTTCCTGGCAGCTCCTTACGCCTTGAGGGAAGTGCAGAGGGAGAGGGAGTGGTGGGCACGAGGGGCATGTGCAAGGTCAGAGTTCGAGGCCCCTGTGCTAGTCCCGGCTCTGCCCCGCAGTCCCTTGAGTGGGTGACACGGGGGTCAGCTCCCTCTCTAGCACTGGGGTCTCAGCCTATAAAGTGGGTGTGGGGCTAGGTCGGGGTCCAGGCCTATTGCAAACCAGTCCCCTCACTCATCCCAGGGATGGAAGGACAGAGGGGAGGGGGCAGAACAGGTGTGACCTGGGAACCCTGGACTCAGTGCTTCGGCTGCTACCCCAGGGACGGAGGGACGCCCACACCTGACTGCTGCCTCGCCCTGATGCGCCGCGGGCCCTGCTTCTGCTCGCTCAGCTCGGTGGGGAGCGGCTGTGGCTCTGCGTGCGGCCAGCCTGGTCTCCTCCCTCGCCCTGGAAGACCCTCCAGGTTGGCTCCTGCAGGCAGACACCCCATGGGATCAGCATGTGCTGGGCTCCTTATCTTCTGCCCTGGCCTTGGGGGGCAGGGGCACTTGTGGCTCTGGGGTAGAATCAGTGCCCCGTTTGCCCTGGGAGGGCACACGCCCATGAACTTGTGGATTGGCCTCCCCTGGGCCCACGACCACGTCGCCATTCCTCCAGCAGCTGGGCCGCTTGTGAGGGTCCCCCTGAGAGAGGGTTCTCTGGTCCCTGGCGTGAGGCTGGGGCCAGGGCCTGGTGTGCTGCAGCAGCCCCTGTGGGGAGAGCTGCACCCCCGCACAAGGCTCGGCGGCTACATGGCCGTGCTGGGTGCTGGGGTGTTCTCTGGGCTTGCGGCCTGCCTCACCAGGTGTCCTTGTACCCAGCGGCCACCACGCCCTTCAGGATGGCCTTCCCTCCACCCGGCTCTCAGGGTCCGACCCTCGGCCAGCGCCCTCTGGTGGTCTGGTGGTCTTCTCCCTCAGGCCGGAGCCCTGACACTTCCTGCCCTACCTCGGTCCTCCCTCCCTCCCTCCCACTTCTGTCTCCAGCTCTGTGTTTCTGAGTCTCCTGTCTCTCTGTGTCTCTCTGTGTCTGTGTCTCACCCTTCCTTGTATCTCTGTCTTCTGTATGCGTCTCCCCTCTGTGTTTCTGTCTCTTCCGTCTCTGCCTCTCTGTGTCCACCTCTCCATTTCTCTGAAGTCTCTGTCCCTCTGCCTCCCTCTCCCTCCCTTTCCCAAGCCTGTCACCTGTTCCCGGGACTGTGTGGTTTCAGGCAGCAACTTCTGGAGAGTGCCATCAGGCAAGAGAACCAAAGCTTCAGTTTCCTCGTGTGTTGTGTGGTGACCCCAGACCCGCCCCACAAGGCGACGCCACGAGTTGGCACAGCTGCAAACCCCTGCCCGAGGCCTGGCACAGCTGCACCTCCCCACACCCCTCCATGCCAGAGCTGCCACACAGCTTAGTAGGGGCGTGTCCCCCTTCTCTCTAGGGATTGCACTTGTAAAGAAATGGTGCCTCTCCCAGCTTCCCCTGGGGGGAGTTCCTGCAGCTACAGTCACCCAGGCCCTCCCCCAGGGGTTCTTAGGAATCTGGAGAGAAAACTCCATTGTTATTCCTCAGATGTCCAGTGGGGGCGCACTGTTGCTGACACGTTCATTTTGAGGTCACCCTGAGGCTCAGTGGGAAGCATATGCTGGGGTACACTGGGGGGGACTCTGGAACCCCCATCCACCAGGGGGTTCAGTCCATGATGAGCACTCTGGAGTGACACCCCTACTTTGTGATCAGAAAAGAGCATCGCTTTACAGTCTGAGCGTCTGTTGCAAGCGTCTGCTTTGGGATGCTGGCTTCTAAAGCATGATGCCCCCACAGCGTCTGTGCACAGGCCTCGGGCAGTGCCCAGGTCGCCCCTGGCTGCTGCGATTCACTTTGCAACGCATCTCATAAACTCGGCGCCAGCACAGGCGACCTTCGATGTGTTGTGTCAGTATTGTCCTGTCCACACTCAGCCCTGGAGGACGGGCAGCCCCTCCGGGTCCATTTGCTCCCTGCACATCCTGCCTCGTGCCAGGCACCGTAGTAGACCCTGGGGAAGTACCAGGAGCCACACTCAGGTCCCTGCTGGCAGGTGCTCCAGAGGGAGAGAGAAGAGCCGAGAAGGGGTGAGGAGGACAGGGGCGGTGCTGGAGGGGCAGCAGGACCCTGAGCCACAGGAAAGGGTGTGCATTTGTCTCAGCACAGGGACAGTTGCAGGAGTGTGGGAAAGAAGGGAGAGGCATAACCGCATTTGTCAAAGAGCACTTTGGTTGCCATGTAGGGACGGGGTTCTCGTGGGGCAGGCGACTGGGAAGGGGGGAGGGCCGGGATCAGGCTGGCGGCAGCAGTGGGGACAGAGCGTCCATCCAGCAGCCCCGGGTGGGCACTTGTGCCTGTCCCTGGCTCCCTGGCACTTCCCCTCTAATGCAGTTTAATGGTTCCTGCTTGTGACCCTACCTGCACAATCCTGACCCCTGCTCGGAGACCACTTGGCAGCCGTAGGTGGTACCTCGGGGGGCTCCGCTTACCATGGCTCAGGGCCACAGCTTCAGAACGGTTTAGGTAAAAATGAGAGGTGGGGTTTTCCCCTATGTCCCAGGGTGAGTCCACTCTGCTGTCTCTCACCAGTCGTCCTACCCACTCTGTATGGCGCCCCTACTGGGGGGGAAGGAAGGTGGGCACGGTGAGCAAGGTGCCCCACAGCCCTGCACTCCACTGTACCTGCTTCGCTGGGCCCTCGATGCTCTCAGGGAGGTGTGTGTGCTCTGGAGAGCGGGGGCTGTCAGTGGATTGGAACTGTACCCTAGGTGATACCTGGACAGTGATGCCAGGGGATGAGTGTGGCCAGGGGCCTTGCTGGCAGAGAAGTGGCCCTTGTGAACCCCAGCTGTTGCTTTTCTGCCATCCCTGAGACCTGCACCTGCCTACTTAGTGCTGGAGGGTGACCAGCCACCGGTGGCTTAGCAGCTTCCCCGATGTTAACTCTTTTCCCTTTGTCCCCTGGAGCAACAGGTGGCAGCCCTGCTAGAATGCGTCCCCCGCCCCCTGGGACCTGAACTTGAGAAAGCCCACCTGAGAGGCTCACCCGCAGGCCCTGCGCTCATCTGGTTTGCAGAGGAGCGGAGGCCACGGGGGGACCTGCGGGGGTCCCCATTGCGTGGCCTCAGCACCCACCCTATCCTCGGGGAACTTCAGGGCAGGGGCCAGGCGCGGGCGGTTCCGGCCCCCACCCACGCTGTGTTGTGCCCGTGTCTCCGGCAGGTATATCCGCACCATGTACCTGGGGATTCAGAGCCGGCGGCGGAAGGAACACCAGCGACGCTTCTACTGGGCTATGATGTACGAATATGCAGACGTCAACATGCTGCGCCTCCTCGAGACCTTCCTGGAGAGCGCCCCCCAACTGGTGCTACAGCTCTGCATTATGATCCAGAAGAACAGCGCCGAGACGCTGCCCTGTGAGTGCTGCCCCGGCTGCGCCCCCAGCCCCAGCCCAGCCCCAGGCCACGCCCCTGCAGCCCAGTGGCCCGGCCGCCAGGAGGCGCGCCCCTGCCAGCCAAGCTCTGTTCCTAGGGGCAGCGCTGTGCCGGGTCTCCCGGGAGTCTGGGAGTAGAGCCGAGAGCTTAGGTCCCTCCATGAGGTCCCCTTCCTTGGATGCTGGCCCAGCCGGGCAGCTTGCAAGTGTGCAGGATGCCGAAGGGGAGCTGGGACAAGGAAAGGCAACCCCAGTAGCTATTTTGAACTCTGTGCTTGTGCTGGGGTAGAAGCCCCGTTTGTCCAGGCGGCTG
Organism: Sylvilagus floridanus; assembly: GCA_949820135.1. Taxonomy (NCBI): domain Eukaryota; kingdom Metazoa; phylum Chordata; class Mammalia; order Lagomorpha; family Leporidae; genus Sylvilagus; species Sylvilagus floridanus. Next base: position 41,452,140 of record OX463242.1, read on the forward strand.
CAGAAGCTCTGCTGGAGTTAGACGGGGTGGAGGGGTCCGGAGCCCAGGCCCACCAGCCCCTGGGAGTTCTCCCTGGTGGCGCCAGGAGCACAGCTCAGACATCACCAGCCTCTGCCCAGGGCAGAGTCTCTGCAGGTGCCGCTGCGGCCCGGACAAGGTCTTGCAAGGCTGGACTGTGCTGGCCAAGGCTGAGCTTCACAGCAGGGAGTGGGTGGCCCTGCTGGCCTGCCAGTTCGTGCCTCAGAGGGTCCTCTAGGGGATAGGTGTAGGGTGCGGAGAGGCCAGAAACGATGGCATGTCATGGAGACTTGGGGTACGTGAGTCCTGACACTGGATGGGCGTTGGTGGAGGAGGCTCCAGGGTGCCACCATCAGTTCAGCAGGTGGGCACCGTTCCATCCAGCAATGCAAAGGCTGTCTCGGGGGTAGTGAGTCTCTCATCCCTAGGAGTATGCTAGCGGAGAAGTTGCAGCAGGGCCTCGGCCTAGATCTGACTCCAGAGACTCTTGTGAGCACGTGCCATCTGGGGTGGCAAGGCTGTCAGCTCTGGCTGGCCCGGGGCCTCCTGCTCTGCTGGGCCTCCGCTTCTCGGCCCCACTGATCCTCTCCCTGCTCCAGCAGGCCCTCAGTGCCAGCGTGCTCCTGGGAGCGCGCCAGGAGGACCCTCACCCCCACTACTGTGGGCCAACAAGGGCAGCCAAGCTGGGCCTTCCAGTGAACAGCTCTCTTTCCTTTTTCCAAGCTGGCTGGCCCTCAGCAGGCTCTGCTTCCCTTAGCTGCTTATACAGGAAGAGTTTTTAACTTCCAAAGCCAATCGGAGAAGACTGAGCAGTTGGGGCACTCAGAGGCCAGGGACCCGGGTCCAAACCCCACTGTGCCACCAACAGGCTGCCCTGTCCTGTGGAAACTTGGCTGTCAGTTGAAGCCCACTGTTGCATCCCCCAAGCCAGAGGAGCCCTAGAGGCCTCTGGATAACTTTGTCCCTTCCAGAGCGCTCTGGCTGCAGCCCTGCTGGTCCCTACAGGAGCAAGGAGGAGGGCCTCTGGGGCTGGGTGCAGGGGGTGCCAGGCCCCAGTCCCCTGTTCACCTGAAGATCTCAGCCTCCAGTGCCACCGTTCACTGAGTGCCAGCTTCACACAGTGGGCAGCCCCGGCTCTACCCTCTGGATACCACAGAAGCAGCGGGGGGAGGGGGGGATCTGCAGGAGGTGCTGCCCACCAGCTGGCATCCGCTTTCAGGCAGCCACAGTCCCCATTGTCAGACAGAGGCCCTCGAAGCTCAGGGAGAGTCCAACTGCTTGAAGCCATAGCCCAGCCAGGGCCTGTGGTACCAGCAGCCGGGTCCTAGAACACAGAGCCGGAAAGTCCAGTTCCAGCTGGGCCGTCCGAAGTGAAGCAGGAAGTCATGGCGAGGAAGCCAGGGCTGACTGCTCACCCGGTCTGTCCCTTCTTACTCGATACACTCCCAGGCACACCGTGCTTGCTTTCTCGTTGGCACTGGGAAGAACTTGGAGATGTGGGGGGACCTCGAGGCTGCTCCATCTTTAGGATGTCTGAGGAGCCAGGCCGTCAGCTCGGGCAGTGAACTGCTGTGACGGCTGTGACTGCTTGCCCACGACTGCGGCTGCAGGCGTCCCTGTGTCACGGGACCTCAGACAAGGACACTGTGTGAGCCAGGGACTCGGTGGGCAGCTCAGACCGTGGGGTTTGGTCAGCACCACCAGGAGTACCACCTGGTGGCTAATTCTGCTATGAGCACCGCAGGGCTGACTGTGAGAGGCATGCCCTTGCCCACAAATCCAGCCTTGCAGAAGCGCTCAGAGAAGTGAGACCACCCAGATGCCCAGTGTGGTGCCAAGAGCTTCCTCCCTGCCCCGCCTGCCCTCGAGCCCAGGGCAACGATGCCCTCATGGGAGGATTCCCCGGCTTGAGGAGGGTACCTTTCTCTCCCATCCCAACCCTCCTTTGTCTCAGCACCGATGCCACTCTTCGTCTGAGGCTCTGTCTCAATCTGCTTGTGCTGCTGTTATCAAAGTACCTGAGCCCGGGCAGTTTATACAGAACTGGTGTTTGTCGTCTTACAGTTCTGGGTGCTGAGACGTGCAGGGCCATGTGTGGTGAGAGAGGCGCCCCCTGAAGGGCACAAATGCTGTTCCCTCACATGGCGGAAGGCGGAAGGGCAGACTGGCTGAATGGGTGTGCGAAGCCCCTTTTATAAGGGACTCAGGGCCGCTCATGGAGGAAGAGTCTACACGGCCCGATAGCTTCTTAGGGGCCGCAGCTTTTCACGCTGTCCCATTGGCACCTGCTGGGTTTCGGAGGAGACATATGCAGACCATAGCACGCATCCACACTGCCCTTTGCTGTTTCGGCTTCAAGTCTTCCCCCTTCTGTACCATCAGGGCTGCCAAGTTATGCCTCCTCTTACCTTTTCTTCTTCCAACCTCTGGAGAAGGGACAGGTTGCGTGGTGAGCGTAGGGTGAGCTCCCAATAGGACGTCACCACTTCTACCCTGTTGTGACATGGGACCTTTCCCAGGCTCTCTTTCCTCCATGGTGTGCTGGGAGTGACAATATAGTAGTACCTAGCTTTTAGGAGGCTACAGTGAGGTGAGTACAGTGTGCCAGGAAGCGCTCTGTGAACTGTGGACCTGCCCAGGCACTTGTGGGGTGTGGTCTCAGTGGTGCCAGGGAAGTTTCTTTCCTCCTTTGTTCTGGCTTCTCCCTGCCTGCATCTCCTCGATGTGCTTGTCTTCCTCTAATGGTCACCAGGGTTATAAATGTAGACAGGTAGGCGTGAAGTCCCTGGGTAGGAGAGTCAACGGGACCAGTAGACATTGCTTCCTTCATGTCCTCACATGGGAGCCCATTGAGGCCAGGGGCTGTGAAGGTCAGGGGGCTGCGGGGATGTGCTACCAAGACCAGGTGCCTGGAAACATTGCTGGGAGTGACCTAGGACCACACGGCTCCGGGCTTTTGCCCAGGGAAGCCCCCGGATTCCTACATACCCCTACTTTTGTGTCAGAAGCTCAGAGGTTGGGTGAGTAGATGGAGGATGGAATAGGTTTTTCTCAGAATGGGCTTTTACAGTGAAATACATTTGGAAACTACTGGGCTAACCAAAGGTCTGTAGGGATCTTTGCCATTGGGCTGTGGATCCCAAAGCCCAGGATGAGGTCTACAGCATTATCTGGGACTCTGGGAAAGAAGGACATGGGTGACACCCGAGCACAGAGTGACTGTGAGGGGCTGGGCGTTTTGCTCTTACTCTTGCGGTGCCTCTGGTTTGGGGCCATCTTGTTATGTCACAGCCTCCTCTTTTCCTTTGACAATGCAAGAAATGTTAAAGGATTCAGTCCAGCAGGAAAAAAAAAAAAGCATCCCAGTTGGGAGGAAGGAAATCAATTGTCATTGTTGAGGATGACATGATCTTGTATGTGGAAAACCCCACATGCTCCACCAAGTTATTACAACTAATAAGTGAATTCAGCAAAGTTCTAGGACACAAGGTTAATGTACCAAACTCAGAAGCATTGTTATACCATGGGTTATGTGAAAAGGAAATCAAGAAAGCCATCCCATTTCCAATAGCTGCAAAACTAAATTAATTACTTAGAAATAAACTTAACCCTAGAGTTGAAAGCTCTCTAAGTGAAAACTCTAAAATGGTGATGAAATAAATTGAAGAGGACACAGAGAAATGAGAAGACATTCCATATTCATGGATAGGAAGAATTGATATCATTAAAATGCACATACTACCCAGAGCAACTTACAGATCCGTTGCACTCTCTATCCAAATATCAATGCATTTTTCACAGAACTAGAAAAAACACTCTTAAAATCTGTGTGAAATCACAGAAGACCCCAAATAACCAATACAATCTTGAGTGAGAAAAACAAAGCAAGAAGCATTGCAGTCCTTGACTTTAAAATATATTACAGAGATGCAGTAAGTGAAACTGTATGGTGTTGGCATTTAAAAAAAGATGCATAGACCAGTGGAATGGAATAGAGACCCTCCAAGTAAATCCATGCATCTATAGCCAACTGATTTTTGACAAAGGTGCTGAGAACATTCACTGGGAAAAGGACAGTATTTGTAGTAGATAGCGCTGGAATGACTGTATATCCACATGCAGAAAAATGAAACTAGGCCTCTGTCTCTCACTATGTTCAAAAATCAACTCAAAGTGGATTACATACCTAAATATAAGACCTGAAACTTTGGAACTACTAAAAGAAAACATGGGAGAAACACTTTAGGACACTGAAATAGGAAGCAAGGACTTTTTGGGTCATACTCTCAAAGCACAGGAAACAAAAGCAAAAAATAGACACGTTGCATCAAATTACAGAACTTCTGCACAGTAAAGGAAACAATGAAGTGAAGAGACAGTTCCAGAATGTGAGAAAGTATTTGCAAGCGATACATTTGACAAAGGGTTAATGGTCAGAATAGATAAGAAACTCAAACAACTCAGAAGCAAAAGAATCAAATAATCCAATTTAAAAAGAGCAGTGGACTTAAACAGACATTTCTCAAAGGAAGATATATATGAATGGCCAACAGGCACATGAAAGAATGCTCAACATGACTAATCATCAGATAAATGCAAATCAAAACCACAATGAGAGATCGTCTTATCCCAGTTAGACTGACAAAGATGCCAAGGGCTGATGAGGGTGTGGAATAAAGGGAACCCCTCTTGCACACTGTGGATGGAAACATAAACAGAAAAAAATAGTACGGTACTTCCTCAAAAATCTAAAGTTGGGACTACCATACAATCTAGCAATCCCATTACTAGGTATATGTCCAAGGGGAATAAAATCACCCTGAGAGACATCTGCACTACCCTGCTTTGGCTGCAGGATTTACCATAGTCAAGAAATGGAAACAATGTTAAGTGTCTTTCCTGAATGAATGCATTAAGAACATTTGAGGCAGCTACACAGTGGAATACTGCTCATCCAGGAAAAGGTGCATCCTCGTCATTTGCAACAGCGTGCATGGAACTGGAGCTGATTACATTAAGTGAAATAAGCCAAGCACCGAAAGACAGGAATGTTGGCCGGGAGGGGCAGGCAGAGAGTGAGCCTGGGAGCCCAGGCAGAGGGTGAGCCTGGGGGCCCGGGCAGAGGGTGGATTGCTGGGAGTGTGGGAGATGGTGGCCATGATGGTTATGATGATGACAGTACTATGATGACTTCAGGAGAGCTGTGTGTGCCCTGATGCCATCACGCTGCCTGGGGCGAGGATGCCACTTCAGCCTCTGCCCAGGGCTTGGTTTTTTGAAGATGTCTCTTGGAGAGCATCTTGCCCAAACCACCTCTTTCAAGAAGTGAAGGAATGCACCAGGGGTCCTCCCTGCTCCCCAGGACGGTACAAGTGAGAGAGACACACATGGATCACGACCCTTTATGCATTCCTTGGGATCATGTTTACTGCAACCCTAGGCAGAGATTTCAGGATGATCAGCCCTGGAGAAACAGGTGGATAAGGAAGGATGCAAAGGAACCCACCATCATTTTGGCCTCCAATCCCTGAAGCCCCTGAGATTCTAGGTAGATGACAAGATCCCAGCCTCTTCTAAGGCTGCCTGTCCATCTGCCTCCCCATACAGAAGAGCACAGAATCTCTGTGCTGGAAACAGGGATTTTAGAAATTATATAGTTCAACACCTGTGTTTCCCAGTTGAGGAAGTGGAAGCCTGCAAGTCCAAGAGACTGTCTCAGGTGATGTCCGTAATTAACAAGAGGCGTGCTGGTGAAACCCAGAGCCCGCATTCCCAGTGTGGCACACCTTCCCTGTGTCTCCCGAGATCCCTCCAGCTGCCATGAACCAGGGCATCCCTGAGTGCCCCCTGAGAACCCCCAGGCCCCCTCCTGTACTCACTCTACCAGTGTGTGCCCCTTAACCCCTCTAATCCAGCTAGGGAGTGGGACTGCAGGTCTTGGGTGGGATCGGGGCCGGGGCCGGGCTGGAGCTGGCATGGCACGGGTCAGCTCCGCTCAGAGGACAGCCTTGGGGATGAGCTTCCTTCCAGGACAAGGGGGTTCTCTCAGAGGTGACTGAAAGCCACTCTGACTCGTTCTCCTAAGCACCACCCTCCATGGGAGCTCTGGGGCCCAAGCAGAGATGGGGCATGTGGTGCCATGGTAGAGACCATCTAGCCACATGCCTCCTTTTAGGGTATGGGAGGATGAAGCACAGAGAGGGAAGAAAGTTGCCTGAGGGCGCCCAGTGAGGGAGGTGCTCGGAAAAGGCTCTGCTGTCCCTGCCACCCTGGGCTGTGCTGAGATGGTAGCACAGTGCCTAGAGGACGTTGTCCAGATGGCAGACTTGGCCCAAGTGGTCCCCGTTCTCCTGTAGCCACCAGTGACCACCGACGCCTACTACCAAACTTATGTCAGAACAAGCATCTTTACCAAGTCAGGGAAGAATCAGGAAAGATTAAGCCTTGCATTTAAGATTTAGATCTATTAGGCCGGCGCCGTGGCTCAACAGGCTAATCCTCCGCCTTGCGGCGCCGGCACACCGGGTTCTAGTCCCGGTCGGGGCGCCGGATTCTGTCCCGGTTGCCCCTCTTCCAGGCCAGCTCTCTGCTGTGGCCCGGGAGTGCAGTGGAGGATGGCCCAAGTGCTTGGGCCCTGCACCCCATGGGAGACCAGGAAAAAGCACCTAGCACCTGGCTCCTGCCATCGGATGAGCGCGGTGCACCGGCCGCAGCGTGCCGTCCGCGGCAGCCATTGGAGGGTGAACCAACGGCAAAAGGAAGACCTTTCTCTCTGTCTCTCTTTCACTGTCCACTCTGCCTGTCAAAAAAAAAAAAAAAGAAAAAAGAAAAAAAAAAAGATTTAGATGTATTTATTTGAAAGAGTTACATAGAGAGGGAGGGAGAGACCTAGAGAGAGGTCTTCCATCCATTGGTTCACTCCCCAAATGTCCACAACTGCTGGAGCTGGGCCCATCTGAAGCCAGGAACCAGAAGCTTCATCCAGGTCTCCCATGTGGGTGCTGAGGTCTACGGACTTGGGCCACCTTCCACTGCTTTCCTAGGTCATAAGCAGAGAAGTGGATCAGAAATAGAGCAGCCGGGACTCGAACCAGTGCTCATAAGGGATGCCAGCACCGCATAGGGCAGCTTAACCTGCTGCGCCACAGCGCAGGCTCCTAAACTCTGCATTTAAAAGTTGGCTTTCTTTTAAACCAGTGTTGAGCTGTAAGATACCATTGGGGATCTTTCTAGCATCACCCTCCGTCCTGCTTTTCCTCTTTCTTAACCTGGTGGTTCCCTTTACATCAGAAGTGCTTCCAGTAACTTGCACTGAACTTCACACTTGCTGCCTTTTCTAGCAAGAGCTCTGGCAGGCAGAACCCGAGCAGCTCAGAAGGGGGACTGTTCACTTGCTTTTCTCCGCTCCCGTTAAGTTAAAATGTCTGTGCCTCCCTCTCCAGCTGCCGCCCCACGAGCACTTCTTTCTTTGCTCAGTCGGTGGGGATGAAAAGCTTCCCTTCCCACTTTGTGTATCCTTGACCATGCCCCACCCATCCGTGCAAGGGCAGATCTGCCTGAGCCTGGGCCCTAGGGGGACTTTGGGGGGCCTCGGGGCCTGGCTCTTGGCTGCCAGCTCAGTGGACCACTGCCCCTGCTGTCTTCTGCCCACGGTGGAGGGCCCCCCACCCACACCCCACTTAGTCCTGCCTTGGGAGATTTCATTTTTCTCATGTGAAAGGTGCCTTCTGGTCTCTTCCCATCCGGCTCGTATGGACCTTCGTGGTCACCCTCTCCAAGGTTAGGATGCAAAAGGCAATTGCTTCAGCATCCTAGTCTGCTTTCTATTGTTACAGCAAAAGGCCCAAGACTGGGGAATTTAGGGGAGAAACAGAGAGGTTTATTTGGCTCATGGTCTGGAGCCTGAGACAACCACGAGCGTGGTGCTGGCGTCTGTGACGTCCTCACTGCCCCACGATGTGGCAGAAATGTGAGTGTAGGGATTGGTTCCAGCACGTGGCCTTTGGAGGGCCTTGGATAAAATGGAGTGACACTGCCACCCAGAAAGCAACTGTGATCTGGTGGCGGGAGCTGAAGGTCGTGCATCCATCCCTCTGTACCAGAACCATGAACCCCCTGTCTGTTGCCTCATGAATGAGAAGGAAGCTCTGCTGTGAAAGCAACCAGCCCAGTGCATCAGATAATGAATCACCTTGCCCAAAGCCACAGACAGTGCCTGTGGCCTTGACCCCTGGCCAGTGCTCCATTGTTGCCCAATGGGACCCGAGTTGAGTGAGGCCCAGTGATGGGGGGGGGCAGCCATCTCCCAGAAATACTCTGGGCTTCAGACCAAGGGGTCCGTAGATCTGCCAGCATTTGATCCCAGCCTCCAGGCTGCTCCTCCCGTTTCTGCAGGTAAACAAAGAAGATGTACACTTCCCTGCGGGCTGCCTTCTGCAGGCTCTCTGGCATCTTCACCCATAGCAGGAGTGGAAAGAGAAGATGTGTCAGGCCAGGACATGGGCTTGGCCTCTCTCATTTCCCCCAAGCACCGCCCCTCTCCAGCACTGTTTACTTCCTCCTGTTCAGGTGGTACCTCTGGGAACCTGCTGGGCCCTTCCCCACAGCCTCCCCTGACCAGCCAGCTCCAGCCCACAGTCCTGCTCCACCTCCGAAGGGCTTCTTGTGGAAGGTCACAATTAAAGCGTCCTACTGTTACGCAGAACTCGCTGGAACGTTAAACAGAGACCCAAACCCTTTCACTGCATCCATGACTCGGGCCTTTCCACAGAGAATCCACTGGTTGAGGGAGAGGTTTTTGTTGTTTGTTCCTGCAGTTTATATGCGAGGGAGATAAGGAGACAGAACTTGCATCTGCTGGTTTACTCCCCAAATGCCTGCAAGAGCTGGGACTGGATTCGGGCTGGAGCCAGGAGCCAGGAACTCAATCCAGGGCTCTCTTGAGTGCCAACTGCTGCCTCCCAGGGTCGACACTGGTGGAAAGCTAGAATCAGAGGCAAGAGCCTGGAGTCAGACACAGGCACTCTGATTTGGGACAGCTGTCTTCACCATAGGCCCAACTCCTGCCCCAGAGAGAGGGAGGCTTCCCAGGGCAGCAGCAAGTCAAACGAAAGTGGTCCTGCTGTGGTGCATACAGATGGGCAGCCCCTGGGAAAGGGGACGCTCACGTGAGCTTCCTGACAGCATAGGTGGCCAAGGCAATGACAGGGCAGGCTCTTGGGCCACTTCCTCACCTATTCAGGAAGTGTGTAGGAACCACTTCCTGTGTGTCCACCCTGCTTCCAGGAGCCGGGGATGGATTCAGCAATAAACAGAACAGAACCCTGCCCTCGTGGCAATAAAGAATGCGAGTGCCTTATCTTCTGTGGGAGAAAATGGCAGGCAGTAAGGAGAGTGGTGGTAGGCGGTGCAGCTGTGTGCAGTTGTCAATCAGGTGGCTGGGGAAGGGGGTTCCTGAGGGCACCCAGGAGGGACAGGAGCCCGGCCGGCAGTACCTGGAGGAAGGTGCGCCAGCTAGTGGGAGGATCCACGGGAAGAGGCCCGCAGCCACGAGAGCAGGGAGGAGAGATCATCGGGGGTAGCCTCTGTGCCCGGTGCCCGGGGGTCCCATGCAGGCAAGCTGGGAGCCTTCTGCCTCTGCAGCTCAGCCCTGCCCCGGCTGTGGCCCGTGAGAGGGAGCTGGCTTCCTGAGGCCTCTCCTGCATAATGAAACCAGCAGGGTGAGCAGCAGGAAGGCACAGCACACTGGGCTGGGGCGCTGTGGGGCGATGCGCAACTCCAGCTGCAGCTCCTCTGGGGCTCGGCAGCGTGAGGAGCCCCTCCAGTCCAGCTCCCCGTGACGCCAAGGAAGAGGAAGTGGAGAAGTCCCAGCAGAACAGGCAGAGGCAGTGTTTACCGATCAGGCTAGACCTTAGCAGGACTCCTAGGCCTGATGGGAACATCCAGCCCCAGGAAAAGGCTGCAGTCCAATGACTTCCAAAGAGCTTCTCTGTTCCTTAAGACCCCAAGGACAGACAGCCTGAGGATTGCAGGACAAGTGTCTTTTTGGGCACCTACCCCTCCCAAATGGCAAGGACAATTTGCATAGAAGAGACCCCAGGGCTGGTGCCACGGCTCAATAGGCTAATCCTCTACCTGTGGCGCTGGCACACTGGGTTCTAGTCCTGGTTGGGGCGCCAGATTCTGTCCCCTGTTGCTCCTCTTCCAGTCCAGCTCTCTGCTGTGGCCCGGGAGTGCAGTGGAGGATGGCCCAGGTGCTTGCACCCTGCACCCGCATGGGAGACCAGGAGAAGCACCTGGCTCCTGGCTTCAGATCAGCACAGTGCGCTGGCTGCAGCGGCCATTGGGGGGGGTGAACCAACAGAAGGAAGACCTTCCTCTCTGTCTCTCTCTCACTGTCCACTCTGCCTGTCAAAAAAAAAAAAAAAAAAAGAAGAGACCCCAGGAAAGAAGCCTGGGAGCAACCCCTGTGAGCCACACTCACGCCACCCTCTCCCAGCCTCAGCTCTTTCATGGGGAAAGCTTACCCCGTGGGACCTACTCAATTCTGGATCCACTTCAAGCGCAGTTCATGCCCAAGTCAACCTGAAGCAAGCTTAGTTCTGCCTCAGGGGCAAGAGCCTGGAGTCAAACACAGGCTGACCAGAGGAGAGGGGAATTCTATGTCGAGTCCAGACCCATGAATCCCAGTCACAGACCCTGGGCCGCAAGAGCCTGGTGCCTCACAGAGACCCACATCTCCCACTAATGTCTACTCCCGTCTTGGCTGGGGATCCTCCCTTCCTGCCATCCCTCACTTGTGCCAGTCATAGCCAAGCTCCCTTGGTAGCCTGCAGAGACTGCAATGCAGAACAGGTGCTGCCTCCTTGTGCCAAGTTCCCAGCTGTGGCCCCCACACGCCTGACTTTGCCTACCTACTGTGCCTGCAGAGCCACGTCTCTTTGGGCTGGTCCCGTCGCCTCTCTGAGCCTTGGTAATCTCAGGGCACAGGGGTTGGCTGGAGAGGAACCAAAACCATCACTGGTGTTGTGATTTCCGCCATCCAGGGCGCACGTGCCCCCCTCCGTCCTCACCAGGGCAGGCTTGCCTCTTCCAGAGTGCCACCTAGCTCTGGGTGCTTGAGCTCTGGAGCAAAGACGATGAGAAACCCGTCTCCTGTCTCCTTCTCCCCTTTATAAACAGGGCATGATGCTGCCTGCCTTCCTCTACTCACAGGGCTGTGGCGGCAGGGAGACCCCATGCTAGGTTCTGGCATCCCCGTCACCGCCGAACATGGCTATGAGGTTTCTGCCTTCCATCGGCGTGCATTTAGTGGAGACAGGCTACCAACAAGTAGATCTAGGGGTGACCTAACTTCTAATAGGTATTGAGTGTTCATAGAGTACATGTGTGTGATGTATATATTATATACAAAATAGTGTATAGTGTGTGCATATGTAATATTCTCTATATGTATATATCACATGCTATATATTCCACACACTATATCTATGGCTATATATCCATATAAAATGTCTCTGTGTACATATATATAGAGAGAGAGGGAGGAGAGAGATTATAGAAAGTATATTTTAGATTTATGCACTATACATACTTTCTGTGTATAAAATGTATGCATAAAATTGAATCCATATAGTTGAAAACAGGATACTTGAAACAGAAAAAATAGAATTAAAAGATAAGTTCATTTAGATGTAAAAAATTTGAAATTCATGTTATCTTTTAATTTAATTTGCATGAACTTTTCAGTTATCTCATATTTATGTTCTCTGTTTTTCTGTACACACACACATACACACACACACACACACACACATCTCCAGAGATGTTGCCCACATGTTTTAGATTCCTGATTCACTTATGGTTCATTGGATCACAAAGTCCATATATTTACCTATGGTTCACAAAAAACAAATGGAGGCTCAGAGAATCAATTCCCTTGCCCAGGGGCACACAGCTGGACCCAAGCCAGGTCTGTGGCAGAGCCCATGTCTGCTCCACAGTCTCTCGCTGCCTCTGCTAACAATGCTGTCTCTCTGAGAGCAGCAGAGGGCCAGCCTGGCCGGCTGTTCGCTCCTCAGGGTGCAAAGGTTGCCTGGAGTGGCCCAGGACCAGTGGGCAGCCTTCCTTCTGTTTGCTCCTGCCCATCCAGGAGCCGGCGTGTGCTTGCCTGGTGCCCCGCCAGCTGAGTGGATGGCATTTGTTCTAGAATCGCTCCGGTTTGCATTTGTCCATCTGGCTCTGAAGTTGGGATTTTGATATCTCTGCCTGCATCTGGGAAAGGAGAGGCGAGGAAGCAGGGTTGGGTCAGCTTTCCTCCGGCTGCCTCCCTCAAATGCTGGTGTTTACCCTTGCAGCTCCGGAGGTCCCCATGTTCCCAGAGTGGCCGCACAGCCCGCGGTGGGCTGCGCAGGGGAGCCCCAGCGGTGCTTCTCACACTCCCCGGCTTCCCCAGCAGCCCTGGGAGAAACGCGCCTGGATGAAATGCTTATGCATGGGACGTGGCTGTTTCCTTAGGAACTGGCCATGTCCGTCAGACCTGGAGAGATGCCTTCTCATGCAGCTCCGGAGGCCCTTGTGTCTGTGCCCTTGGCCCCTCTCAGGATGTCCGCCACTGTGGTGGCAGTTCTTGGGAAAGCCTTGACCCCCAACTCTTGGGTGCAGCCAGCTCCGCCGGTTAGCTTAGGTGGACCAGTGAGGAAACAAGATGCACTATCACAGGGCGCCTCAGCCTCAGCGCTGCTGTGTCTGGGGCCGGATAAAGCTGTGTTGTCGGGGGAGGGGCTGTCCTGTGCAGCTGCGTCCATGGTCTCTGCCCACCAGACGCTAGCAGCCACCCGCACCCTGAATTCCAAGGACCAGAAATGTCTTCAGGGGGCCAGTCACCCCCTGAGCCCAGTGGCCCTGTTGTGATGTCGGTGCTGGTGTGCATTGCTGGCTGAATGCAGCCCAGACTTTTCCCTCTGAATCCTCCCCCACCTGTACACATCACGAGGAGACCTTGGTGATGAGTGATGGTGACCGGGGAGTCTGAAGGGGGGGGATGACTCTGATGATCAGGTTGGGCCTGATAGGGAGGAGGCGGGAGACCAGCGGGACAGAGGCAACAGGACAATGGAAGCCGAAAGAAAGATTTGCAGGTTCTAAGCTGCTGTCCTTAAAGACGGAGGAGGGGGCTGTGGGCCAATGAGTGCAGGCAGTTCCGGAAGCTGGAAAGGGCAAGGAGCCTCCCTCGGGAGCACAGCTCGGCCAACACCTGGATTTCGGACCAGTGAAACCCACGGTAGACTCTCTCCTCCAGAACTGTATGAGAAGGAGTTCGTGGGCGCCACGGTTTGGTTTAAATATAGAATGTCCCCCCAGATTCATAAGAGGTTAAATGCCAAAGATTTAAAGATTTTTTTTCTTCAGATTTATTTATTTATTTGAAAGGGAGAGTTACAGAGAGAAAGAGAGAGAGGGAGAGATAGAGAGAGGTTGTCTGTCTGCTGGTTCACTCCCCAAATGACCTCAACAGCCAGGGCTGGGCCAGGCTGAAGCCAGGAGCTTCTTCCAGGTCTCCCACATGGGTGCAGGGTCCCAAGGACTTGGGCCATCTTCTACTGCTTTCCCAGGCCATAGCAGGGAGGGGGATCAGAAGTGGAGATGTCGGCGTTGCACGTGGTAGCTTTACCCACTATGCCATAATGCCAGCCCCCTTGAGACTTACGTTAATATACTGAGGGTAGACACCACCTCGTTATGGTGAAGCTCTTGGGGTGTGATGAAATAGGATGAAGCTATCAGGATGGAGCCCCAGGACTGAATCCTGGTGGCTTTGTGAGGACAAAGACAGATGTGTGTGTGGCTGCTCTGGCCGTGTGATGCCCGGTGTCACGTCGCGACTCTGCCACCACCCAAGGAGGCCCCTGGGTCTTACACCTCCAGAACCATGAGCCAGAAAATCCTCCTTTACTTATAACGTTAGGCTGCCTCTGGGGTTTTGCTGTAGTTTTTTGTAGAAGGCTGCCCGGTGCAGTGGTCATCTGTTCCCGCATGTGAGGAAGCTAACCGAGTGGGGCAGGTGCATTTCACTGAGCGACTGAAGCAGCTCTGGCAGGCTGAGAGTGTTCCCAGGCAGACAGCAAAGAAAGGGTGCCATTTACAGCATCGCGGGATTGGGACATCCTACCTACACCATCCTTACCTAGGCCATCCTTACCTAGGCCTGGCCTTAGTGCCGTCAACTGGGAAAGCATATCCGAGAGACGTTCGCTCAGGAGTCATTTGTGACAGGGCTGACTTCAGTGTTGTTTCGACTCTGAGGAATGTGTGTTGATTTCACCCAGAGGGAACTCACCGGTAAGGGAGGGGGAGTCCACAGACAGTGTGGCTATGAAATCAAGGCTATCCAGGAGCCGTGTGCAGGGTGCTGTGGGGCGCTCAGCTGAACATATGCGTCCTGGAGGCAGTCTCAGGAGAACCCAGGAGGAGTGGGTGCCTGGACTGAGCCTGGAGGGTGAGCAGGAACTGGCCAAGCAGACGTCAGGGCCGGTCATCGTACAGGGGAGGAATGCCGTGAGTGAGGCTGAGACGTGACGCTCGGGGGTGGGTTGTGACCCTCCATCCACACCCACCCCCGGGGGCAGCAACAAGGCGCTGAGCCCTTCCAGCCGCTTCTCCTTCAGCCCTGTCCACACACGTGTGAGGGACACTCCGTTGCTGTCACTGTTTTAGAGATGAGGACAAAGTCTTGATGCCCAGAATTGCATGTCCAGAAGGTGGTAGAATCTGGCCCTGCTCTGGAGCGCACGTGGAACCACTTTGCTGTCGTGAGCAGGTGGATGCCATGAGTTCCTGAACATGCCTCGGGAGCCCAGCCCAGATGCAGAGGCCTGGACACAGAGGCCCTGGGAGCTTGATGTGAGCCTGTTGGAAATGGGAACTGTGGAATGCATTTAGCACTGTAATCCCAAGGTGTTGGAGACTTTAGAGTTGAGAGTACTGGGTTTATTTATTTGTTATTTTAAATATTTTTAAAAGATGTATTTATTTATTTGAAAGGCAGTTACTGGCAGAGGCAGAGAGAGAGAGAGACAGAGAGAGAGAGAGAGAATCTTCCATCTGCTGGTTCATTCTCCAAATGGTCACAATGATTGGAGCTGAGCTATCCAAAGCCAGGAGCCTGGAGCTTCTTCTGGGTCTTCCACGTGGGTTCAGGGGCCCAAGGACTTGGGTCATCTTCTGCTGCTTTTGCAGGCCGTAGCAGAGAGCCGGAATGGAAGTGGAGCATCTGGGACTTGAACCGGTGCCCATATGGGATGCTGGCACTTCCGGCAGCGGCTTTACCCTCCAAACCACAGTGCTGGCACCTATTTAAATATTTAGGAGACAGAAATACAGGATAGGGAGTGGAGTACAAAGAAGAGAGCTCCCAAATATATGCAGTGACTCCTAAAATACATGTAGTGACTAAGACTGGGCTGGGCTAAAACCAGGAGTCAGGAACTCAATCCAAGTCTCTCCTGAGGGTGGGTGGCAGGACCCCAGTCACCTGAGCCAGCACTGCTGCCTCTCAGGATCTGCATTCGCAGGAAGTCGGAGTCAGGCACAGGAGCCAGAGATTGAATGTGGGTTGTGGGCATCCTAATTAGCATCTTCACTGCTAGGCCAAGTGCACACCCCAAGGTGCACTGGGTTTGGATGCCTGTATCAGTCTGTTTTTCTTACTGTTTTTGTTCTTTGTAAAGAAAAGAGGTTTATTTTGGCTCCTAGTTCTGGAGCTGCAAGATCTGTCAGCCTCATGAGTGATGGCCTTCCTGCTGATAGTCGCAAGACAGCCGCAGAGTGTCACATGGCGAGGGACGGGGGGAACACAGGTGTGTGTCTGAGTCTGTCTGGGCTCTTTCCGTCTCCTGGTTTTTTTTTTTTTTTTTTATGGGAAAAGTCAAACTTTAATATGCAAATGTATATTTATATAATACAGAAATGGAAAAACTGCAGCAGCACGCAAGCTAGTGATGACTGGCAGGTGATGGTCTCTAGATAGCTCTCTGCAAGGACTGGCTGTATGGTAGTGCCTAAGAGAAGGTTTTATCTATCTGTGCACTTGCGTCCTCCTCGTCCCACACACTGACCCTGGACAATCCAGGAACTGAAATTTAACAAGAAATTGTTAAATCACTAAAAAACAAAACAAAACAAAACAAAAGCTCTGCTGGACAAGGAAAACACTCAGAAAAGTTCAATTTCAAATTTCACATCAGTAGGAAAATATTAAAAATATTTTTTGCGTATACATATGTCTTTCCCTCTTCTTATAAAGTCCCTGGAACTCAATCTTGAAGACTCCGTCTATTGACTTATCTAACCCCTTTGGTCAATCTCTAACCCCTGTGGTCAATTTAGCTTCTACCTCCTTAACCCTTCACAGTGGGGATTAGACCCCTGCCCAGGAAACCCTGAAGGGCGCTCAAAGCACACCCGAACCGTAGTTCATCAGTTTTGTCATAAAGCCTAGAGTTTATTATTATCTAGAAATGGCCAAGCTGACAGATCAGGAGACATTGAAAAGATAGGAGTGGCCAGCGCCGTGGCTCAACAGGCTAATCCTCCGCCTTGCGGCGCCAGCACACCAGGTTCTAGTCCCGGTTGGGGCACTGGATTCTGTCCCAGTTGCCCCTCTTCCAGGCCAGCTCTCTGCTGTGTCCCGGGAGTGCAGTGGAGGATGGCCCAAGTGCTTGGGCCCTGCACCCGCATGGGAGACCAGGAGAAGCACCTGGCTCCTGGCTTCGGATCAGCACGGTGCGCTGGCCGCAGCGCGCCAGCCGCAGGGGCCATTGGAGGGTGAACCAATGGCAAAGGAAGACCTTTCTCTCTGTCTCTCTCTCTCTCAGTGTCCACTCTGCCTGTCAAAAAAAAAAAAAAAAAAGAAAAAAGAAAGAAAAGAAAAAATTGGAGCTGGTGTTGTGGTGCAGTGGGTTAAGCCGCCTCCTGCGATATGGGCTTTCCATATCAGGCGTGCTGATTTGAATTGTGGCTGCTCCACTTCCGAAAGAGTTCCCCATTAGTGTGCCTAGGGAAGCAGTGGATAATGGTCTAAGTGCTTGGGTCCCCACCACCCACATGGGAGACCTGGATGGAGTTCTAGGCTCCTAGCTTGTTGGGCCATCTGAGCTGTGAACCAGCAGATGGAAACACACACATTCTCTCTGTCTCCCTCCCCCCCTCTCCTTCTGTCCCCCCATTTCTAAATCTCTGTTACTTTGCATTTCAAATAAATAAAAAATATGGAAGGAGGGAAGGAAAAAGGGAGGAGGGAAGAAGGGAGAGAGGGAGAGCAGGAGGGAGGAAGATAGTTAACTGACTAATCCCGGGAGGAGGGGGCACCAGACCTGGGGAGGGCAGGCACAGAGGGAGGCATCAGGTTGGTCACAGACAGAGGTAGTGGGGGGAGAACTGGGACAAGAGCCTGCATTGGGGCATCTGCAGGAAGAAGCAGGCAAGTGGGGTAAATGGGCTTGAGCTTGGTGGGTGCAAATCACCCCAGGGGCTCAGGGCCACAGGAGCTGTCTTTACTTCCCTGGACCCAAGGGCTCTAGTGGCCTAGAGTGTGAGAGCTGAGAAATGAGGTGGGTGCAAGTCTGGAATCTGTTGGTTGGTTTTCGTATGCAAGGTGAGATCACAGGCATTGTTTACTGTCTCCAGGGACTGGCCAGCCCTGGGAGAGCGGTCCTTCAGAGTCAGCAAGTCCCCAGATGTCAAAGCATCAAAATAAAAAGACACATTTAATACAGTGACCTTAGGGTTAATGCTTTTATGTCTCTGAATCTCAAAAACTGGGGGCATTAATATGCATTCTCATGAGATTATTGTGAGGTTAAATGAAGTGACAGGTGTGGGGCTGGCATTGTGCCGCTGTGCGATAAGCCACCACCTGCAAAGCCAGTTTGTGTCCCAGTTACTCCACTTCCAATCCAGCTTCCTACTAATTTGCCTGGGGAAGCAGCAGAAGATGGCCCAAGTCCTTGGGTCCCTGCACCCATGTGGGAGACCCAATTGGAATTCCAGGCTCCTGGCTTTGGCCTGGCCCAGCACTGGCTGGTACAGCCATCTGGGGAGTGGGACAGTGGATAGAAGATCTCTCTCTGTTTCTCTGTCTCCCTGTGTCTCTCCCTCTCTCTGCAACTCTGCCTTTCAAATACATTTTTTAAAAAAACTTATTAAAACAAGTGACAGGTACGAAGTGCCGGCAGAACATCCCATGGGTTGGGAACACTCAGTAAGTGCTCGTTCCTTTTCTTTGCTGTCTTCTACTCTCAGAGTTTTCTTCCTAAAGGACAAAGGCATGAGTAGAGGCCTCCAGGGAGCTCTTTCCACAGGGGAAGGTGGGAGATAGGGAGTCTGGTGGGAGTCACAGTCTCTTCCCCCAGCACCTCCTAGAGAATCCGATGATGGCTGCAGACTCTTTTTTTTTTTTTTTTAAGATTTATTTTATTTATTTGAAAGAGTTACAAAGAGAGGTAGAGACAGAGAGAGACCTTCCATCCATTGGTTCACTCCTTAATTGGGCACAGTGGCCGAAGCTGCACCGATCCGAAGCCAGGAGCCAGGAGCTTCTTCCAGGTCTCCCATGCAGGTGCAGGAGCCCAAGCACTTGGGCCATCCTCCACTGCTTTCCCAGGCCATAGCAGAGAGCTGGATCAGAAGAGCAGCAGCCAGGACTGGAACCAGCACCCATATGGGATGCCTCAAGGCCAGGGAAGGAGCTTGCGTTTGTGCCCACTGGAGGCTGGGAGGTGGAGGCCGGGAATCGTCAGGCGGCATCGGTAGCGCTCAGGCAGCCCCGCATCACGAGGGGCCGGGAAGAGCCTTTCAGCTTGGTGGATGTGGTCACCCAGCACAGGCTGCTCATGCTCAGATTAGGATCCCAGCCTAGTTCCAGTCCCAGTTTCAGGCCTGAAGCAGCTTGGATTTGCTCCACGTTAGTTGCATGTCTGCCGTGGGTCCCTGGGGAGTGGGCCTCTCCTGGAGGGTGGGCAAGGGTGCATTTGTGCCTGGCAGTGTCACACATTGCTTCTGCTCAGCCAGACCACGTCTGAGCCGCATGCAAGTCCAGCAGTAAGAGCATCGTCCCTGCCTGAGGCACTGAAAACCGATCCACGCCCACTGTCTCCCAGGCGTGGGAAGCCGTGTGGAGGGGCGTATTGTAGCTTAGTCACTTTGGCTGCTGTCGTGTGAGTAGACAGCTGGGTCAAGAGTGGATGTGGGGAGACTGGTTAGGAGGACATTTGATAATCCAGGAGAGAAAAATGGAATAGAGGCGTCACCCTCTGCATTTGTTTGCCTAAATACTCAGAAGAGGCCTTCTGGGGCTAGGGGAGGGGACTGGTCTGTCCCCAGCTGTGCAGGCCCACACATTGGAATTTGTTCCTTCTTACAGAGATGACTGGAGGGCTGACATGTGTTAACAAAATTGATAAGAAGCTAATGTACAGACCTGATCACCGGTCCATTCATGCGTAGGTGAGAATGGGAGACGCACCGTTCCTAATGATTAGAAAAAGGATCTAAGGTTTGGTGTCAGGCAAGCCTGTGTCTAAATCCTAGTTCTACAGCTTCCTAACGGCTTGATCTGGAGAAGCTGCTCGGCCAGGGAGCCTCTCTCCTCATCCTAGCCCCCCGCCCCAGCTAGACTTCGAGGGAAGAATAGTGGAGCTCATTGATGTTCAGGGTCGGGCTGGGAGTCTGGGGGAAGGCAGTATTAGAAGTTGGCAGGTGACATTCGTGATGAGCAGGGGTTTCGGCCCATAGGGCCAGCCCTGATACTCTGCAGCAGGAGCCACCGAGGGGTAGCCCCGAGCTGAGCCCCATCTGCCTAACAGAGCTTTGCCTTCAGTCGCAGATTTTAGCCTTGCTGACATCCCAGTTCTCCCTCGGTTTTCACCAGACTGCTCAGCTGAGCCTCGGGTTGGCCCCACCTGTGTGTCAGCCCCAAGGGCCGCTGCCACTGATAGTGCAAGGCGTGTCTTGCAATTTGACCCCTCCTAGGGAGCCAGTCTGGAAGCCTCTTGTGGGGGTCACACTCTGTCCACATACAGAAGTGGGGTGGGGGGCGGTGCATGGGCTTAGCCACGCTTGTGAAAGATGCTGTCAAGCCGCCGTGTTTGGTGTGAAGTAGCTTTCGGTGAACGCGCGCGCACAGTGCGAGCTTCAGAAGGAGATTGCTTTCTTCGTTGCCTTCGCATTTGCATGTGAAGTAGACTTGTAGCTGAGAAGCAGGTAGGACTGTGATTCTGAAAAGAATTCAGACTGATGGGAAGAGAATTCTGGCCTAGCGGCCGGGTGGGCACGTGCACTTGTAGAGCCTGCATCCGGGTGCGCCAGAGCTGTGCCAGTGGACTGCGGAGCAGCACCCCGTGGGGCCAGGCCCTCCTGGTATGCAGATGCCCACCAAGCTTGTCACATCCCTTGGTGATGTGGGACAAGTGGGGTTTAGTTCTAATCCAGGACCTTGCCCTTTGCTTCAGAAGCGTTGTGAGTGTAGGTGTATATACGGTGCATAACATGGTAAAGTTAATTCGCAAGGTAAGAAAGCAAGCACACATACACCCGTGAACCTGGTTAGAGCGGGCTGGGGCGGGGAGCAAAGCAGAGAGAGGGAACACCCTCAGCAAGAGAGCGAGCACTTCCCAGCACCTCCTTTCGTGAGGTCGTCTGGTCACCTGGGAGATTTAGGACACCTCTATAAAATTCCCCGTGGAGCTTGATATACATATTTACCTGGTGATCCTCCCACAGGTCCCCGATGAGACTAAGGCACCCTGGGAAAGGGGGCATTCTGACAGCCAGGTGGGAGAGAAGTATGTGGGGCAGGGCCTTGTGGTTTGTGACCTCCAGCCAGCTAGCTACCTTATCCCGTATCCCTCTCCATCCCGTATCCCTTTCCAGCACTGTGGATACTCACCAACCAGCTCTGAGCAGGACCCAGCGAGCCCTTGTCTGTAGCGTTTGCCAGTTTCCGGGGTGTCAACATCCCCGCCTGCGAGGTGACATCCACCAGCCCACAAAAGCCCTGATACAGTAGCAGCTGTCAGCTCCAGTACACGCTGCTCCTGAATCTGGGAAGAGAGATAGTCCCAGGTCTCACGTTAGCCCTCACGCCTACAGCAGCATGAGCTGGGCCTGGCCTGTGGAAGGCGGCCCCAGTGCCACCGCCTCTTTCTCTTGGCCGCCTCTGTAGGAAAGCTCCTTTGTGCAGCGCCCGTCTCACGGTGCCCCCTGAGTGGAGGCAGGACAAGGGACAGCTGGTGGTGCTTAGAGAGAGGTGGACACAGTCGCCTTCGCTTTCTCTGGGAACATTTCCAAGAAGGGCCTGGGATGCATCAACATGCGGGGTGATGGAAGGCATCGTGCTGCATGCACAGGGAAGATTACTGCTAAACAGGGGTGTAACGTGGAGAGGCACACAGCAGGGCTGTGACCAGCAGGTGGAATTCCCACAGGCGTAGGCATCCCTGGGAGGGGCGGAGAAGTGGTAGATGCTGTCCTTGACCTGCATGTGTCTGGTTTTGAGAATCCCCAGGAGCCAGCCCATTGGGGTTTAGTGCCTTACACGGTGGGTGAGTGTACAGTGTCAGGATGTGGCTCTGACCACATCCAAGCTTCCTGACTGTGGGAGTACTTTCCTCATCTGCAAATTGGGGGTAATCAGCCCCATGGGAAAAGGCCCAGGAGAGGCAGCGATGGGGTACAAAGGACAGAATGGACCCCAATACCAAGCATCACCCAGGATCAGCAGGAGGGGCCTGGGACCAGGCCTCTGAAAAGCTGCGCGCGGGACCTGGCTGACTCTCAGGGAGGGCCTCTTGCCTGGGGTTGGGAGCTCAGGAGTGACGGGCGGCGGGAGAATGAAGCAGCAGTTGGCCTGCCCTCTGTAAGGTTGGAGGGGAGAGAAGAAAGGAGGGATCAGAGCAGGAGAGGATGCCGGGGCAGGTGCCCTTCCATGTGGGAGGGCAGAGACTGGACTGAGCATCCATGCTGGGGTGCAGGCGGGGACAAGCAGGGAACACAGATGAGTGGCTGGGGCTGGGGGCCCCGCTCGGCACACCCTTCCCCTGTATTCCGTGCAGTCTGCCTTGTGCTCCTTCAACCCCCTACAGTGGGAGTGTTTTCCCAGTGGCCATGGAGCAGGGGTCTGGGTGTCCTGGGATGGAGGGTGGACAGGCACAGCTGCTGACAGGCCTGGCTTTGCATAGCCCTCTCTGCACTTCCCCAGCCACTCTTGCTCCCAGGAGGTTCATGGTCATCTCTGGTGATGCCCGTGGTTTCCTGGAACACCCCTACCTGCTAGGCGGTGTGCTCCCTGGGAGGACTTCTGGCCATTCTGTTGGCCCCTTCTGACACCCTTTCCCAAGGTGTGCCAAGGCCACCACACGCTGACCCTTGATGCAGTTCAGCCCTGGCCCAGCCTAGGTCACAGCCCTGCCTCGTCTTGAAGCTCAGGGCTGCCCACAGCCAGGAGCCCTCTGCTGCATCGCATCCTCTTCTCTTCCACTTCATCAGCTGCTCCAGATAAGAGCCCACGCTCCCCCAGATGCCCTGTCACAGTGCCTCTCACTCGGGGCCACACCCATGTTCAGATTCTTTGCTCTGTTCCCCAACTGGCTATCACTCAACGGCCATGACCCTTGGACATTGCATGGACAGCACCACATTGGGCCTCCATGAAAACTGTCCCTCTCACTCCATCCTCTGCATCGGCCATAAGGCGCAACCATTCCCCCTCTGGAGCCTGAGTGCTTGGGGGCTGTGCTGAGAGCCCGAAGGCCCCCTCTCAGGGTCCCCCAGGAGGCTCTGGGTCAGTGACTTCCCTCAGCTCAGCGGGCAAGCCGCAAGGCCCGCCTCCCAATTTGCACCAGGGAAAGTGAACGAGACATGAAGGTCACTGCCTGGACTTGTCACAGGCAAACGTGAAGTGGTTAACAATTCCCACTGTGGCTTTGGGAATGCAGGACGTGAGCGAGCTGTGGGTGGGAGGGGGTCCCGAACCCTCCCAGGCCTGGCGTGCAGTTTCATTGGGGGCATCTGTGGCTGCTCCGGTGGGCGGGGGGCTTGCCTGCCTGGGAGAATTCTTTGCGTTTTGGATGGACGCTGCAGGCCTCTGAGGATTAATCACCCACCAGTGGGAAGGTGACTGCAGTCAGCTCTGTTGGAATCACTTCTCTCTGGGTGGCTTGTTGCTCGCCTGACGAAGGCCCAGTCAAACTCAGATTTGGTTTTTGCTCAATGGTCAAGGACCTCTGGCTTCCCTGTGGCAACCACACTTCCTGTCCACTTGCTGCACCTTTCTTGTTATCTCCCTCAGTGGGGGCAGCAGCGAGAGCACCATTAGTTTGGTGCTTAACCTTGAGGCCGACAGAGTCACGCTCTGAGTTCGAATCCTGATTCTGCCTCTTGGCAGATGTACATTTTAGGGGAAATTCTCTTTAACTTCTTTACCTAAACTATGGGGTTGAATAGAGCCCTGTGCTGGCACTACAGGGTTGGTGTCTCCTGCGGCCTCCCTCCTTGTCTTGAGGATGCTGTCTTCTCCTAGTGTCTTCATGCAGCCTCCTTCTGTTGGTGTCTGCGTCCTCTTGTCCTCATAAGGACACCAGCCATGTGGGATTAGGACCCACCCTAATGAGTTCATTGGGACTTAGGGGCCTCTTTAAGGAACTTATCTCTAAATCTGGTCTCGGAGGTACATCAGGCTAGGACTTCAACACAGGAGTTTTGCGAGGAGGAAGCATTTCAGGCCATAGCAAGTGCCTATTTCTAACCAAGACAATGTGTATGAACGCTCAGTAACCCTTGCATGTGTTCCCTGTGACAGCCGAGGGCACTGACAAGAGTGCTTAGGGCAAGGAGTGCATCTCTGCCCCAGCGCCTCATCCCCTGCTCCAGCTGAGTCCCCAGAATCAGCAGGCTGCCCCTAGGGACCCTCCCCTGAGGGCCTTCGGAGGAGTTACGATTACAGTCCTGTGGGTTTGTCAGGCCACAGGCTTTGTCCAGGGAGAATTTGCAAAAGTGGCCAAGTCACAGACATTTGGTCTAATTACCAGACATAGCATTATGGCCAGTGTCACAGATGGGTCCAGACAAGTTCCTTGGTGATAGGATGTACACAAGTCTGATGCATGAACCATTGGTTCTTGAGCCCTCGAAGGCAAGGATCATTCTCAGTTGAGTGTCCAGGGAGAAGCCTAGCTTCAAAGTAGGATCCTCAAATGGGCCTGGTTTTCTAGTTTCTTCACTGGGGTGGACTCAGCCCTCTAGCAGTATAACTTTGGATCAAAAACCTGTACCCAGAGCCTGGGATACAATGGGGAGTTCTTTGGTGAGTGCTGAACTAGAAAGTGGTTGGGTCAAGGGTTCTGACCACTCCCAGCAATCCCCCCACCACTGGGTCATTGCTGTTCATACTCACTGGCAGTGAGTGGGGTCGGGGACACTCATGCTTTTTTTGTTCTTGCCCGTGGCCTCTGCCCACCAGCCTGGCACACAGGCCGGCTGACAGAAGACCCCCTTTTCCTTTCTTCTGTAATAACTTGGAACATTTCCATAATGCTAAGGACATGGCCTAGTGCTTAAGGCCTTGAGGTACCAGTAGCTAGAAGCTGGAACAGACTCTGTCACTGGAGAGTGCCAGTGGCCTTCATTACAGATGACTTCCGGGGCTTCCAGGAAGCTGAGCTGGCAGTGCAGCAAGGTTTAGGAAGGATTAAGCCAGGGGCAGCACAGTGAATCAGGAGGTCTGCTACCCTGGAGCCCTAGTTTAAATGGTCAGTGATTCGAGGAGTAATCGTGGGCCAGCTTCCCAAACTGCTGTACCTCTGCTTCCTGTGGAATGAGTAGGTTGGAGTACATGGTCTGCGAAGCTCCCCTGGATACAATATGTGGTGATTCATAGCTTTGCCAAGTCAGGAGTAGCTAAGGAAGAGACACAGAATTGGGGCTGGCTGTCAGCTGGTCAGCACCGACTGAGGGGTCAGCATCATAGTCTTCCATGTGACCATTTCCCAAGTCTCCTTTGTAATTTAGCAGTGATGTTTTATAATACTTGGAGAGTATTTGAGCCATGCCCTAGAGAGAAATTACAGGAACCCCAACCGTGGACCAAGGTAGTGTCAGATCAGCTGAGAGTGATTTTAGCAATACCCTCGTGCAAATCCATTTCAAAACCACAGTGACAGATCTGGAAACGGCATACATAGGTAACCTGGGAGATGGACAGATGAAGAGGGGTCATATTGGGCTTTGTAACTTGTAACTGATGCACATTCAGATCCCTCCCCGTGTATACGTATTTGACACGACAAGGCTAATGTCACAATCCAAGAAGAGGGAGATCAGGACAGTGAGGGCTGAGGACTGTCCCACTCCTGCACCTGGAGTCTGCTCAGAAGCACCTTCAGACTTGACCAAATTCAGCCAAAGCTGAACTGACTTCTCCTGGTTTATGAGTTCAACGCTCATTTTCATCTAAGTGGAAAGGAATAAGGAGAGGAATATGTATCTGCTTTACTAGAAAGGAACTCAACAATCAAGGCTTCTTCCCATTCCGTGCCCACAGAACTCCCCTCTGCTTACTAACGATTGGAAGCATCCTCCAAGTGCAGTACTGACACATCAAAGAGTTCAGGGGCGGGCGTTTGGCACAGTGGTTAAGACACCACCTGGGCATCCTATTCCTATTCCAGCTTCCGGTGCACAGCCAGAGGCAGCAGGTGAGAGCTCAAACAGTTGGGTCTCAGCCATCCTTGTGGGAAACCAGGACTCAGTTCCTTGCTCCTGGCTTGACCCAGTCCTGGCTGCTGTGGGCATTCAGCAGATGGAAGATCTCTCTGTTTGTCTCTCTACTTTAAAGTAAAATAAAATAAATAAAATAAAAATTTGAAGAAAAAAGAAATTTAGCTAAATAGTGGTGATCACAAAGATACTTAAAAGGCACCTTCTGGGAATAAGAAAAATGTGAGACTGTCAAGATAGCACTGCGCATCCCCCGACCTCCAGAGACCCACAGTTTATGTTGTGTTACTCCTAAGAGGACCCAGCCTCTTCCTGTCTCAAGCTGGGGAACACAGTGGGGCTCTAAGAGGTTAGCTGATTAACGTGTGTGGCCATGCAGCCTCAGGTGAGATATGTGAACCATAAGCAAGGCAGGACGCCGAAGTATCAGGTTCAGGACTTTGCAGAGAAGTGAGAGGCCAGTCGCCATCCATGCTCATCAGGTGTTGTGCTGGTGGGTTTCCACAGAGACACTGGGATCAAGTCTTACTTCCCCTGTTTGTGTTGAATCTCTGTTACACTGACAAAAGCAACACACACTCCTGGTAATGGTTCACTCTCCAGATGTTTTCTACACTTTGCTAATATATTGGTAGTGGTGGTGGGGGGGATGTTATCTCATCATACGGTTCTCTGAGTTGAGACCCTGAGCTTCAACTTGAGATATGGGGATGGAGGGGTCGCTTTGTGAGGCAGGCGAGGGAGCGTGTATGCTGGAAGGGAATCAAGTGGCTTTGCGGACCTTTCGATCATTGCAGGGAGATAGGCAGGAAGCCAGGGAAAGACACGCAAGGCTGGAGGCCTGGGGAAGTTTAATTAATCTCTTGGCTCAATGGATCTGACCCATGAACTTAGGCAATAGCACAACTGGGTAACTTTGATGAGCCTGGAAGAATGTGGTAGGGGAGTTGTACTCCGGGGAAGGGAAAGGGATTTGGTAAGGAGATAGTTGCCAATGGGATGGCATTTGTGTCCCATTCACCTTTATCTGTCATTTTAGGGGAAAAGACCAAGAAAAGAGGTGCTAGACGGACTGAACGGAAAAAAAACACATGAGGAGTGAAGGGGTGATGGGCGAATCTTACTTGAGAGACCCTTTATGACGAGGCTCGACTAACAACTGCTTGTTCCTGGATGGGTTAGGACAGAGTCCAGTAACTGTTGATGTTGTTTCATCTGGCGTAGTTACAGATACCTGGTAGACAGAGTCAGAAATAAAATGGTTCTATGGTGATTCAAGTGTCTGTTGGGATCCGACACACCCAGACTCTTTTGACCCTTGCCCAGTGCAGGGCAGGAAGTGGAGATGCTGCCAGACCAGCAAGGGAAGAGGCACGTGCAAAGCCTGAGAAACCAGGGAAACCCACCGGGCAAGGCCCAAGAGAACGTGGAGCAGGGGTCGGTTGGGGAAAGCCACAGGGGTCGTGGAGAGGCCAAGAGGAACCAGAATGAATGGCAGAGGTGACCGGCTGAGCAGGAAGGGGGTGCCGGAGTCCTTGAAGAGGGTGGCTTTAGGTCAGGAAGGAGCCAGACGGCAGAAGGCTCAGCAGGGGGGCTCCTTGGGGCTTTGATGAGATGAGGAAAGGGCCAAGTGGCTTCAGTACCTTCTCAGAGGAGCAGTTGTGGAATTTGGCCGATGACTAAGGCATTGGTCTCCGCAGTCAGCCTTCTTGGGGGGCTCCTCCAGGAATACAGGCTGCTGCTGACCGAAGCTCCCATGCTGGTCACATGGACACACGCAAACAAGGATGCACGTGAGCTCATGATTCCTTACAACAGGATGAGCTCAGGCCTGCCCCAACAGCAGACATCCCCAGCTCTCCAAAACCCTGGGCCAAGCACACCGCCCTCAGCCCCTCGCTGGAGCTGTGGAGCTGCTGGACTTCCACAGAGGGTGGTGGAAGCTGAGACTAGACACCCCAAGCTGTGAGCGCAGGGAGCAGCCGGGACTGCAAGTGCAGTTCCTGGTCTTGTGTTTTTTCCTCCCTCCTCCTTCAGCCGGTGGCGTGCGTGGGCGTCTCCTGGGCCGTCGACGTCTGCAGCTCTGACTGTGTGGGTTTGTGTCTCTCCGGCAGGTGTCTCCTCTGTGACTTCCCTGATGTCCCTGGCTTGGGTGCTAGCCTCCTATCACAAGCTGCTGCGGGACTCCAGGGACGACAAGAAGAGCATGAGCTACAGAGGGGCCCTCATCCACCTCTTCTGGCGCCTCTTCACCATCTCATCCCGAGTTATCTCTTTTGCCCTCTTTGCTTCCATCTTCCAGCTCTACTTCGGGATCTTCGTGGTGGTGCACTGGTGTGCCATGGCTTTCTGGATTATCCATGGCGGAACAGACTTCTGCATGTCCAAGTGGGAGGAGATCCTCTTCAACATGGTGGTAGGGATTGTGTACATTTTCTGCTGGTTTAACGTCAAGGAAGGGCGGACTCGATATCGAATGTTTGCGTATTATACGATAGTCTTGACCGAGAATGCTGCCTTGACGTTCCTTTGGTATTTTTACAGAAACCCGGAGACCACTGACTCCTATGCGGTGCCAGCACTGTGTTGTGTCTTCATTAGCTTTGTGGCTGGGATTGCACTGATGCTCTTATATTATGGTGTGCTGCATCCCATGGGGCCGCGAGCTAAGATCTTTGCCAGCTCCTGTTGTGCCGAGCTGCTCTGGGGCATCCCTTTGCCCCCCGATGTTGAGCCCATGGCACCTCAGACCCCTGGGTACCGGGGGACCCAGGTCACGCCCACCAGAGCCGTCACGGAACAACAGGAGGATCTCACGGCTGACACTTGCTTGCCCGTTTTCCAAGTGAGACCCATGGGGCCCTTAACCCCGTCGGGGCGTCCTTACCATCCAGAAGGGCCCCTCATTAAGATAGACATGCCAAGAAAGAGATACCCAGCTTGGGATGCTCACTTTGTAGACAGGAGGCTGAGAAGGACTATTAACATCCTGCAGTACGTCACTCCCACCGCAGTAGGCATTCGATATCGAGACGGACCGCTCCTCTATGAGTTGCTACAGTATGAGTCTTCACTCTAAGAGCATCTTGGCCCAAGTTGAGAAGGGGACCTTAAGTTTGGTTTGCGGTCAACACCGCTTGCAAGAAATATAACCCTCCCTTCCCCCAGTACACAGAACCACCACCACCACCAACACCACCACCACCACCAACACCACCACAACAAACAAAACAAAACAAAACAAAACAAAACAATTAATAAGTCACAACCCCTTCAGATAAGCTTTCTTTCCAGTCGCTGTATGTATACAAAGATACTCTCTATGTTTTGTAAGTAAAAACAAACAGAAAACCTTTCTTTTGTTTTTTACACATAAGAAACAGTATTGAAAAATCCCACACTCTGGCTCATAGGGTGGAGAAGGAGGAGGTGTCTCCACTCCAAGAGAAAACCAGTTTTATACCTTACACCAAGTGTAGATCATTTACGGGATTGGTGCTGATTGAAAGAACAAATCAAAACAAAACAAAACAAACACAAACAAACAAACAAACAACCTTCAACTGCCTTATGCCCTTAGGTGCTGAGTTTCATTAAGTACTGTCACGTTTTTTCTCATGCAAAACTCCCTGGTGACTTTCGCACCAGGAGAGGGGGAATTAAACAATCAAATGAAAAAAATCTAGAACCGAGAGGAATAACAACCAACAAATACAACACAAAGCACTCATTCTTCCTATCTGATTATTTGTATTGAAAACAAATTTACCCAAAGCAAAGGCATAAAAAAAAAAAAAAACCCTCCCCCTCTCCCTTTCTCTCCTCTGTCCCTTTGTCTACACAGAGCCTTCTAGGAGCTCAAGGGCTGTTTGCAACTCAAATGGCTGGAAAAGCTGCTTGAAGGCTGACTATGTGCCATCTTAGCGTTCACTTAGCAAGAATCACATTTGCTACCCAGTGAAAAAGCGAAACAGAACCAAACCAAAAGCCACCCCCAAAATTCGGCAAGGACAGGAAATTCTGAAGCCAATCAAAGGAGATTCCCATAATTCTTTTCAAAAAGAATCAGTAATAATAAAACTCAGCATAGTAGCAAAAAGAATGACATCAATTTAAAGGCACAATTCTTAATCAGTGACTGGCAACAATGACCTGTTCCATCATTTTAAGGCTGTGAACGGGATACACTTGTCACGTGTGATATTGTTTAAGGCCTCTGCTGTCTCCGTTTGGTGGGATGCCTTAAATTGATCTGGAAAGAATTCTTCATTTTTCATTTGTGCTTTTTAAAACAACAACAACAACAACAACACAAAGAGGAAAACTAGAATATATACATAGATATATAAAAAAGTCAAATTGTAATAACTGACCCATTTCAAAGACTGTTTGGTGCTTCTGTCTTTCACCATTGTGGTTGGCTGAAAATCCTTCAGCTCACTTGGTGCATCTGGGTTGAATGGGAAATTGTGCGTGTGGAGTTTGTGTGTGCTTGTGTATGTATGTATGTGTGTGTGTGTGCCCATAGCACACATGTATGTGTGTTTGTGTGTGTGTGTGTGTGTGTGTGTGTTCCTGCTGCAAGGTCTTGCCAGAAATATACAAAACCGATCTAAGACAAACACTGGTTATGTGGTGCCGTGTGTGGGGCTGGGGGCTGGGGACTGGGGATAGGGGGATGGGCTGGTGCCTGCACGGAGCCCCTGTTGGGAGAGCAACACACACCAGCAGCCCACTGTGGGTCTTAGAGTCTGTGTTGTCTAGGTGAAGGTTTCATTCAACTGTTTATTTTCTCACTGTACCAAGTTGAATTTCTGGAGGTGTTGCAAGTCTCTTCAAACATTTTTAAAATTTTTGTTTTTCAAAAGTACTGCTCCTTTAGAGAAGATTCCTGTTCTCGGGCGTCGTTTTCAACCCATTGTATCTCTACTTGGGCACACACACACACAAAAAAAAAAAAAAGGAAAAGAAAAAAATTGCCACAAAAAAAGATATATATATATATAAAGTAAATATATATATACACACACACGATATTTTTAAGTAAATACTGTTAGTCTCTGTTGTGTGTAGCTGCGGTTTTTTTTTTTTTTCTCTTAAATTCCAGATATAACTATTTAGGGTGCAAAACCTCACATTGAACTATTCTTGAGAGAAGTTCAAAAATTGAGGAATTTTTTTCGTGCGTTTGTGGGATTTTTAAAAAACATATTATTCAAAGAGGTTTCTCCTTCCCACCCCATTCATTGTTTATCTAAATCTTTAAAGTTTCAATCAGTTGTAAAATCAGATGCTCCTCCCTATGTTCAGATCGCCTTGATTTCGTGCATGATCATGATCACGATCACGTAACTGCAGTGTGTCCCCTCCCTTCCCTGACTCAGGTGCTCCCTGGGGTCCTCCTGCAGGAAGGAGGAAGAGGAGGAGCCCACCACCCCACCCCCACCCAATCTGGAAGGCAGGACAGAACAGGGCACACTCAGGCCCGTGCACCACTTGCGAGCTATTTGGGAGTTGGAATCCCATCATGGGTGCTTCCTTCAGTGTGTCTCCTTTCCATCCTGCTCTCTGGAGCACCTGTGCACTCTGCCGAGGCTGGAAAAGGTGAGGTCGTTTGAGGGGGCCGTCCCCTGGGGCTGGCTGGGGTGCCCAGCTCTTGTCTGCAGCCAGTCTGGGGCTCTGCCAGCATCCATCATGAGAGCAGCTTTCTCGGCGTCCTCCCCACGCTTCCCCTCGGAGCATCTGGCTCTTGCGCTCTGCGTCTCTTCTTGGAGAGGTTTCCTCTTTCTTTCTTCTCCACTTCAGCACGGTCACCAGTCCCAATTTGCAGCCTCTGTTGCACTACTCTGCATCTGGTGCGTGTGTGTCTGTGCGTGTGCACATGTGTGTTCATGTTCACATGGAACTTAGACTGCAGAAGTTGACCTGGAGCACTGCAAGTTGGGATGCCAGCTTCCAGCTCTGGGAAGACCCTCAGGGGCATTGGCCCCTGGGGACAAAGGAGAAGGACCTAGGACATTCCAGCAATCTTTCTTTCAACCCCTGTTGGACTGTGTTCCAGAGAGCACACTTGTCCTTTGAAGTGGCGTCCCCATGCCCCTACCTGAACCCTTCGTTTCTGTCCTAATAGTGCAGGTGAAAATGTGCATCTGTGAGCAGCAGCAGGAAGAGCCAGTTTTGCTGAGAGACAGGAAGTGGCAGGGAAGAAGTGACCAGGCAGGGAGAAAGCCTGGGAAACATAAAGGTTGGGATCAGACCCTAGTGCTGTCAGCCTCCGGCAGCTCCCCACCTGTCACATCAGCAGTCCCAGGCCACTCCCCTGGGGTTTTCTCTCCATCCCTCCTTTGCCATTCAGAGGGCTGTAGGGTGTCAGTGTAGGAAAGCATACACACATGCCCTGCTCTGTCTCCCCACCGATGGCATCGGTCCTGAAAACCTAGATCCTTAAGGCCACCCTGTGGAAGGGTCCCTCTGCACCAGCGAGATGTGGTGGCCCCTTTGCCATTTGCCTGGGCCTTCGGCCACCCTGCCTTTTGTGAGCCAACAACGAGGCTCTAGCCCATTCTGCTCCAGCTGCCTACCAGTGGACAGCCTGTGATGCTTTTTAAAGAGATATCTCTGGACCCATTTCTCTCCTAAGATCTCCTGTTAAAATAATCAATTCTCAATATTTAGCTATGGTAAAAGATAAGCCTGTTGGTGCCAGGAGCTATAGAACACAGTATACTACCCTGCTTTCTTTCCTTATTGCTCCCCCAGCAAGTACCCCACAGATGTCCATATTTCATCCCTCTAGCTAAGCAGGACACTCAGCTTTTCTTTCCATTCTCAAACACATGGTAGTGTTGCCCAAACAATGTGGCTGATTGTGTTGCCTGTTCTTGCGAGCACGGGCTGCATGGGTCAGGGAGCTATGGCCTTTCTCTCTGCCCAGAGGGAAGCCCTACCCTGCTTGGGTAACTCCAGGTGGTGTGTCCCAAGCTCATGTCACCATCCTGTGACACCCTTGAAAGCTGGAGGCCTTGTGTGTCTGCAGGCTCTGAACCCAAATGATTAGGCACCACCGATTCCCCTCACCCTAAAGTATCTCACATCTCAAATCCACTCCTCCGCTCTGTCCCAAGAGGATATCGCCTTGCTCTGCATGGTCAGATTTGTCCCAAGTTGGGTAGCAAGGATGCCGTGGAGAACACATTCACTCCAAGCAGACAGGGGACCAGGATGGAACAGGCCCCATCACCCAGGGCTGCACGTGCTGCCTCCGTAAAAGCAGCAAACATTTCTCCATGGCCTGGGATTCCCCATACCCCACTGCTCCAGGCACAGAGTCACCCAATACTTGGTGAGCCCTGGGACCCTAACCCAACACCTCGACTGCCATGGTACTTGGAGTTCCATGTGGCTAAAAGAGAGCAGAGCCTGTCTGGCCTGTGGTCACGAGGGTGATTCTACTGGCCACATAGCAACTTAGGCCACAGACACTGGACCCTGTCCCCAAACAAGCCTGACCCCCAGAAAGGCAAATCTACTTTGCAAACTACATCGTTTTTCTCCATTCTCCCTCCAACTGCCCTGCTCCTGGTGCAGAAGAAGAGGTTCCTGATGCTGGTCGTATTGCATATTGGAATGGACACAGCCTCCCTTGATCTCCATCCAGACTTCCTGTGCTTTCTGTATGCCTGCTAGAGACCACACAGTGTCCTTCCCCATCTGTTCTGCTCCTTGCTCATTCCCCAAGCCTTGATGCTTCCAGGGATCTCCTCTGTCCCTTGCCTAGGCACCAACCATGCAGGCTCAGCCTCTGGGGTACAAAAGGACATCACACTCTCAGAGAACATGAAGCCAGGGTGTATCTCCTGGCTCCCAGCCCTCATGCCCCTGGCTCTTCCAAGGGCTGGATGGAGGTGTCACCTGCCATTCATTTGGCTAGACAGTGCCATTTTCTTTGCCAAGGAAAGTGGTTTCTTATTCAAAGAGAGCCCTTTCAGACCTTGTGTGCGTCTAATAGCAGCTCTGGGTGTGCAGCCCTTGGATATACTTATTTGATTTTCTTATCAAGAAGTTAAATCTTTTATTTCTTTGCCAAACAGAAATGTTAAAAGAACACCACCAGATTTGGTTGGAGGAGGAATGGAAGTTAACTTTGGAGAGTGTGAAGGGAAGAGAGCTCACTGCAATTAATCTCGTCCAGATCCAGGTCACATTCCCAGTATGTGCTAAAAAACTGCCAGGGACCTCTGGAGGAACGCCAGGGAGACCTGGAAAAGACCATGCAGGAATGCAGGGGAGCTGTTCCCTTCGTGTTGTTCTGAAACACGCGCTCTGAGTACTTGACCGTGTAGGACAGCCCTGCTCATAAAGCAGCACACAGGCATCTTAAGGAAGTGGACTTAAGTCAAGGTCGGCTGCTCTCATTAAGGTCAAGGTGTGAGCGAGATGGAACGCGACAGAAGCTTCTCTCAGGTTCAGGTCTGTACTCCTTTCTCCTCATCCCAAACTCTGCCCCTATCGTAGAAGCAGCTCTCCATTGCCGTGCACGAGTCCACCTCTGCAAGATGGGAGGAGCAGCACTAGCTGCCAGGAGTGACAAATGCAGAGGCCTGTAAGAGGATTGCCCCGGGCACCCCAGTTCGATGTGTGCCTCTGGCAACTGCAAAACGCTGAAAACCACCAAGAGGCAGCTCTGCTCTCTCAGAGATTTCTTCCCAAGCCCCTTACAGGGGAGAAAGATGATGCTTCCTCGCAATTCTTGCACTGGCAAGACAAGCCTCTTTCACCCTCATCCCTAGTTGTTTCACAGGTCTCATTTCTTGCTTAAAACGCTGCATCTTGTGCTATTGGCCAAATATCAAAAGACACTGCCTTGATCCGGCTATAGCTGTCTCCTCTGCCTGCCTGGTTCTGTCTGCCTTACTCAGTTCTCCCAGGCACCATCTGCTTCTTCTCGCTTCCTGTGCCTTTCCTTGCAGTGGCTGGCAGGACATGGCTGGTACCTTCTGGAGCCAAAGGTCACGCGCGCTATTAACCACAGCCCCCGAGGGCAGCAGACGGAGTGCAGCAGGCGGTCCCCCTGCTCTGGGCCAACACCTTGTGTCAAGGGCTAAGAATAGACCACAGTGGACATAAGCAGGCAGGACCTGGGGCCACCTGCTCCGGGCTGCCCCAGCTCATGCAGAATAAGGTGTAGGCCCTGTAGGAGATGCCGTCCTTGCCAATCCCCAGATCCCATGCCAGAAGAAACTGAAGTCAGTCAGCTCTTCTCTGCCCTTGCCCATAGGGAGGTCTACTCCCAACGATCATCCTAAAACCAAGGAGGACAAAGAAGTCACCTCCCTTTGGGACAGCGCCAGTTGCTAGCCCAGTGAGCATCCCTCTGTAGGCAAACATTGGCCATCTGTCATGTGGATGCAAACAAGCAGTCATCCATCAAGCGAGCTCTTGGTCTTTTTTGCCACCCCTGGGGTCCTCCGGCCAGAGTGGGCTTGGGAGGTCTGTTCTAGCCGCACATCTGCTAGGTGCTCTTCTTTAGACCCAAAAAGATGCGGAAGTGACGCAGGCTGATTCAGGGGCCCCACTGTGATCACGGATAACTCACTTCACCTCTCGGTGCCTTGGTTTCTCTGTCTGCAAAGTGGAGACAAAGAAGGCCAACCTCTTCCTTCTCTCCTGCTCAGGGATGCTGTGAGGATTCAGTCCACGTTGCCTGGAGCAAAGGTGTGGTGTGAAGGAAGAATGGTGTCCTCGTTCCTCGGGAAATGGAAACGCAGGAAGGGGAGGGTGTTTTCCAGGTGTGGTGGCACCCGGAAGCCCCAGCATGAGCAGGAAGGACAGCTGGACGGGGAAGAGTCACAGGTCCCTTTCGTTCCTCTCTACTTCACAGCACTGTGAACCCAGCACAGCGGTACCCCAGTCAGGTGATCCCATCAGCTGGCTCAAGCTGCCACGGAGTTCTTCAACCAAATTTCCCACTGTTAATTCTTCCTAATGGATGAGAGTTTATGTGAAAGGACCAAATTCAAAACCCAGGCTTTACTGAGCTCTGGGCCCACAAGAGGAGTAAATGGGGAGTAGCTGGAAATTGCTTTTTAAGGTGGGAGAAAGCTCGTGGAGAAATCTCTCTCATGCCTTTGTTCTTCCTTGCATCTCTTGCCGCCTTGAGACTCCCTCATCAAACAGACTCACTTTCTCTTTCCCTCTCTGCAGAGTACAGAAAACAAAGCTTTGTTTTGAAAACAGGCATCCTTGGAGCCACACGTATGGGTCCCTTGGTGGGTCTCCATCACCCTGATGTGCTGTGAGTGGGGCCTGCAGGCAGGTTTAGAGACAGACAGGGATGGGGAACACGTCACTATCTGTGTGTGTTCTAAGTCAGGGTCCCCCCCCCCATAATTAAAATTGGAAAAGTTATCCTGAATTTCTTTTTCTTTCCTTTTTTTTTTTTTATACCTTTTTACTATGGTTTGACTGTTAACATTTCCAAGGAACACTCTGAGAAAGAAAACAGACCCCTCCTAAGAACTTCTGTGTTCTTCCCAGGACCTAACCCAGAGTGAGGGCAGGTGGGAGCCACACTGGACATTCGCATTCAGCAGTGCCAACCATGACACTGACTTCCTATTGGCTCTGAGAACCTTCCTGGAAAGGAAAATTCTAGAAGCTTCAACCGTTGTGGATCAGTCAACCTAGCTCTGGCCCTTTCCTGGGAGTTCAGGTGTAATCTGATATAGAAATTCTCATCCAAAGAAAAGAAAGAAAAGGCAGGCACCTCCTGAGAGTGCCCAAAAGAATAGCGCCCACATAGGGCAGGTCTTAGTAGCTTCTGGCAAGTTCTCCTGCCCTTGACTGTGGAGCCCTGACCACAACCCCTTTCCCACCTGCCCTGACTCTGCTCTCCAAGGTTCTCATTGTTGCTGTGACAGCACAAGGGACCAGTTCCCTCTTTGGAATTCAGTGAATGACTTCTGTTTGACTGTATATCTGATTGGTCTGTGGCTAAGGCCAAATCCTGCCGGGATTTGTTTCCACAAGGTATTTCTGATGGTAACCAAAAGGAAGGCGTACAGGAGACCTCAGACTTGACACTCCGCGCTCATCAGCACCCCTTTTTGCCTGGCGAATGGACTGTGCGACCTTTGTGTGTGAGAACTTTGAAGACCGCCACGTGCCGCCACAGGGAACCGTGTGACTCAGTAGTGGGAGGAAGAGGGGGGCTTCCGGACGTGAGTGGAAGGCAAACGCCAGCAACCATCTCGTCATCACTTGCTACCCTTCCTAGGGCAGAACTAGCAAAGCGTATTCTTTTCATGTGGAGGCAGTTGCTTCTACTGAGTGACATCTATAAGCATTATTTTTCTTTCCTTACAAAAGGGTCAGAGAGTACATCTAAAGAATGAAGAGGCATATTCTTGTGTACAGACCATGCCGTCCGGAGTAAAAAGGCCAGGACTCTATCCCTCTGCAGACCCAAGCGAAGTCACTCGTGGGGCCAATTACTCCTGTCGAAAGGGAAGAGTGTTGCTCACCTACCTCACAGGGGTGTTGTGAGGATAAAGCAGTTCATGTCTGGCCAGGCACTTAGAGGATACAAGTATACTGGTTATCAAGTTTGCTTCCTATTTCAAATCCTTTGGAACATTACACACCTGTGGTGTGTAATGAACCATGCCGGGGGCAGTGGAGGGTGGGAACACGATCTAGTTCCTCCACTCTCTCCTGATTAATGAATACTTTAAAAAGATTATAAGAGAATGACAGAATAAGAGTTGTGTCCATGTAGATTTAAAAAGAAAAAAAGTGATGGCTGTCTTTCTGCCCCAGATGGCTACTAACTACTCTTTCTTTCCCAAGAGTTTGGGCAAGAAGGAAGAGTTTGCAGTCCTTTGGCTTCCGTCAGAGGAGGCTGTTCTAAGAAGCAAACAGATACTAGTTGCTCTACCCTCATTGCGGGAAAATGAAGGCAGACATCAGGGAGAGCGTCCTGTGCCCAGTTGCTGTTTCAGTTACTCCTGGGCTCAGCTCTGGTGTGGTCACAGCCTTCATCTTCTCTCTTCAGCCCCAGAGAGTGATCTGCCTGTGCTGTCCTGGAACAGCTGGCTACTTTGTGGGTTGTCTGTTTCCTTGGAGAGTCTGGTACACTGTTGTTTGCTGGAAAGGCTTGGCTATCAAAGACAAGGGTCTTCACTAAAAGGCAGATCTTTTGAGAGGGTGGAGATGGCTAAGAAGATGGATGAGTTTTCAGCTTCTTAGCCTCCTTAAGTGACACCATAAAACAAATCCTTCTTAAACTCCTCATTGGCTTTTCGATGTACAGAAAGTTCTTCTCTTCCCAAACACATTCAATGAGCCGAGGCTGGATCCCAAAACATTAAAAAATTTAACACCTCTCAAATTATTTGTAGAGGGTTATGCCGTGAGTTGGCTAGATTCTACAAAGAGCCAAAACCACCTACCAATCTGAGCAGATGGGAGTCCGGTCCCTTCTTGAAGCTTCCTAGAAATGCTCCTCGAGACTCTGCAGGATTACACAACTGTGTGCCCGAGTTCTCAGAAGTGTTGCTGCAGAAAGAGCATCCTAAGATGCTGCCAGGGCCGCCTCTGTGTTTCAGAACCAGAGTGAAACCACTTGCTATTTTGAAAATCATTGTATGATGTGAGCCCTCAAGGGAAGAAGTGAATCACTCTCTTTTCTTTTCAGAGGGAAGATGGGACAGAGAGAAAGGAAAGCTTACTTTGAATTGAAAAAATGACCCTTTGGTTGCACGAAGAGATGTGGGGCTCAGTGGCTGTCCTGGTCCCCTTGTCTTGAAGGCCAGGCCAGAGAGGCACGGGGTGAGCAACCCAAGGCAGGTCTGAGGCTTTGTGTCCTGTTCCTTTCAAACCAGGGCCTGAGGAAGGGGTGGTTTCAGTTTTGGTGCTGCTGCCTTGCCCCAGAGTGTTCCGAGCATCTCGGCCAGTTCTCAGCCCTTTTCCTGTCCATGCTCATGAGCAGCTCCCGACCATGGTGTTGATGTGTGGATTCCACAAGGCCTTTCTTCTATGCGACCAGTCCTTATATGCACATTGCTTCAGGTCAGGGCTATTCGTCCAAATGCAACGCTCACAGCCTTTCTACTTGCCTTGACATCACTATTGCTGCATGCTTCCACCAAATACATCACCGGCTGCACAGGGATGGTCATGCCAGCCCCTAGAGCCATGGCCTCCAGCGTTGCCATTGGTCCAGACCACCTCAAGTCAAGGACAGGCATTGTTCCTTCTGTCATTGAAGTCCATGTGCCTTTAAAAGGCATGGCCCTGAGTCGTGGTGGAGATTTTCTGGAGGTGTGAGAGGGCAGGAGGGACAGATGGTGTCACTTAAATAGCAGGGACACTCTCTGATAACTCTGAAGGTGACAATGGGCCACCCAATGAAAATGGAAAGTTGAACAGCTCCTGGGGTGTCCAAGGCATTAGCACAACCCTCCAGCCTCACTCCTGCCCACTGACCTTATGGCACCTGCTTGCTATTGATGGCTTACTTCCATTTTTTAAAAAACTATCTTATAAAGAAATGAACACACAAGATGGAGAGAGAGAGAGAGAGAGAGAAGGAAAACCATATAAGCCTGGAGGTGATCTAAGTTTATGACATATTTCTGGATTGTGTAGAACTGAGGAGTACATAGCCATAAGACAGTATTCTAAGTTTACGGATCACAGTGACTACATAAATAAACCAATCTTGGGCGTACACACATACATCACCTCACCCCACCCCCACACTCATATGCACCTTAAAGGGCTTAAACAGATGAGACAGAGTAGCCCAATGTGTAGGGCTCTCGCCGGACTTGCAATAGACCCAGCCTAGGTAGATTTTTCTCCCAGGCTCAATGCCAAGAAGACACCCCTGGGCGGGGATATGCCTTCGTTTCCTCTGGCAGAGAAGAGAGCCGATAGCAGGCTTGTGTTGGGATGGAAGACACTCTCCAGTTGCTACCAGGATTCTCAGCAGTTCCCAAAACTCCGGAAAGTAGCTTTCTAAACACCTCCCTGTTTTCTGCAGCTAGCAGACCTGAGCCACTGGTATAGCAGTCACCAGAGTAGGGAAAGAGAGAGAGGTATTCTGGGGAGCAAGGAGCTTGATCGCTGTTCTTCTGAGCCACACAACATCATGTGCTATTTGGCTGCCAGAGTTTCTGGCCGGTGGCGAACAAATGTGCGCCATGTGTCTGCCCTGCGTAGTCAGTATCTGCAGGTGAAGCTGGAGCTGGCCCAGTGAAGCCACATGAGGGCTTGGGGAAAGGGACTCCCCTGCCTAAGTGCAAAGTGCCCCTGGCAAGTCTGATAGCCGGGAGGCATCAGAGTGCAGGCTGTGTGAGAGGCGCAGCCAACTCCACAGCAGCAACAGCAGCAGCCACAGCAAACCCTGGGTCTGTCAGTGCACTTGGCGTGAAGCAGCCACTGCTGTCCTGGTGACAGAATGGGTGTGGCCTGAGGGGACAGGCTATTGGGGTGTGCTAGAAGACCCCTTCCAGAGAAGGGGAGAGATCCTTCTGCTGGATTGCAGGGATGGGGCACTCGCAACACTTTCCGGCCCCTACACATCTTCTTTCCCGAGCTGGATCCAGTCCCAAGGCTCCTGGCTGGAAGAGTGGGAGAGCTGCAGTGGGGTGGGTTTCTCAGGAGGTTTCAGATCGAGGCTAGTGCTTGCTAAGGTTGCCACCTGCCACCTGAAAGTCCCAGTGTTGGTGTAGGAAGGCCATAGGGTCTGCCACAGGCCTGGAAACCCTTTCAAGCCCAGATGCCCAGAAACAGCTTTTGAAGTCCCCTCCTCTCATCTGTCACTCATGCAGTCGTGTCTCCTGACACCTGCTGGCTTGGGTACAGCTGGACGCTGCAGGCTGCCAAGCCAAGACCCCATCACACCTTTTCCCTTCCCTCCTTCCACCTGTCCCACAGTAGCCCCAGAGTCACACGGGCAGCAAACTGACTTTCTGTTTTCTCTCTTAACGTCTAAATACATTCCAACTGCCAGGCCAGGAGAATCTTCTTAGGTCTCCTTGTCCCCCGCCAGACCCAGCTCGCTCTCTCAGTGTAATGGTCCCATGATCTTTACCCTGATGGGCTTTTCCAGGACACGACCGTGTTTTCAAGGAAGCTATTTTCCCATGGGTGTTAGAGAAAAACAGCTCATCGGGGTTGCAGGCAGGCGACCTGGGGCAGGACAGGGCAAGGTGAAAGCCCAGTGCCGGAGGGGCCCTGCCTTCCTATGTAGATGGTTTCTTTTGCTATTAAAAAAAACCAGAGATTTGTTACAGAAAAAAATACTTAGTCAAAAGAAAGGGGGGAGCAAAGGACAGCAGGAAGGAAGGAAAGGAAGAAACAAGGAAGAGAGAAAGGGAAGGAAAGAAGAGAAAGTTCTGAGGCATCCCTGCCGTCCCTTGGTGTCCCTGGGTTTACTGCTCAGAGCCCTGCAGCAGGGCCAAGTTCCTGGCATGCATTTTGCAGCCCCTGTGTGCGTGGGCATAGGCTGTAGACTCCAGCCTCTCTGGTTTTGCCTTGTGGAAATGCCCGGGCTCCCGCGTGCCTGGTCTGTGGCTCTCCCAATCTTGCAGCCCACTCCCGGGAGGCAGCCGGGAAGGGACACAGAAGA
Source organism: Sylvilagus floridanus (assembly GCA_949820135.1). Taxonomy (NCBI): domain Eukaryota; kingdom Metazoa; phylum Chordata; class Mammalia; order Lagomorpha; family Leporidae; genus Sylvilagus; species Sylvilagus floridanus. Next base: position 41,493,562 of record OX463242.1, read on the forward strand.
TCAGATCCACTCTCTTTTCTCAAAATGATGATGACTGGGGAGGGCTATTTTCTTGCATTTCTTCGGTTTCCCTTGGGCACTTTTCTCCCAGTTGTGTGTCCTGCTTTAACCCGGTGAGGAAAGAGGGTGCTGCCACCACTTTACCCAGCAGAACCGGTTGAATTTCTCAGGTAAAGCACAGCCTTGAGTGCATGCAATTTGTAATTTTCCCTAAAGGGCTAACAAAATATCCCCACCGCTCCTGTCCACTCCCATCACCGCTGTCTGAGAAATGGAGTCTATGTGGGTTTCAAGGAAGCACGGGTGAACACCTTTCATTTGGAGATTCCAAGTACTCCTACCCACTGAGCAAAGGCATCAGGGCTATATCTAAAGGGAACATTCTAGAACTTGGCAATTCCAGCCTAAGGGTGGGCACCCTGGTCCATCTCTTCCATACCCAGTGAGGCAGGGAGTTTGCGGCAGTAGCTTTGGTCACCTCAGGAAACACCCCTGTGTCCAGCCAGGATTTCCTTCTTCCTCCCTCCTCCTGTATGTGTCTCAGCTCTGTGAACTCTTCCCATATCCCAAGAAGAGCTGAGTGCACAGAATATAGCTTCCAACAGCTCGGACAGTGTCTTCCTTTATTCTTGAGGTTCCTGGAATTAAAAATAGTTTACTGTTAGCTGTAGGCTGACAGAAAGTCTCAGCAGCTGAGCCTCCCCATCAGCCTCATGACTGCCTGTCGTTAACCGAAGTCCCAGCCTCAAGGAGCTGATTTCTGGCCCTCATCTCTCTGGAGCAGGTCTGGGTGGAGGTGGCTCAGGGGTGGAGGAGAGCCCTAATGAATGTGGCAGATGATAAATGGTGCACACTGAGTGCATGCCTGTGCGGGGAAGAGGAAGCCCTTATTCTTAAAATGTAATTTAGTGTAACCTGGCAAATGTAGTCCTTGCCCATAAAACAAGAGAAGAGAAAGAAGTATGGAAATCTGAAAAGGAAGAAGGCTAAGAATGAGATCTCAATCTGTCATGATGGAGCAGTCAAGAGACTTCCTGTAGGAAGCCAGTAAGTCTGAGTTCAGGCCCCAACACTCTGGGCAAATGATGGAACCTGTTTAGTTACCAGTTTATTTTTTTTTTAAATATGGAATGCTCCACAGATTTTATTTATGTATTTAAAAGGTAGAGTTACAGACAGAGAGAGGGAGAGACAGAAAAGTCTTCCATCCACTGGTTCACTCCCCAAATGGCTGCAATGCCCAGAGCTGAGTCAATCCGAAGCCAGGAGCCAGGAGCTTCTTCTGAGTCTCCCATGTAGGTTAAGAGGCCTAAGCACTTGGGCCATCTTCTACTGCCTTCCTGGACCATAGAAGAGAGCTGGATTGAAAGTGGAGCAGCCGGAACACAAACTAGTGCCAATATGGGATGCTGGCACCACAGGCGGAGGCTTACCCCACTATGCCACAGAGCGGGCCCCACTAATTTCTTCATTACCCAAATATCCTTTCCAATTCTAAAATACCCTGGCTGCGGTGAGTCAGGCAGAAACCCAGAGTGCTCTAGTGCAAGGCAGAACTTGATGACCGCAAAGAGGCTTGAAGCAAGTGCAGTGGCAGGGGCTGCTGGAGGGTCCCTCTGAGCCAGCCTGGCCCTGTTTCCCTTCTCCAGGGCCATGGATTCCACTTAGCAGAATGATGATCAATTTGGACTTCTCTCCCTTTCTACCACCTCCGTTGGCCAGCAGCCCCAGGATGGTGGAGGGTGGAGGGCTGGGGAGCCAGCCCTCCCACTGTGAACAGCTCAAACTATACTTTCCCATTTTGATGCCACTTGCTGTGGGTGCTAGATCTTGGTCAGGGAAAAGGCAGGGACTTGAGGTCAGCAATATAATTCCTGCCCAGAAGGAAGTTTCAGGAACTCCTGGAAGGAGGAAATGGGCAGAGGCCATTCTCTCAAAAACCCTGGGCAGACTTCTGAACATAATGTTAAGAGGAGCCCCAGGGAAATGGGTGGGTGCAGGGGGATTTTCTCTGTCTCAGGAAGGTGCTAGAACTCTTCTGGGAGAAGTCTTTTGATTGTTCATGCTGTCCATACTCCAGAGGTAGGCTTGGATAAAAAAAAATTCAGATTGTTAGTAGGTGATAGGTCCATTTATTTGCCTCGTGCTCAAATGGGAGTATCACCTTCAGTATAGACTTGATTGGGAATTTGAAAGCCAACTTGAACTAACATTCCCCTCACCCCCGCCAACAAGCTAGAGGAGCCAGAAGGAAAGCGAGAGTTCAACTCAAATCAGTATAGGGCAGAGACTCCCCAGTGACCAGACTCCAACTTCAGGATATGCTGTGGCCCAGGTTTGGGAAGAGATGTCCCTACGCAGGGAGCCGCTTTGGTCCTGGTCTCATCAGCAGTCCGTCACCATGGGCTTGCACAGGAAGCAAATCCTGGGAACTTGCGGGTTGCAGGATGGCTGGATGGGTTCCCTGGTCCAACACAGACCCAGAGTCAGAGACGAGCAATGGCTGAGGGAACTTTGCACCCCAGCCATACCCCACACCCAGAACTTCCTAAAGCAAAATACAGACTCTGTCTGGAGCAGGAAGTGAGGAAGGGATATTTCAAGGCCGGCAAGTATACTAACAAAAGTTAAACTACTGCTTGGCATCCACTCTGCAGGCCTCGGCCTGTTTCTTCTCTGGTTCTTCTCTGGTTCATCAGCGGCACACGTAGTTCTTGGTGCTCCCAGATGGCCAATGATTTCCATTTCCTTGGCCTGTCAATGAGGATGGAGTAAAGTTGATTCCAAGTCAACACACATGGTTCTCAGCTGTGTGGACTGACGTGGACCTCTGTCCATCCTCATTCATCTAGACCTGGTGCTATCTGTGGCGAACTGTGCCTATGGATGTAAATTTCTTCATTTTCTTTTCTTTATTGTTTTTTCCCTAATGCATTGCAACCAAGTCATTATGTTAGAAAAGCAAGATTTTTAGGTAAGACTTTCCTTTCCCCAGTGCAAGATGTTGGTCCTTTTTCTTTCTTTTTTTCAGAAAGCTTGGTTTCCAGTTACTGAGTCTCCTTCCTTTCGAGAAACTGAAAGGTTTTTCCTTTTCTATTAGCCAAGAAGAAAATTCCATTAAAAAGAACAAGGTCGGGCTCTTTCCTCCCTCTCTCCCTGTTGGCTTGGAATGGACAGATGTACTTGAGATCTTTTGGATCCATGACTTGAGGGTCCTTGCTAGAGATGGGAGATTTTTGTTCCCCCCACCACAGAGAAGTCAGGGCAGTGGCAACGAACAATTTAACTTCTCAAAACCTTGTGGTGCCTTTTCCTGTGGTGCTTCTCTGTCGTGTAATTCCACTCAAGGCAGCCACTTGCAGCAAACAGCAATGCCAGTACTTTTCCTTGGTATCGTGTGCCAGTGCAGTAACAGACTTTAATGTATACATATATAAATAGATAGAGGTATAGAGCTATCACTATAGTTACATAATGATATAACTGAGGTTCTGATGCAGCTTTGGTGGGAGTTGATCATTCCTCTACAAAACTATGTGCTACTCAACCGAAACTCGCGTCTCTCTTGAGCGTGTGAATGTTTGGAAGGTACCAGCCGATGAGATGGGTTACTCTCCTATGACAAGTTTTCTTCTTTCTTGTGAAAGTTGCTGTCTCCATAACACAGAATGTTTGATAAGGGAGTGAAGAGCAGCTTCTTTTGAACTTCCTTTGGTGCTGATATTTTACAAAATTCTTTGTTGGTTCGTTCTGCTTCCCTGTCAGTGGCCAATAAGCTGCTCTTCAAAAATCTGGACTGGCCAATCAGAGGTGGCCAGGAGCAGTCTGGGACTAGGAGGGCTAAGGTTAGGTATGTCTGACTTGGTGTCCTAACTCTGTGACCTGAGTAAGACTCCCAGACTCAATTTTCCTGCCTAAAATAAGCATCCTATCTCCTTACCTCCAGGGGAAAGGGTGACTTAAAAGGCTTTAGTCTATGGCATTGAATCACTGTATCACTACTGATTTGGAGACAGCAACTTGATGTGTTTTTAAGATTGTGTTTGTATGTCGGTAGGATTTTAATCTCGGGGTTTGGTTTTGTTCTCTTGTTCCTCCATCTCTGCTATGTTTTATGTCCTCTCTTTGGCAATACTTGTGAATATTGTGTAACTGGTCCGGATTCACCTAGGGTGTTGGGTAGTGCTAACTTCTCCCAAGGGAACAACATCACTAATACTGTATAAGGTGCTAGAATCAAACCTCATTTTATATACTTTGGTTCTTAGAGAAAAACAAAACATGCAGAATTCTTTCTGTGAAGCCTTACTATAGATTGTCATAGCCAATTGTTTATCCAAAAAGCAAGAGAGACAGAATAGAAATTAAAGGGCAAGATGCAGAGATTCTGTATAAAATGTAATTGAAAGACATTTGCTATTTCCTATATTAATGTAAACTACCATAAATATATCTGTATGTATATATATGTATGTACATATATATGCTTGAAGCAGATAGAAAGAATGGAAAAATGTACAGTATGCTCATCTTTTTTTTACTTTCCAGCTGTTTCACAACTCTATATGTGTGCGAGGGAGGTGGCAGTGGGGATGGTATGGGAGATGTCCCGTCTAATGCAGGAAACCATTCAGATGTGTGTTCTGTTCCGTGTGTTGTCCGAAGGAGGAGGCTGAGCCAGGGAAAAGGGCACAATGTGTAGATCCGCGTTCTACATGTTCTGAACTTGGCTGTGGCTCGTGTCCTTTCTTCCTTATTCCGAGGTTTCTCAACAGCGCTGTAAACTGTCTGCTGCCTAAGGCGCTGACAAGTGATGGCTGCCTCAAGGAAGGTTAACGAGAGGGGCAGTTCTCTTTCCCCCAACTCTTAAAAAACACTGACTCCACCCCTCCCCCAACCAAAACGTGACTGCTTTCCACCGAAATTCAGTGCGAGAATCGAACCATTTCTGGTGCTTTTCCTTTGTGCCCTCAGCTCCCGACCCCTGTAACCCTCCTTTAGTTGCTGACAAAGAAAAGAACCTGAGGGATGAGTTTGGACCAAAAGCAGGGGTCAGGATGTCGAGAGCGTATTGGTGAATCCAAACTTGGCCAGGATGAGGGCGAGGGGTCCTTTCAAAGGCTGGCTGTGTAATTCAGGTGTTTAGTGCTGGCATGCGTGTGTGTGTGTGCGTGTGCACGTGTGTGTGCGCTGTATATATGTTTTGATGTACGAAATGTCTGGTGGACAGAGAACAAAATACTTCAACCAGAAATGAACAGAAAACAATATATATCAAATGCTATTTTATCAGATGATGCACTTGTTCACCTTGATGAGAAGCCACTGTTTCACAACTATGCAATCTTCCAGTCTCTCTTCCTTCCCTCCTTCACCTCAGATTTCCAAACTGTTTTCCATACCCCTCACAGATTTTTTCCTTTATACAAGAACCACAGTATCCAATCCCTGGTTCAAGGTGAGCATGCTACAGTGATTCTTTTCCTAAATTTAAGAGCTAATGGGGAAAAAAAAGATTTCATTTTCTTTGATTTGAAATGATTCTATGTAACCCTGTTTGGTTCTATAAGTGAACTGCTGTGTAGTTTGTGTTGGGTTATATGTTTACAGCTTGTTTTCATCCTCTTCTTGGTTCAAGTACTTATTTTCCTTATCAATTCTACTTTTTAATAGTATATGTTTTGGGGATGTGTTGACTTAAGGCAAGAACAAATTTGGCTTAAGTGGAACAATGAGCATGTGCCCTCTAGGGCTGGGAGGTGGGAAATAATGTGCACCTGCAGCTTCAGCGGTCCCTATATCCTGGTTCTGGATAAAGACCATGGCAGGGAGCAGGTATACTCCGGGAAGGATTTGACCTGAGTGTTTTTCTTTCCTTGTTTGTGGTCATCTAAATGGAGTAACATGTCCCCAGAGGGTGAACTAGTGTTTTCTGCCTTGGCTGAGGCCAACTGCAACCTTCCCAGCTACTCTACCCAGTCTCTCCACTGTACCCAGTGCCAAAGCCCACCTCCCTACCCCCACACCGCTGTCTGCTCATACCTTTCCTCCTCTGCCAGCCACTGACAGGCAACTTGCCCTTTAGTGGGGCTGATGCATCTGCTCTCATTCTGAAAGCCGGATATCAAGGGAGTCCTTGAGAGCCTGCCGTGGAAAGTGCTCAGGAAGTCAGCCCTCAGACCACATGCCAATTGGAGGCAGCAGACACATACTCCCAGCTAATGAGGAGTACAGCAGGTTCTAGCGCATTTCTAAACTGCCAGAAAGCCAGTTGGGTTGCCTCGGCATGCCTCCTCAAGGCCTCGAAAAGGAGTGGCAGGGAAGAAGAGAGGTCACGGGGTTACACAAAGCACAAACTAGGCAGGGGAAGCCCTGCACGCAGAGGCAGCTTCTTGCCTTCTCGGGTTGAGACCCTGCACAAGTCTGAGTTTTTCTCACGGTTTACAAATCTTGCACAAGGTGGCTGAGCCATCCAAGACAGTTTTTAAAGAAATTCAGACACTGCCTAACTGCTCCAGCACAAACTGCTCCCACTCCACAGTGGGTGGGAGCTTCTGTGGGATTCCTTTGGAATGAAAAAGGACATGGATCCTTCAGGGGAGTGCATTTTCTTTGTTGGCCTCATTCCTCGCCTCCCTTCCTCCTACACATTCTCTTAGCTACTCAGGGGATCTAAATGAAGTGCTGCTCATTTGCTTTTGTTCTGTTCCCTGGATTGCACCTGCTGAGATGCATCCCAGGAATCTCTCACCCATTCCTCCTCCTGAGAAGGAGATCCTCTCACCCTTTGATGTAGTAGTAGTATTCTGGAGACCTCTACACTTAGCCTTGAATTTGGCCCTGCTCAACCAACCCCCAGGAGTCTTTTCCAGAAGCTTTCCTGTCTTTCAAGTTAGAAAATCCCATGGGGACCAGCTTCAGGTCACATGAAATTTCTTAACCCCTGGGGGTCCTCTCAGAGGTAGCCAAGTTCCTACCCTGTGACCTCGCTCTTCCCTGGCCTGCCCCCTTGATGCCCAGGCACACCCACAGATGGCCTCAGAAATCCAAAGGCTCCAGGTCTTTCCAGGGGTTCAGGGTTTGGAGCAAAATGAAGAGGGGCTGGAGGGTAGAAGTGGTTTAGATTCCTCGCTTCTTGCCCAGGGCCCTGTTGGAGTTCTCAACACCCGCTTTGGAGCCATGATCTCTTTGGACCTGCCTCCCTTAGAAAAGATAAGCCCACCTCTAAGGGCTGTGGCATTGTTGAGTTTCTGCTACAGATCTAGCCCCAAGGAACCTGCCTGTGCAGAGGTCTGCTGGTTCATTACCAGCATAGACAGAACCTTTGCTGAGGAAAGCCTTCCCATAGGGTGGACGAGACCTATTATGTCATTGGGGTTGGCCCTTATGTAAGTGCCCAGCATCAGCCAGCACCTGAGACCCCACAGAGCCTGGAGGTGTATAGTTCCAGATGCCAGGGCCAGGGCAGCCAGGCTTATCCCAGAGCGCTCCCAGGCCAACTGCTTCTGAAGAACAAAATCTAGGCAGAGCTGTGCTTCCTCTGCTGGACGTTGGGAACAGTTCCTTTAGAGTAAGGCAGAATTTAGCATCAGTAGTCTCAGGAACATCAGATGTCTGCGTAAGTACAAGATGACTTGGGGAGACTAAAACCACTGTATGTGGGGAAGATAAAAACCACTGCAAATTCCTAATCCGGGGAATGAAATGTCACAAAATAGTAGAGCTTAAGAAAGTGATCATCGTGGCCATGTGAACTGACTGAAGAGGAGCAACAGCACAGGCAGAGCGCTTTGGGGACGGGAGAACCCACATTCAGCCGACGTTAGCTGGGTGCTGATGAGGGGGAAGGCTCCGTGCTAGGTGCCTTCACACAAAGGATCTAGCTTCGATTCGTGTGAACATCTTGCAAGGGAGAACTCCCACTCCAGTTCCCTAATGAGGAAACGGAGGCTCAGGGAAGCTCAGTGGCTTGCAGGGGGCCGTGTGGCCCATGAGTGAGTGCCGGTGGCGTCGGATCTGGATATTTTGGGTTCTGACCCCTGCATGAGGATCCTAGTTGCCTCTCTCCCTGTAACTCACAGTGATCAGGTGGCTCGTGGTGCCCAGCATGGACTGTTTGAGACTGAAGCCAAGAGCCTGAGCTTTTTTGTTTCCATTTGGAGAGCTGTAAAAGTGAAGAGAAGAAAAGGGGAGCTTAAGGGACTGGATGTAGTGACAATTTATGAAACAAGGTGTCCCCTTGGGAAAGGAACTTCTGTTTCCATCCCAGATATGACCTCTTCAGTTAAGATCCTGGGAACTTTCCTATTAGGCCCTTGCAATGTCTGTTTTGATTGTCCTGAGAATCTTACTGTCTCCTTTCTGTTTTTGCTTTATTTTCATTTTCTGTGATCTCAAGAGATGACATCCAGGTAACTGGATTTGCTCTCTTAAGGATCTGAACAGCTGGAGTTAGGACAAATTAAGTAATTTAAGCTTCTCTGTGCCAATTTTGAGTAGGTTTTTCAAATTCTTTCTTTAATTTTTTGAAAGGCAGAAAGAGACAAAGAGAGAAAGATCTCCCATCCCCTGGTTTACCCTACAAATGCTCACAACTGCTAGGGATGAACCAGGCCTAAGCCAGGAGCCAAGAACTCAATCTGGGTGGCAGAGACACAAGTACTGAGCTGCCACTGCTGCCTTCCAAGTTGCTCGTGAGCAGGAAGCTAAAATTGAGAGCAGAGCCAGGAAGTGAACCCAAGCAGTCTGATGTGAGATGTGAGCATCTTAAGTCAAACGCATGCCCTTTGAGAAGGTTGTTGTAGACAGTGGGTGTGATGAGGCAGTGAGGAAGAGGAATTTGAGAGTGGATGCAGCAAGTGAGCCCTTGTGCCAGGATGAGGATGGGGGCACCTGGGATGAGCTTAGCTAGGGCCTAAGAACCATGTCTAGTTCTGCCCTCACCATTCCTTGGCCAGTCTCCTGCCTCCCGTGAGCTTCATTTTCCCCATCAGGTGAGCCTGATGACCTCTGTGAGCCTCTTGGTTCAAATAAAACAGTAAGAGTAGGAAACTCATTTGATGAAGTCTTGAACAATGAGCTGATACCTTGAGGTTTAGGAAGATAACAACCACACCCCCAAGCCAAGGAGTAGAATGACCAGCATCAAAATAATAGGCCTAAGAAAATGATGTTCATGGCCATGTGACCTGATTAAGCAGAAAACCAACATAAATGAGAGGAGGAAAACTCGAGAGAGGGAAAGAGGAGGGGAGAGAGAGAGGAAATGGACAGGAAAGGGTAGATGGAAGTGATTTGCAGGAGGGGTGTGGTAAGACTCCTAACATGCTCCCTTCACAGTCAGCCTCCTGCTTTGCAAGTTTATTGACAGCAGTGATGCAGCAAGGCCTCCTCAGACTGAGCTCATGTGTGCCCACAGCACACCTGTAGTTCTGGCAGCCACAACAGTTAGCCATGGGGAAACCCCCTAGTTTTTGCGCAGAGTTGAAGCATCTTCAGAGCACAAGGGGCAATGGGATCTCAGGGTTTGGAGAAGACTTGGATACCACCTAAGTTTTGCTCATCCATGTTGTTGCAAACAAAAGGATACCAAACTGACTCTCAAAGGCCCTTAAGGACAAGAGCTGCTCACCTGCACTCACCATTGAATACCTTGTAGTCACATAGTCCTTGGAGTTGGTCTGAATGCTGTCTGTTACAATCTGGCCGATTTCTGTTGATTTGGGTGACTCAGGAAACAGAGACCTGCTCCCTGGATTAATGAGCTTTTGGATGCTTGGAAGCACCCTTGGCCTCACCAGGAACTCTTGAAGGCAAAAGTGGAAGTCACATGCTCGCCTTGTCTTTGCCTCTTGAATTTAATGTTCCAGGCAGACAGATGCCCTGCTCCCCCAACCTCTCAGCCCCACCAAGCTGGAGACAGCTGCCCACCCTTGCTGTGACCTCAGTGTTTACATAAAATCAGATCAATTCGTTTTAGTTCCTTTGCCACTGGGGCCAACATTTTATGTTCAAAACTCAAACGTGCATCTTCCCTTGAGATGGGCCAGGGAAGGTAGGACGAGACCCCCGGATGTTGCCTAGGAGATGTGTATTCATAGGGTCTCCAAAGCCCTGAGAACACTGCTCTTACCTTCTCTTCTGTCCCACTGATCCTCTTACCATGTTTTCTGAAAATGCAATTGAACCTGAAGGATGCCCTCTGCATGTCCAGTGCCGTGCTCGGCATTGGGAAGACAAAGCAGAGAGACTGTCTCTTTTGTTCCTTGTAGTCCAGCAGGGAGATGAAGCACAAACACATGGGACAGTCCAGTCAACCGTCTGGCTTCTGGGAGACAGGACATCCTGTTCAGCACGGGCCAACTTCACACCTCCCCAAGGTGCTCACTGCTTCTGCTCCCATCTTCTCGCTCAAGTGGTCTCCAATCTTCCCCACCTCCCCAGAGGAACCAGGCATCCCACCTAGACCTCTCAGTCTTCTCTCTGACCTGGCCTGCAGTTGTTCCCAGTTCTTACTAAGTAGAGCAAATCCCACAGAACGTAGGATTGTATCCAGAATGACAGTAACTATTAAATAATCCAAGGGAGCTTGATTTCATTCAGGATTTAGCCCTACAGGTAGATCTGAGCCTCATTCCTCCCTTATTTTCTCTAGGATCTTGGAAACTTCTAGTCTTAGAACAAACCTGAAAGGTACTCTTTGCCTTCCTAGTTGGGGTCCCATAGATCTCTCCTAGCCACTGGTCTGAGCTGACCCTTGCTTGGTCTGCTGTTTTCATGGTTCTGTTCTCCTAGTCACTGCCTCAACCAGCCAGGGGTTCTCTCCTGCTCCCTTCTCACTCCATCCTCCTTCCATTTAGGATACAGACATGAGGATGAGAAGGGAGCTGGTCTCTGCAGTAGCTACCACTGCCTGATGATGCATTTGATGGTGAGAATGCATTTATAGTTAAGATAAGGCTAAAGATGGCTTTCTCAGTGACCTGTTAAGCTCTGAGAAAGAGCTGGAAGGGTTCTTATTGGAAATGATAAGGAGAAAGAGACTATCCCAGGGTCCCCAACTGGTAGGTGCTCCTTGCTTCCACCACTCTGAGAGCAGATGAACTTGGACAGGCAAAGCTTGCCAGAGACTTCATGGCCAAGTCGATTTCCAGCCAGCATGTTCCAAGAGCCCTCAAAGGCTAGCGGTTCTCATCACAGTAGCTGCAGAGGTGAGGGTCACTCCAACCCCACCTGGCAAGAATACATAGAACAACCCTGTGGGATGGTTACTCCTAATTGAACAAGTTAAGATTTTTTTTCCCTGGGCACAAAAGCAAAAATAAAAATGTTGTTAATTTTGCCAGGGTTTGCAATTGAACACATTTGATTCTTCGACTTAAAAATATTTTTTTTTCTATTTTGAAGCAGGTATTTTCTAATGAGGCTTATTTTTGGATTTGAGATCACTGGGTTTCTTGCCCTGTGAATCAATGCTTGCTGCTCTGTTGAAAATGCATACATTGGTGACCACAGTATTAAGCCAAATTTAAAATCTTTAGTCTCCTCCATCTGTAAGTGTTATGTATCTACCTCATTATGATTTTTTTGGTTTCCTGTGCTTTCGTGTTGTGTACAATGTCAGAGGTGAAATGTAGATAAAAATATATATATATATAAAAATATATATTTTTGCTTTGCAATAAAGTTCAAAGCTATAACACAGAATATTCATGAAATGTCATAGCCTTTTATTGTGCTCTGTCTTCTTAGTTGTGAATTGTCCTCGGGAGCCCTTTTGCCTATTCACGAGAGTCAATATTGTTGTGTTTGTCATTTGATGAATTATTCTAATTATTTTAACTGTACTTTTTTTTGACACATTGAATAAGACACTAGGATTCTTGAACAACTCTTGGTTTCAAAGGTGCTTTATTTCTGTGGACTCAAGTAATCGCATGCAAGGGAAGTGTTCTGCAGACTTGAATCTTCCTGATAAAATTATCAACTCCAGCGCCATTGGGTGTTGGGTTTAGAATGAAAGATTTGTGCGTAGGGGGAAAAAGGAAACATTGATTTGGCTTTGACTTTTTGAAGTTTTCAATGATGATTTTATGTCCAGCTTTATTTTTTTAGTTTCAATTTCTTGGCATGGAATGTGGTACTCACGGACTCCCTTGCATTCTTGTCTGATTTGGCTGCTTTCGACTTTTTTGACTGCCGTTTTCTCTGGGTTGATAGCATGTGTTGTACTGTTTGTGGTGAACTACCCTGTACCCAGCCCTCAACTCTTCTCTAAACCTTTGGGAACTCTCTTCCATACCATGTGTTCAGAGGGATGGTGATTTGGAAACATTTGTAGTCTCCAAGCCAGTGATGCTGTAAAGACTCAAGTTTTCCAGAAGAATCCTGAAAAATTGCAGGACAGGTTCGCGGGACCTTGAATAAAAGGTGGATTGTCTGCCACTGATTTTCTATGTGTTTGAACAGAATTCCTTTTGTTTAGCTAAGCACAACTAGGTCGTGAGCACTAGATAATTTATATGGTTCAATAACTCTTGTTTTTCTGTGTCTTTGGCCTAAATATGTAAGGCTTTTCTCAGATTTATGGAATATGTTTTAAATGGGATGAAGAAAGGTCTATAATCTACAGTAATAAAAAATCCTTACAAATGATAATTCAGCAAAACCCTATACATGTTTTATTATTCCCCAGCTCCTGGGAGCTGGGAAAAGTGTAATTGAAGGGGGAAAATCATTTCCACAAATGATAACTTTTTCCCATAAAATACATACAATGAATGGGACAAATAATGAAAAAAAAAACCCTGAGGTTCAATTTCATAATATGTTAGGTTTTCTTTTTTTCCTTCTGATGGTCATAAAAAATTGCTGGTGTGTATGAATGAATAGCAGACATTTTAACTTGTATTGGGGGAGGTTTGCTTTGTTCTTTAACAATGCTAAACTGATGTTTAAAAACAATTCTGCCTTGGTTATATTTTTGCTGTTCTTGGCTATTTCTCTCTTTTTTTATGGTATAATGGTCTGTCTATGAATTGAAATGCATATAAAATGTGTGCTGAAGGTGGAACACACTGGTGTTGTTTGAAGGGGAAAAGTATAATGGTAAATATATATTGTATGTATATACACATGTAAGTAGGTGATGGGAGTGTGTGATATGGTTCACACATACAAACACACATGTGGGCACAAGGACAATATGCTTTCAGAGTTGGCCATGATTCTGAGGAATTTGCCACCTCACTGAGCTTCCCAAGATTCCAGTATTTCCTTTGAAATAACTAAATGTTTAAGAAATGCCTTTTTTTTAGGTACTAGAAAGCACAATTCTTATTGTTCCCTATTCTTTTGGTTATATAGCTATGGTGGGCTCAGAGGAGCCTCTTTTCAGGTGGATTTTTGCGGGATCCTTTCTTGCATATCCTTCTGCCATCCCACCCAACATCAAGAGAAAGTTACCTGCCTCTGTTGACTCTGCCTTTCCGTGAATCTCAGTTCCCCAATTTTTCCCTAGAGGAAGTTGTTCACAGGAGACCCTTCTGAAGTTTGAACACTGGTGAACACTGGGCTGCTTTCTCTCTCCATGCAGGTTTAGGCCGTCACCACCCTTGGAGTCTCCCTCCCTGGACACCCATACCCTTTGTACCCTACCCAGGGCACAGATGACAGGAATCACAGAGCTAATAGAAGGAACTTCTTGCCATCTCTGTGGTAGAGGTGTTGGTGGCTCAAAGTGCAGGTTGAATCCATTTCTTAGAGAGGAAGAGTCCAAGTAGACCTAACTCTACAGGGAACCCAAGAAGAAGACATCAGAGGACTTCTGACCCTGGCCAGCCAGTTTTGTTCATGTCATGATCTTCTGCTTGCTGATGGGAAGAGTACCCTTGATTGAGAGAGAAATTCCTGGATTGTCAAAACCAGTATGGAGAGGAAGGAAAGAAGGCTGGGCTTAACCTCATTGTTAAAAATGTATTTTCTGCTCTGCCCTCCCTTTTCTGTCCAGAAGCACGTCTCTGCATGGTGGGTTGGTCCTTAGGTTTAACCGTTTTTGCGGGGTTATTGTGGGGAGTTTTCTGCGCTGCCATGAGTTCACTGTGTGTGTTTTTTTTTTTTTTGTCATTATTACCAGTATGAACACCTCTTTGCTCCCTAGAAGGGACAAAGGGCTGTCCCAGGATTTGATCATTCCAAATAGAGATTCTTTCAGTCCTGTTAATATGTAGTAGTTACTCTTAAACTTCTGGGGAAATACCCAGTCTGGAGTCTTCTTCCCTAACCAATTTCTGTGTGGCCTGGACAAGGGCAAATGCTAGGCCTGAGGAAAGTAGAAGTCACTGAACTAGAGGTAGCAGGAATATTTCAATGGGGTGTAGCAAATGTCGCAAGAGCTTCTCTGACCCTGAATTCAAGGTGTTGTACAGATTTGACCTTAGACTTCACAAGCTACTGGGTCTGCCATGCACTGACCTTCCCTGCAAAGACAAGGTAATAAATTTATTCAGATAATGAATTTATTTTGCTCCACAGGAGCTTTCTTGTCATAGCACTATTCCCATTTCAAATTCAGTCTATCAATTGACTATCAAATACTTATTTAACACTCACTATACCAAATATAGGGCTATAGGGATCTAAAGAAAAAAAAACCAAGGAATTTAATAGGAGAAGCAAGAGATATACATAAATAACTCTAATACAGAGGGGGGAAAAAGGGTTCAAAGAGAGGTGCAAGGGACTACAGGCATCCAGAACAGGAAGTGATACAGGAAGGCTTTGAAAAGACTGGCGCTTAAGGTGGATTTTGAAGGATTCATGGGCTGTATGAAGACAGAAATAGAGGGCTAGATGTGTTCACCATCATGTTGCATCAATAATCCACTTAAGATGTTGAAGACTGTCTGATGAGAAAGCAAGACAATTTCCAGCAGCACATCTTTAAACCCTACTGCCACTTCCAGTGTTTAACACTCACCCAACCTTGTTGACCTAACAGTCCCTAAGCTGCACCTAGATTAACTCTGGGTTTGCCAATGTGATCCAAGGAACGGCTCATTAGGGCCACTAACTACACTCCCTCGTCAAAGGCTTCATGGACATCCTCCAGAGCTGGGCGTGTGGGTGCTCATATGTATTCCTATGTGTGCCTTGACCCACAGTTTCATTCCCCGTAGATTTGTTATATCTAAAAGCCATCTTTCTGGTCCTACACATATTGTGGAAGTCAGGAGGAATGAGACTTGAAGTGGACATTTGTATATCTTCACCAGTGGGGGCACATCAGAAAACCATTGTTAATGGACTACTCAGTGTTTGATTTCTGGGACCAATGAGTTTTTAAGGCCAGAGGGGAGAATTTTTAATAAGGGATGAAATTCCTGAAAGCCCAAAGCTGCCTAAGAGACACAGAAAAGCCCAGTCTCTGTTTAAGATTTTAGCACAATGCTAGTCAGGCCAAATTTCTGGACCTGACCACAAACACACAACAGCTGAGAGTGTGCACCACAGCCACCCAGAATGACTTGAGCCGTGCAAACTTGATCATGTGTGGGTACTTGCTATAGCAGCCTAAGAGCTGCTCTTTATGGGCACAGTATGTTATAATGGGGGACTCAGTCACTGGGATTTGGGATAAGGCCCAGTTTCTCCTTAACTTTGTGGAGTGGTTTCAGATCTTTCCAGATACCATGAAAACACACTAAAAAGGAAACACACTAAAAAGGTCTACAGTTCACTCAGATTATCCCAAAGTTTGTTCAACTTAATTTCATGTTCTGAGAGTTCACACACACACACGTAACTATTCAGACATTGCATGAGAGATGCAAAGACACGAAGAATCAGGACAAGTCTGAGAACTACCCATGGATGGCTCTGTTCCTGGAACTGGCATTTACCATTCAAAATATTTCCCAGCCTGAGGTACAGACTTCAGATTCTCAGCTTGTCTGAGTAGAAATCCAGGAGATGGTGGCTCTTAATCTTAGAACTTAACTAATAGAACAAATTGTATTGGACTTGCCAAATTCCCTAGTATGTGGTTCCTTATAATTATTCTCACTTTAAGCCCCCCCAAAATAATTCTATCATTGCCAACCTGTGGCATAGAACATTTTCAGAATGGGTAGGATGGTGGCCACCTACAATCCATGGAGCTGATAGAACAGCCAAGTCAGCTCAGGATGCAATGAAAAAGAGCAGACTTCTATGTTGCACAAGTCATGTTGGCCTCCAAACTTCAAGATATTAAATTTTTTTTACAGGAAGAGTAAGACAGTGAGAGAGAGAGGCAGATAAAAAGGTCTTCCTTCCGTGGGTTCACCCCCCAAATGGCTCCTACGGCCAGCGTGCTGTGGCCAGTGCGCTGAGCTGATCTGAAGCCAGGAACCAGGTGCTTCTTCCTGGTCTCCCATGTGGGTGCAGGGCCCAAACACTTGGGCCATCATCCATTGCCTTCCCAGATCACAGCAGAGAGCTGGACTGGAAGAGGAGCAACCAGGACAGCGCCCCAACCAAGACTAGAACCCAGGGTGCCAGTGCCACAGGTGGAGGATTAGCCAAGTGAGCCACGGCACCGGCCTCAAGATATTAAATTTTTTTTTTGACAGGCAGAGTGGACAGTGAGAGAGAGAGACAGAGAGAAAGGTCTTCCTTTGCCATTGGTTCACCCTCCAATGGCTGCCGCGGTCGGCGCGCTGCGGCCGGCGCAACGCGCTCATCCGATGGCAGGAGCCAGGTGCTAGGTGCTTTATCCTGGTCTCCCATGGGGTGCAGGGCCCAAGCACCTGGGCCATCCTCCACTGCACTCCCTGGCCACAGCAGAGGGCTGGCCTGGAAGAGGGGCAACCGGGACAGAATCCAGTGCCCCGACCGGGACTAGAACCCGGTGTGCCGGCGCCGCAAGGTGGAGGATTAGCCTGTTGAGCCACGGCGCCGGCCTCAAGATATTAAATTTTGATAATTCTGTTTATCACCCACCAGCTGGGGTTCTGCTGAGCCTGACCACACATGCACAGCCCCTGAGTGTGACACGGAGACCCTCACTGTCTTCTGTGTCCCTTGCACACCATGGCATCTACTCACGAATATGTCACATAAACTGTCATTCCTCTCAGATTTAACTCATACTGGCTGAGTCCTTGCTTCATACCAATTTGCTAGTGTATTTCTATATATTTTCTTATTTGATTTATCTAATTTATTCTTTATAATGACCTTATTAGCTAGAGGGATATAACATATAGCTGTGTTTTACACATAAAGAAAAGGAGACTTCGGCAGTTGAATAATTTTCTCAGCTTCCATGGGTTCATGAGATGAAAACCTCAATGTGAGCTCAGTGGTCTTCATTGAAAGCTCCCTGCCTCTTCTCATTACTCTATGTATTTACCATTACTCTATGTACTCTCTTGCAAATTGGTGAGGGCATTTTACCTTTCTTTTTGTTCTCCTGCCTAATTGAACTTTGAGAGTGTATCCCTAAGTAGCACCTTTTTACCCTGACCTGCCACAGCCAAGGATGACCTGTGATGTATAAACAACAGCTCATCTTGACTAGGGGCCCTAGGGCATCATTTCCACTCTAACATATGGAAAAGACATTTTTCCTTCTTTCCAAAGATTTTTCCTGAAAAAATGCCTAACAGATCCTATGAGAACCTACTTTGAAGTCAACTGATGTTCTTCTGAGCTCTGCCAGGAGGTCCTTTCAGTAGGATTCCTCCATGTTGTAGAGAAGGGGTCAGAGCGTTGAGAAACCCAATGATTTTTTGGAGCTCAGACTGTTGAAAAGGAACTGAGCAGTGAAGCTGTGCATCCAACAAAAGTCACTGTCACCAAATTAGTTGCCCAGGAACTGGGCTTCAGAGAGCTTGAGAAGACAGCACCTGGGCCATCCTCCGCTGCACTCCCTGGCCACAGCAGAGAGCTGGCCCGGAAGAGGGGCAACCGGGACAGAATCTGGCACCCCGACTGGGACTAGAACCCGGTGTGCCGGCACCGCAAGGCAGAGGATTAGCCTGTTGAGCTGCGGCGCTGGCCACATTCTCTCTTGACAGCTGTCAAAACTGGCAGCCATCGTTCATGAGGCTAAAGGAAGAGATTCTCTTTAGAACCAAGGGCTCAGCCATATTCCTGAACTCTTGCACAGTCAATTCATTTTGTTCTTTATTTGATTTTCTTGCTTACTCATCAACAGCAAAGATCTTAGGCATGTAATAGACCTTTTCCCCAAGAAATGCATAGTCTGTAGGGAGGCTAAATCCTAGAGATAGGACTGAAAGTGGTGAATACAAATAAATCTCTCTGGAATTCAAAGTAAAGGAAGACAACTTAGCACCCTTGGGCTCAGAGAAGGACATGGCATGGCGGGTATCATGAGCTCTCTGCCTTCATCTGTCTTTCTGAAGGACTACTGAGCATTCCTTATAGACGGCATATCTTGAGTGTAGGACATTTGGTGCTGTTTGTGAGAAACAGTGAACATGATGTAACCTTACTCTGCCTCTCCTTTCCCTAGAAGTAACCCCCAGAATGCACTAACACATTGACTCCCTTGACTGCCAGTTTTGAACCATTTTCAAAAGCAATACTGTCTTAAGAAAAAATGGCTTAACCAGAAAGAAGAGACAAAAAGAGGAAGAGAGTAATAAAAAGATACCTCTTTCTTTGATAAAGCTTGTTCTAGAAAGAGGGTTGCTTCACCCATAACTGTTCACGTTAACATGCAAACTGAAGAATGGGCCCCTGTACTGCCTCATTTTGAGGAAAAGTAGAAGACCTGGAACTCAACATCCTTACAGCATTCTGGCTATTGTTATTAGTCACATTTCTTCATGTCCACAAACTATATGCCTCCATCCTGGGTCTTAGGGACTTACAAAGTTTAGGTTAAGTGGTATGCTATTAATTGATTCATGGGTAACAGAGAACAAAGGAGAAGGATATTCTCTTAGGGACAGCCAAAAGAGAAATGAGACCTAGTATTACATAGTGGTTGCCACAGGTCTTGTGTTAGCCACCTAACCCCAAAGCTTCCCTGTGAAATAAGAAGCCCTATACCAATCCATAATACCCTTTAGGCCAACACGAGTTCTCATCAGTCTTGAAGAAATGATTCTTCCTCGTCACTCTTCTGTTGTCATAGCAATACTGAGATATGTCAAATGGTACTTTTTCAAAGCATGCCATATCCATTGCACTCATCACTTAACAGGTGCCCCATTCTAAAACACAGTATATTTATCTCCAAGTAAGTCTATTTGAAAGCTAAATATTATGTCAGTAGTGGGTAGTTTTTTTTTTTTTGAGAAGTCTTCACTATTTAGCAACAATGAGAAATACTGAATTTTTTTTTCCTTCAGGAAATAGGTATTGTTTTTTTCTGTCATCTCCCAGTTGGAATTAGCAACAGGACCGCTAAAGGTCTACCATGAGTTTATCAGAGATTTTCTTTAAAATCTGGGCAAAACTAGGGGGAGAATGGGTTCTCAACATAGAAGCGCAGTGAGTTTAGGAGGCTTTGCTGTTGCATTCCAGCACCACAGAAAGCTGTGTTGTCTAGACCTTCCTCTTCCCCAAGCAGAGTCTCACCACTCTCTACAGTCCAAGGACAGCAGCTAGAGTACCCACTCATGAGCTCAAGCAGTTTTCTCTTCTGTGCAAATGAAGGTGATACATCCAGGGTCCCATCCCATCCTAAAGTTCACTCATTCCACAGATGAGAAAAATAGTTAGCTCTTCCCTTTCTGGCCCACCCTCCTGTTTCCAAGTGTCAGAACGCAGGGAGACCCTCCTCAAATGGAAGGCACACATCTCCTGAATCAGTTGAGCTCTGTTTTTCTCTTGCTTCCAAAGAAATAGCGATGCCAGCTGCTCACTACCCTACCAAACATACTCAGAACATCTCTCTTGAAGGTGAAAACATACTTTTCTTCCTCCAGTCCATTTTCCATTGCTGAGGTCAAATGGTTTGAGTGCTTTGGGCTGACGAACAGAGCATTAGTGTGTCAGGAAATGAGAGTCAGCTACACTGCATATCCAGAGATGACTGCTCTAACAAAACGAAGCGAAACCAAAAACAACCTTGCAAAGCTCACTGTGCTTTACAGCCCCACTTCCAGCAGGTGACTCTGCCTAGGGACGTGCTTTGGGTATGGAAAACCATCCAACTTTGTTTCAGGTCACGATGAGAGTAAACGAAGTTGCCCACCACGTTTCTGGAATGCCTGTGGAATGCTCGCCCACACTCACAAAGTAATCACCTCTGCTCTTGTCAATAACCCTATAAAGTCACAGGCAACAAGAAAACGAGGAAACAAGTCCAGAGAGGTTAACCTGCTTGAGGTCACACCAGGGGACACAGATGAGTAAGTCGAACCTGAAACCCAATGCTCCAAGCAGTGAGGTCCCAACCTCATTCCACTGAGAGTTAGATTGTCGGTGACCTACCTCCCTACCCACCCACACCATCCCTGGGAATGTCTTTCAGCCAGCAGTGGCTCCATATTAAACGGTAAATGGAACCACAGAGTCCCAGATGCCAAGACAGAGCATCCCAGCCTTGTCCTGGGGCATTTCCAGGACTCTTGGAGAATTTGTTTTTAATCCTTTTAAGCTGTACTGCTGCTCATCATCTCATTCTTCACTTGCATTCTGGCCCTTTCCTCTTGTAAACGCATCTGCAGTCACAAATCCTTGAACGTTTCAACCACAAACTTCCAGATTAGAAATAAACCATTTGGAGAGAGGCTCTAGCTAGGCAGAGCTTTAAGGATTTAGCTCATGAAGAAAACAGGTGTTTGTGAAGACCATGCAGGCCAAGCAGCTTGCACCTTTTAAAACCCTGTGATTTGGGAGAAGACCCATGTTCGGTGATGCCTGTAGACTTCAGCTGGCTTAGAGGGACTTACCACTTAGTGACTCCCAGAACGATGAGCAATTGATGCCACCTCTATGCTCCAGAGGACCAGCCCAACAGGACTCCACAAAGAGCACAATATTTTTAGGAAAACCATTGTGCTACAGTAAGGCATGGTTGAGTACTGAATTCTGAGAGTGCTTAGTAAAAGATGAGATTTGGAAGCCCAGGAAAGCAGAATCTGTTCTGGCCAAAGAGAAGAGTAAGTAGGAGCACTATATGCCAAAAGTGAGGGTGTTCTGCCCGAGGCTGTAACTTCCAGGATAAGCAGAGTGCACCTGCTACAGGAAGCCACAGGCTGGGACTGAGGATAGCTGTCAACCTCAACCATGAGAGCAGGACCCACAGCAGCATGGACGCTGGTGAATATTGAGCCTCATGGTCTAGGGGCACAGTCTTGTCTTCTTGAAGATGTTGGCAGATTTTTTTAGAGGAATTTCTTTCAATGGCCAGATCTTAACCAAATAATTGAGTGCTTCCTGGTCTCATATAACACCTCACACTCTTTCAAAGGTAGGAAAAACTTCCTAACATGGCAGAGGAGTTTGCTTTTCTTCCATTCCTTGGGCTATAGGTATGAGTAAAGGGTTTGTTCATCTCTATGCAGGCAAGTTACTGGAAGGAAGCAGGTGGATTAGACCACCCATGGCATCCCAGGGGATTTTGGACAGGGTGCTTCCCACCCTTGTACAGAGGACTGGCTAATCTCCTGCCCTAAATGGCAGCCTCTGGCTGTTTAAAATAGAAGATCTTGCCCCTGGTCTGTTAGGAGGGAATGTAAGGAGGTAGACAGGGCCAATCGAATGGTTCACAGAGTGGTTTTCTTGAGTTTGGGCACCAGGATGAAGCCAGAGAGGGGTTCATGAGGCCAAAAACCAACAAGTATGCTATGTGACTTCTGCTGGTTCCCGGCCTTCTGTCTGTACCCAAAGTGGCAAACGTGCAGCCCCTCCTCCTGGGCGTGGAGGGGAGGGCTCCTCGCAGCTTCCCAGTGGCCGTGCCAAGGTGTGGTCATGGCCACGAAGCCACAGTCAGCCTCGCTGATTTTCATGTCTTGTAACAGCAGCATGAGGCTGGTCGCCTGGTCGCTTTGTTTAGCCACATCACTCGTTTTCAGTGCTGCCCCCAAGGTGAGGCTCTGTGGGAGTGGCAGCTTTTTACTCAGATGTCACTGGGGGTCCTTGATGCCTTCCCTTCCCTTCCCTTCCAGAGCATGAGATGAGCGTCTAAGCAGTAGCATGGCCCTGGCAAGGGTTTCTCTTTGCCAAGTGGAGGCTCCTCTGCCTGCCCCCCACCCTGTCCCGCCCCACCTCCCAGGTCTCCTTTTGCTCTATTTTCTTTCCTGGGTGTGTAGGGGGGGGTGACTCTTGTTGGCACAATGGACTGTGACTCCCGTTACATTTTCCTTTCACCCAGTGAGGTGGTGCCGCCCCCTCTCCCCACAGATTGGGACAAGGGGGCAGAAGCACAAAGTAGCATTGCCCAAAGAGGCTCATGCAAAACCATTATCTTTGAGAAAAGTACAATGGGAAAAGCTCAGTGACATGGGAAACTCCCTTCATATCCTCCACCATTCAGCCCCGGATTTCCAGTCCTTTTCTTGTTGAACATTTAATACCATCTGTTTATTATCATTTTTTTCTAATGGAAGAAGACCCTCATGCTAATGAGTTGTGCAAACGACACCATTCTTCTCATACTGTTGCAAGGGGTGAAGACCGCAGTGAACTGTGTTTTTGTTACGATATCCATTTCTTGTGCGGGGTTGGTTTCCGATTGGTGCATTCTCACTTATCAGGGATCTCTGATTCTAGCAGAACAAAATCAGCTACTTATTCTAGTTACTGTAAGCAAACACATAACTTTTACTGTAATTTGAAAAACCTTGCACTGTAATGGTTTAAAAAAAGAGCAAATCTTATTGACACTGATTTTGTATTTTTGATTACATCTGAATTTTCACATTTTTGTATCCAACCGTGACCACAGTAGTGCTTCCATAGCTTGTGTTCAAGGTCTTGTTTTCTTTCCAGGTTGACTTCTTAAGATTGTGTTGATGCCAGATGTTTAAGGGGCAGGACTGGGGCCCGGCTAGCAGAACCTGTCATTGGGGGTTGTGTCTTCGGCCAGATCACTGGCTGGCAACGGGAAATCTTGCCTAAACGGAGCAAGCTGACGTCGCATTTCATTGCGTGAATTCCCACAGACAGCTCATATCTCCAACTAATTTTAGGCCAATGGCATTGGCCAAACCTTTGCCAAGGACTCTCTCAACTGAGCTGCCCCCACCCCTGCATTACCCGGGTTCCTGGGTAAGGGAGGACATTTTTTGAAAACAAAACTTGTGAAATTAATTTGTGATTATGATTTTTTTTTCTTCTTGCTGGAAACGTGCTGGGAACCAGACAGCATGATGTTATCGCTCTTTCTGCTTTTCCAAACCAATACACCTGTTGTGCTCCTTGGTTTCTTAGTGAAGAAAATTCTAGACACAGACCTAAATATGAACTCTTTTCCTCCTGTATTTCTGATTAGCAATTCTCCCTATGTATTCCTAACTTGTTGAAGTGTTTTCCTTCTTAGCATTGCTTCTCATATTTTTTTTTCCTGAACAACAACAACAAACCCACAAAGGAACAAATAATCTCTTTCTCTTTTTCTCTCTTTCTCTCTCTGATGTGTAATGTTGTGTTGTCCAGATTCTGTATAAAAATATGTATATGATGTATCTGATATCTGGCGGCCACTGGCTGTTAACTTTAACCAATATAATTAACAAAAATGCATAATGTTGGTGTTTGATTTTTTTTAACAAAAAAAAAACAACCTAGTTAAGACGTTTGTGTATTTTTGCATGGTTAAAATGTACTTAGTGCATTGAGAAACGTCGTGGAGGTACTCAGTGACAAGGCCGGTTTCCTTTTTGATTCTAATGGTGATTGGTTGTTGACCAGACTCTTCCCTATGATGTCTGTCTTCTTTAATTTAGCATAATTCTATTTACAAGTTGTTTTAGTACTCAAGATTCAGCATAGTGTATCTATCTATCTCTAGTGTATCGACTGTTCCTTAAAACCAGGTTGTGGAAGTTCACTTTGTCTGGCACAGACATCTCCATTGCTGATTTCTGTTGAATTGCGTCCCTTCTCACTTGCTGTGCAGTCCAGATCTGAAGCACCCCAGGGCCCCACGGACAAGGGCCGACACCTCTCCTGCTGGAGCAGTTCTCTGGTTTTTCCCTCGTCATGGAGCATCTTTTTCCCCCCACTAACCTAGTTATATAAAGGAGGAGGAAAGGACAAGAAGTCAAGCAGGAAGGTAAAAATGATTTATATTTTATACAAAAAGGACATATAATGTATTGTATAGACAGGCAGAAAGACAATGGATGATCCTGAAGGACCAGAGATCCTGGCCTTTCCTCTCAGGAGTGTCACCAGATCAAAAGGGGGACTGCAGAAAAAGTAGTTGCTTCCTTGTGCCTCAGTTTCACCATTTGTAAGATCAGGACAGGCAGTATTGGGGAGGAAGAGACAGCTACAGTTTCTTGGGTCTTCAATGCATTTAAAAGTGGATTTTAACTACCTAAGAGATTTAATTGGGGGATGTTTGAGGACAATGCTCACAGCATCACCTATCCTTCTGCAGACATGGGGACCTGCTCAGGGGAGATGTATCTAAAAAGGCTCAAGTATCCTTGTTCAAGACGACCCTGTGACCCACAGGTATCTCTTCTGCGAGCTTGGTCCCTGCACAGACGGAACTGGCAGGCAACATCTCTGCTAAATGGAGTTGAATCTCTGTCCTAGAATCCTAGCTTTTCTCTAACTGAGTCAGAATCCATAGGCATGGTTTTTTCCTGGGCACAGGAAGAGTTTGCCGTTCTCTATTTCCACACCTAGAACCCCCACAGGCTGTCCCCCTCAGTCATCAGGAAGCAGCACCCACAGCTGGTATTAAATATGCCAGATAGATATCCCAGCATCTGTGTTTTTGCTGACTCTGGTCTTTTGGCAGGATAGTGCATCTAATGGGCAGTCCCTTCTCTTCAAATCTGGAGGCAGAGCCAGTCCTCTGAGGTCCTTGGGATTCTTGGCTCTGCAGTAAAAAAAAAAAAATCCATCCTGATGGCCAAGGGCACCGCGATGTCCCTGCCTCTGGCCCTCTTCAAGTTAAGAGCTTAGCCCTCACGCACTTGACAGCATCTCTTTCTCGTAGGCACTTCCCTCCTCTGTGACTTGCGGCCACGAGCATTGATCGCAATTGATCGCATCATGTGCTTTGCTGGTGGGCCTCGTTCACACTGTATTGAACATTGCGTTAGGGTTGAGTGCACTTCCTGCTGTGCCTCAGACTCAAGACTGACTGCACAGAGACGTAATGGCTGCTGCTCCTGTCCTGCTTGGTTCTTGCCAGGGCAGAATTCAGGTGGAGCTAGGTGAACATGCTGATATTGGCCAGGAGACCCGAGAACCTGTTAGAAAATTTACCCATCGTTCCCCAGGAACAAGGTTTGCTTGCTTGCTTTGCAAGGCCGGTAGAGACCTCCATGATACTAAAATTCAGTCCCTACCTCATGTCTAGTCAACACGGATAGTAGCTCTCTAGTAGCACAGACTATGAATGTCAGAAAGGACCTCAGAGCTCATGTAGCCCAAGCTCCTCCCCTTACAGATGCCGAAACTTGACCCCAGGGAGAGAAGTAACGTACCCACAGAAGCATAGCTGGGAACAAGCTGAGCCACCTCAGACGGGCCGCCCCCACGGCTCTTTTGTCCCTCTCCTGAGTGGTAATCGCTAGCTCAGAGTCCTCCTTTTAATGCAGGAAATTCAGATATTTCCCAAACTGTCACACTTGCTATAAGTGTGTGTGTGTGGGGGGGGGGGGGGGGAACAGGGTGTTTTCTCAATGATTGCAGTCATTGTGAACACACTTCTACACATTCCCTTCTCCCAACCCAGCCCTGGGTAAGCCAAGGTAAGGGGCTAAGAATTTGGGACAAGAAATGATCTAATGTCTCGTTTACACATAGGTTGTAGAGGTAAAGAACAATGAAAATAAGACAGAGTCAAGTCTAAATTTGCAACCTGCCCTCACTTAGTCCCAACACAGAGTAACTCCTCCTTCACACAGGAGCCCAACTCTCCTGTAGCCACTCCCCATCTCTCCTGTAGCCACTCCCCATCTCTCCTGTAGCCACACCCATCTCTCCTGCAGCCACTCCCCCTTTCCTGGCTGCCTCCCACCACGGGGGCACCTGGCCTCTCTGGGAAGAGTGTCCCATTACCCAGAACTGGTTAACCCGCAAGTCTTCATATAAATCCTTTCTCTGTGTTTTCTGTGCCCTCCTCTCTGCTAAGATTTATCTCTGTGGAGGCTCTGGAAGTCAAAGTGTGGTTTTCTCGTGAAGAATGGTAGAGCCAGGAACTTCTTTGGGTGTCACGCAAATGCCAGCACACCCCCTGGCCTCAGCTTCCCCTTCGGGGAGCTGGGAAGCCCCTGGCTTGTCCTGTTTCCCTGTGGGAGGACTCGCTGAGGTTTGTCCACCAAAGCTCACATTAACCTGAGACTGGTTTAGATCCGATCTAGAATGTCATTCTATTTGAATTTTCAAAATCAAACCGACAGTTTGCTACTGAAGCCCCTCGATTCTGATGGTGTCATCCCCAAGAACAGCCAGCTGTTCCCCCGGCCTCTACTTCTTAAAAGTGTTTTCCTTATAAAATGGAGAAATGACTTTGGTTCCTACTAGATTATGGTGCTGTTTCTCGAAAGAGATCAAGTTCCTGAGTTGCAGATTTTTTAAAGGGCTTTCTTGCTTCTAAGGGCTCTTCCAGCCCTTGACACCCCACCCTGGCCCCACCTGGCCTTGTACCGTGGCCAGGGACCCAGGAGCCAGCGTGAGTAGCCTATTCTGCTGGTGATTGCCCTGAGAGGAGGGGAGTGGCTATAGCAATGGCCTCGTCCTTTCAGAGTTGGAAAGTGGGGCCAGGATTCTCATCTCAAAATGTTCGAGCTGCAGAGCACCCCCTGGTGGCTGTATGGGGAAAGAGAGCGTACAGAACTGACCCTCCCTGGGAGCAGTTACCCAGGTAGCCAGCCAGCTCCCATAGCACTCCTGATCCCCAAGTAAGGGCCATAGGTCCCCGAGCTAATTTGCTTGATATAAATAATAGTGGTTATGATAATTATCTTTTTAAGCTAGAAAAATGTGGTAGATCTTGAAAACCTGCTGTTTCGTTATCCCACTGCCTTCCTAGCTCCTGGTCATGTTGCATGCTCTGCTCTTCTGGGGGTGTGCTCCTGCGCCACCTCGTGGAAGTCATCATACCTTCATTTTTGAATTTTTTTTTCTAAACTGCTCATCAGTAGAGCTTCTGTGTTCCCCCATGCTCTTCAACAAGTCTACCATAGGCACTGCAGTGACCCCAAAACCTCTGCCAGCAGCTGCCGCCTGCCGACGAGCTCGCTGCTCATCGCAACAGCCCAGCCACAGCTGCTGTCTTCCCCAAGCTCCACTGGCATCCCAGGATGGGGGTGCAAGCCTAGCCAAGGGCTAAAGGGATATTTGCCATGATGACTAAGTTCCCAAGTCTGGTGGGCGGGACTTTAAATACTAGCTCCCTGCCCGTCAGCCTAGCAAGAGCAGAGCCAAAGAACATGACACTGAGTTACGAATATAAATTCAAGCAGAACACCCTAACTGTGCAGAAAGACTGCAGGTTCCAGACTAAAATAACTGCCTGCCCTTAACCACTGGATTCTGTCTGCAATAGAGGGACTAAGCTAGATAACCTCCAAGGAGCCTTGTTTTGCATGGTGAATGCCTTAGAAAATATATTTAAACCCTATAAAGGAGAATTGTACAAGGAAGTCCCACAGACCTACCAATCAGTCAATTAAGCTATTGGTTTATTATTGTAACTCTCAGCTGTCTGGATAAAATATCATCCATAGGACACAAACAAGATGATTTCCAGCAGAGAAAGGCCTGGCGAGGAACTGGTCGCCAGCTGCTGGCTATTGCCACTGCTGTTTCTCCTCCCATACATCCTGGCCCCATGAGAGCCCCAGCTTGGGGTGCCCAAGAGTAACTAGAGGGTGGTATCTCCAGGCCACTGTATCTCCAGGCCCCAGGCCACTCATGGAAAGTTCTTTCTATATTGCTAGCAAGTGTTAGAGGATGGAGCTGTTGTCTGTCTGCCCTGCCATAGCCATGCAGGATGTGTTTGCCAGTTGAGGTCGTTGTAGACTTTGGCAGCAATCACTCGAGACCCAGTTCTAGAGCATCACCAGTCACATCCCCAGCATGTTGCTAGCAGTTGGCACCAGATAACAGGCAGCTGTCACTGCTCATCAGTCCCATGGTACTTGGAGGTGACTGTCTATCTCCTGCACTCCAGAGTACGGAGGAAGAGAAGGGCTCTTGTGTCTGTTCTGCCCTGTCTTCTGGGGGCTGGCACTGTGGTGTAGTGGGTAAAGCCACTGCCTGCAGTGCCGGCATCCCATATGGGCGCCCGTTCGAGTCCTGGCTGCTCCACTTCTGACCCAACTCCCTGCTAATCTTCTGTCTTCTGGGCATGTCTCTGTGACACATGTCTCTGTGAGTACAGTCAAGTCCAAGGAGCATCTGGCATGCCCCTAGAGGCCCAGCCAGGACCCCCACATTCCCTTGGGCACAGTAGCTATCATTCCATGGGATCTGGGGGCACATGCCTGAACCCAGAAAGGTCTGTCCTCTTCTCCAGCTGAGTGTGGGTCTCTCGGGACGTGCGAGCTCCCAGCCTGGCTTTCTGGGACGCCTGGTGCTCGAGGCCAGCCCACAATAGCAAAGGTCTTGCCCTAACTTCAGCGGGGATCTTGGTGCTGCCACCTTCCGCTTGCCAGCGGGGTAACCACAGGAAAGGGATTTCTGGACAGTGGACACTTCGGTCGCGTTGCCCCCACTCAAGGGATGAGCCTTCATTCCCGGAGCTTTCCTGAGGGTGAGCCCTGTGCTACTGCGTACTGTAAACTCTCGGAGCTTCTGGGCCGAGGCTCCCTGGGCCTGGGAAAGGGGAGCCGAGGGGAAGGGGACTCCTTCTCACCTTTTGTTTACCTTCGATCTGGCTGGAGTTAGCTGCCCTTAACTTCTAGTTTGCTAAAGTCCTTATTGCCTTAACAGCCACCTAATACGCAGTCAGAACCAGAAGAAAGGCCCTCCCAGGGCGGCTGTTGGAAGCCTGTCCCCACCCCGGGACAAAGCCCAGAGTGGGCCTGTTAGTCACAGAGCAGTGTTCCCAGGCTAGGAACAAACCTGGGACTGCTCCGAGGAGAGACCCCTTCCCCGTCCTCAGCCTGCTTCAGATCTGGACTCCCCACCCCCACCCCCATGCACACCAGACTGCAGCAGATTCTTCAGCCTCTCCACCAAGCTCTTTAAAATGAAAGGCAGGTAGCTGTCTTCCCGTGGACAATAATGAATGTATCTATTGTAAGTGCAGACCGTGTAGAGAAGTGGCTGGGTTAAGAAAAAAGAAAAAAAACAAAAAACAAACAAAAAAAAACAAAAAAAGAGGGTTTTTGTAAAGCCTGTTTATTTTTTTAAGTCAATTTGAGCATTTCTATTTTACCACCCTTCACATGGTTTTGGGGAACCCAAATTGTATCAAGGTCTCATGCCAAAACAAGCCAAAAGTTGTTTTCTTTACCTTTTTCCTCCATGCACCATGATTTCAATGATTGTTTCAGTGTCATTTTAAATGTTTTCTTGTGACATGTACTGACAAAAAAAAGTCATCTTGACAAAAAAAAAAAAGATTTATACATGAATCAGAAAGTATTTATTTCAATTTTGTACCTTTCCATTTTAATACATTATAATGTATTGACTCAACTGAGATAATATAAACAGTCCATTTTAATAACCCGTGCGTGTGTGCCTTTTCCTTTCTGCAAGGCGGGGGAGGGACAGATGACTGTGGAGTGGGAAATTCTGGGTGCCGATTCACGGTGGTGGGAGCAGAGGGTGTGCTGTGGCTGGAGCTCAGGCTTCCGGCACCTGGGAGCCGGAAGCAGCTGGCGCTGGGCGAGGAAGCCACGCTAAAGGGGAGCTGTGGAGGGGGTAAGTGGGTGGGCTGTGCTGGTGTCTGCTACCCACAGATCTACTGACACACAGCTATCCCCAGGTGCAAATACCATGTGAGGACCCAGGCTCCTTGCTTGGGGAGCCAAATACAGACTGAAGCTCAAAGGTTGAGAGAGATGTGCTGGTAGGGGAAAACCGAAACAAGATGGAAAGAAACTAGAGACAAAAACTCAGCATGAAAAGAGGGTTCTGGGCTGGCGCTGTGGCATAGCAGGTAAAGCTGCCGCCTGCAGTGCCGGCATCCCATATGGGCGCCAGTTCCAGTCCCAGCTGCTCCACTTCCCATCTAGCTCTCTGCTATGGCCTGGGAAAGCAGTAGAAGATGGCCCAAGTCTTGGGCCTCTGCACCCATATAGAAGACCCAGAAGAAGCTCCTGGCTTCGGATTGGCCCAGCTCCAGCTGTTGCAGCCATTTGGGGTGTGAACCAGCAGATGGAAGTCTCTCTCTCTCTCTCTCTCTCTCTCTGCCTCTGTAACTCTGCCTTTCAAATAAATAAAATAAAAATATAAATGAAAATATAAATAAAATAAATATAAATAAAATGAAAATAAACACAATTTAAAAAAGAAAAGAGGGTTCCGGGGATGGGGAGAGACAGACACATTCTGGTATTATCTGGATATTACACACGCTCCCCTGCCCCCTCCCCTGCCCGCCATGTCTTACGCCCCCAATCTCCGACTGGATCTGGAGGCACACTGCCTTCACACTGCCTCCACTGACACATGCAGCAAGAAGGCTTCTTGTTCCCTGTGAGTGCTTGCTTCTTGCTGTGTCAGAAGCGCAGACTTGGATCCAGCCACCCTCCAGCAGGACTCGTTCTTACATGGTGGGTGCAGGCCAGAGCGTGTCACTCACAGCTGGTGACAGAGCTGGCAGGGAGAGGGGCTGTGCCAATGCAGCTGGATCATGAGTGCTTTAGTCCCCACCGTTTGCAGAGCACCCATGGCCAGCGGGGTGGTCGCATCCCAGTCTCCCAGGGGCCGCTGTGCATGCCTGCACCTGTTGATGCCGTTCGGGGGCAACGGGAGAAACACTGCTCAAGGGAACCCACATCCCTGTCGGCACTGTCTCCCCAGCGGAAGTTTTCTCCAAAGCGGACTTCTGTGAGGCGGGGGTGGGGGGTGGGGACGCACCCTTCTATCAGATGGGGGCGGCCAGGACCTTGGAGGGAGAGGGCACAGTCCCAACAGTGAGCCAACTTCCCGTTCTCTCCATTCCCTCTGCTCCCTCCCATCTTCTTAGACTTAGGGGAGTCTATTCTTTCCTCCCCAGGCACTTCCCCTCCGGTCCAGGCACCTGGGGAGGAGCCCGAGGAAGCTGCCTTGGCTTCCCTCCGCCCTGTCTGCGGTGTCTTCTAAGAACCCGCAAGCCTTGGATGCGGGGCGGCTTCCTAGCGCATTTCCAGTTCTCAGCCAGTACTTTAGCAATGAGGCAGGTGCCAGCTCTGTGATGTCAGTGACTTCAGGCCTGTGAGGGAGTGAGTCTGGGGACACGTCTTCTGGGAAAGAAAGAGAAAGCCTCATCCCATCTGCTCATTTCCAATCCCTCTTCCCAGCGTGTTGGGAAACTGACGGGTCGGTCGTTAGCTGTTTACAGTGGCTTTGGATTCTGGGAAGACCCGTGGGCCTCTCCGATGGAAGGCCTGCAAGTCAAGTCCAGTTTATCCACTGTGCTCAGTGTTTTGCTCAGAGATATTCGTACAGAAGCCTTTTCTGGGTGTCTGTTCTTGGCAAATGTGGTCCATTCTGTAAGACCCCCCCACACACACACACACACACCAGCCAGTGTGTAATTTCAGTTCTGATCCCAGGCCCTGTCTTTGGGCTGCTGTAACAAATCCCACAGACAAGGTGGCTTGCAAGCAACAGAACCTTACCTCCCACAGCCCTGTAGGCTGGAAGGCCAAGGTCAAAGTGCCAATAGACTCAGGGAGGCCCCACCTCCTGGCTCAGAGACTGCACCTCCCTTCTGGGAATGAGCTCCCTTGGACGTCTTCTATAAGGGCACCAGTCCCACCCTTTGGGCTCCACCCTCCTTCCGTAATCACTCAAAGGCCCCACCGCCAAAATCCCATCCCCACACAAAACACAACTTTTGATGAGTCACCCCCCAGGAGCCCCCTGCTTGATAGCCTGCCAACTCTAACAAGTTCAAGAGAGCCACATCCCACTAGGCAGTTCCTCTGCCCTCTGCTTCCTCTGAGACATACTTATTCTCCCTGGCAACCCACTCAGTAACTAGCTTCAACTGGACCAGGGCTGGAGCCAGGAGCCAGGGACTCAATCCAGGTCTCCTACCTGGGTGGCAGGAACCCAGTGGATGACTTGAGCCACCACCTGCTGCCTCCTAGGGACTGTATTGGTGGGAAGCTGCCATCGTGAGCTGGAGCCAGGGATCGAACCCAGGTACTCAGATGTGGGACCCAGGAGTCTCAACCACTAGACCCGATGCCCACCTATCTTCCTAATTTTTAAAGAAATCTGTTATGTATGTGTTTTGGTAAATCACCTCTGGATTTTTTTTAATGAAGTAAATTACACATTTTACAAATAAAAGTCAGGTAATAAAAATTGCATTGGTGTAGTGATAAAAATTGCATTGGTGTAGTACGCAGGAGGAGGCCTTGCCCAAGGCGGGGCTTCTGTGAGTTTGGATATTTTCGTAGCTTTCCTGCAAACGTAGAGCCTGGGACCTAGACAGAGAGCTTAACATTCATTACTCCCCGTCTCACTGCAGAGCCAGAACCAGCGAGTAAGGAGGAGAAGACACGGGGTCCGGCGGCCAGAAGCTACCTGCAGGGCTGCGGTTTCAGGAGCGATGTGAGTAGGTTGCCACTCAGTTCCGTCCAGGAGTCCCGAGTCCCACAGGACAGTCACCACCACTCTGGGCTTGCTTTCGCTACATAAAAATGTGACTGAGTCCCCGCCCCTCCCTTCCTTCCTAGAACAAGCCCTTGGCTCCCACTGAGGAACAAGCGTTGCAAACAGTGAGGGACTTGGGGAAAGAGGGCACTCAGGAGCAGCACTGGAGAGGCGCACACGATGCCACCCGAATGAACGCAGAGAGCGAATGCTCCGTGCTAAACGGTGCCACACGGGCTTCTGCCTTCCGTGTTTCCTCCCCACCCCTTCCTTACCCTCCAGTCCTCCTCCCGCATTACTTGACTGTCAAATATGCTCATATTGTTAACAATATTGCCAATAATCCTCTGCCAGTCTCTAGGTAGCTATTGACATCCCCCATGCTGGTGGCAGGGCAGACAACCACAGAGGGCGAGAAAGAAGCCCAGACCCAGAGACGTCTTGGGAGAAGTCTGGAAGGAGGCCTGGCTGAAATCATGAAGCAGAGCATGCCCCTGAAGGGAGAGAGAGACCGTCAGAAGACGGGAAGGCCAAGCAGGCAGCGTAGGTGACAGCGCAGGGTAGACGTCGGGAGGAGCAATGAGACCGAGGGAGAGAAAAGCAAAGTGGGAAAGCAGAATGTTGGCCAAAAAAGCACCTGGTGAACGTGAGGCAGTGGTAAGCAAAGGAACGCAGTAAGGCCTAATGTGCTTGCTGGCCCAGAGTCCCAGGATGGCACATTCCACATGGCAAGAGGCAGGAAGACCGGAGTGTGTCCTCTGGTTGGTCTCTCTCTCTCTCTCTTTCTCTCTTTCTCTCTCCTAATAAAGCAACCAGGATTCAAGCCTAGGATGCCACCCTGGTGACTTTAGATGATCCTAATCGCTTCCCTGAAGGCCCCACTTGTAGACACCACAGTTGGATTGAGTTTCTGGTCTCTTAACGCCTCACAGCAGGGTTAGAGGCCTGAAGGGGACATTCAAACCATGTCCAAACCAAAGCAGTGCCCCTATCATAGCACCATGACTCCATGAAAACCATGGAAAGTTAGCACTTCCCACTGCTCCGTGTGAACAATGGGGACTTGTACGTGTTGCCTTTCGCTGGGAGCCAAGTCTCAGAGCCCAGAGCATCCTCTTCCTCGCTGGCCTTGAGTTTACCATGGAGACTTGACTTCAAATAATCATTACCTCTAGGAAAAAGGAAGTGACCACCAAGCAAGAGCTGATGTCAGTGAACAAAGTTCTCTTGACTGTAGTTTGGCAGTCCCTGGGCTGCTTCTGCTCACCCCAAGGCACAATTTCTGAAAAACTGGGTTGGAGTCTATGCCTGGCCTCCCACCCTAAGTGAGGCTTCTTTCTGTGCTTTGAGTCTAAGTCTTTCCTCATTGGGCTAAATATTCACCAGCCCAGGGTGAAGAGAGGTGGAAAGCAAAATGGGAAAGCCTGTTCTAGAGAGACAGTGGTGGTGTAGCCTGTTCCTTCTGCCACCAGAGAGAAAGCCACATCAGATGTACAGCCCTGGGCCGTTACCATGTGTGGTAACCCTGACCACTAAAAATGTGGTCCAGCTATTATTTTAGAATCTGACCTTGTCGGTTCAGTATATGCTTAATTGTCATAGGGAGGAATAAGTTGTAAGGAAGGGCAAAGCATGGATCTTCTGGGCATACATGCCCCAGATTTCCCCCACAAGCTGCTAACAGATATAAAACGTGGGCTCTCATCAGAGCGGAGCTGCCACAAACTGCCAGCAGGACCCTGACCACAGGCAGTTGGATGTCACTCCCCATCTGTTCAGGGGCGCGCTAAAGGGGTCCTGCGGTTTCCAGGTGTTGACAGATCTCTGTCCTCAGCATCTGTAATGGATCTGCAGCGTGCCTTGTGCTGAGTGGATACGATGGAGCTCAGTGTCCAGGCCAGACACTTACATCAACTGTATGTACACACCACACTTTGCAAGACCGCATGCTCCCCTCACAAGTTAATAAGCCAGAGAGAGAGATTTAAATGACTCTAACATAGTTAAGAAGTAAGATGTGTCATTATTGCAAAGTTCTGACAGGAGAGAAATGCACACTGTGTAACTCTTCATTCCCCATTCTGCTGCAAGCGCCAGGCTGGACAGTTTGGGACAGAGTCTTCCCCAAATTGTCCATGCATGTACTAACTGTATATGCCTGTGCAGGTGGACTGTTGTATATGCCATTTTTCCTTTTTAATAATAGGATTTTTTAAATGGGGTTCCTACAGTTTTGCAAATGGTTATCTAACAATATCTTTCACACATAAGGTTTTAAAGGGACCATACATAAATTAACTCTGTATAAATCACAAATGTCCTAGAGGAGTGACAGAGATTTCCTGAAAATAGTTTCTGATGCAAGTATTTGTGCTCTGTGGTCCTGGCCTCCTCTCAACCCTCTGCTCAATCACCAATAACCCCAGCTATGTCCAAAAGTATCCCCCTCACCCCTAGGTGTCCACTATCTGTTACCCACACTGAAGTCAGTAGTGGGCAGATCAACAAAGTGACCTTGGTGTAGAGTTAAAAGACAAAATGGGGGGGGGTAGGCATTTGTCTCAGTAACTGAGCTGCCGCTTGGGTCTCCCACATCCTATACTGGAGTGCCTGGCTCAAGTCCTGGTTCCCTACAGCCCCTTCGGTGTCCTGCTGATGTACATCCTGGGAGCTAGCAGATGATGGCTAAAGTTCTTGGGTCCCTGCTACCCACATGGGAGACCCAGGGCTACTCCAGATTCCTGAATTTGGTCTAGCCAGCCCTGGCCATTGAGGGCATTTGGGGAGTGAACCAGTGGATGGAAGATCTTTCTTTCTGAGATGAAATAAATAAGAATGTAAATTAATTAAAAAAAATCTAACTGGAGTTATGGCATAATGAATTAAGCTAATGCCTGCAACACTGACATCCTATCTGGGCCCTGGTTCAAGTCCCAGCTGCTCTGGTTTCAATCCAGCTCCCTGCTAATGCACCTGGGAAAGCAGCATAAAATGGCCCAAGTACTTGGGCCCCTGCCACACATGTGGGAGACACAGATGAAGCTTCTGGCTCCTGGCTTTGGCTTGGCCCAGCCTTGGTCATTGGGGCCATTTGGGGAATGAACCAGTGCTGGAAGATCTCTCTCTGTCTCTCTCCCTCTGTAACTGCCTTTCAAATAAAATAAATCCTAAACAAACAAACAAAAACGTATCTGTACTCAAAAACAGAGAGCCATCTATTGAGCTCCTTTCCATGCTAAGTGCTGTCCTAGAGTGTATGCATCATTTAACCAGCAGTGTTTAAGTGTTATCTAGTCAGTCTGAGCTGCTATAACAAAATACCATAGGCCAGGTAAACAACAGAAATTTATCTGTTGGAGTTCTGGAGACTGGGAAGTCAAAGATCAAGGTCCTGGCAGAGTCTGTGCCTGCTGAGGCCCACTTCCTGGTTCACAGACAGCGCATTCTTGCCGTGTCTTCAAGTGTAAAAGCAGGGATCCTACCACGTGTGTAACCCTGCTGGAGTCTCCCTCCTCGCGTCTCAGCTTCCCTCCTCCCCACCTCGCCTAGGAAGATTCCATTCCCTCTGCATCCTCTGACCCCTTTCAGTTCTTTCCTCCTTCTAACTTCCAGGAAACCGGAGAAGCTGGCGTTGTTTGTCTAAACTCCTAGTTAGGTGCCGAGTTTCACTTAGAACAAAAGCTTCATCCACCACGTAGCTGCTCATGGCACCTGGGCAGTACTGTTTTCATCTTCCACCTGCCACCTGAAGTTCACGGACAGATGACTGTCCAAAACCAAGTCCTTCCTGTCTGCCCGACGTGCTCACTAGAGCTCCTCTAGACACGAAAGCGCTTTAATAAGTTCATAAGCAAACATGGCGCCCCCACCAGACTCAGACTAGGTACCGGCAAGGATACGGAGGTGGAGATGACAAAACCATAGCTCCAGTGTGTACCTTGTCCGGGAGAAAAGACATAAGAACCTTTGTCTTGATGAAGGCACCCCGGTGTTTAGACAGAGACACCTCCCTGCCCCGAGAATTAGGTATCTGCTTAGCTTGGGATCCCACAGACAGGGGGACAGAAAGATACGGGGCCTAGTCACACCTAATGCAATCTATCATCTGTATCAGAGGCCAGAAGTGGGGCACCACAGCCAAGTTTATCCAACCCTTTGTCCTCTGAGACGGTGAGCTGCTGGGGGGCGGAGGCCAGGTCTTTTTTTTTTTTTTAATATATATATATATATATATATATATATATTTTATTTGAAAGAGTTACACAGAGAGAGGAGGGGCAGAGAGAGAGAGTCTTCCATCCGATGGCTCACTTCCCAATTGGCTACAAGAGCCGGAGGTCTTCTTTCCAGTAGGCATCATGTAGAGATGGGATCATCTAGGCAACCAAGCCCTGCGTGTAACCAGCCTCAGGTGGTTCACCTGCCCTAGCCAACCGAGGCACCGCCTCTCTCCGCCTCCCGCGCTCCCGCCCCCAGCCTCGTAGCTCCGCCCGCGCTCCAGGATGCTCCGCCCCTCTGCCACGTGGTCGCGGCGCGAGGCGCACGCCGATGACGCCAACAGCGTGCGTCCGGGCGGCTGCCGACTGCCCGGCTTGAGAGTTATGCACTTCTAGTTTCTTCCGGAGCCGGCCCCGGGCAGCCACGGTCGCCAGGTCCGGAGGCGCGGACGTCACAGGCTGTGCAACATGTCGATGCTGGCGGAGCGTGAGTGTAGAACGCAGAGGCCCGACCTGGGCGCGAGGGTGAAGGTGGTGGGTGACCCGCAGGGCGCCCGGAGGGGCGGGCACGTGGGTGGCCGGCGAGCAGCGAGGCAGGGGTATCAGAGGCCGGGCTCTGGCGATCCGATTTCTGGCTCGCCCCGAAAGTCGACCCGACGGTCTGCTTTCTCTTTGCGAGGGTCTCCTCGAGACCTGTCCGCACACTCAGAGCTGGGGCGCGTGCGGCGGGTTCTAGGGGAAGTCAGGACCCGGGGTCCCGGAACTGGCCCTGCCTCCTTCGGTCGTGGGGACACGGTTGATGGCTTCACGTAAGGATTAAAAATCGGAGGTTGGGTTAGAGGGCTCGCTCCAGGCAGTGAAATCCTGTTGTTGAAGACGTGTTGCACCTAGAAAAAGAAGCTAAAGGGATAGAACTACAAGCACAGGAAGTTAGTATTTGGGGGCTACAGGGAGGCAGGCAGGTGGCGGCGGTGCAGGCTTAAGGCAGTGATTCTAAGACTGTGGCAGTTTTGGTTTGGTTGGAATTGTTCCGTAACTATCGGTTTAGCTTCAGCATCCCGTACTGCCTCCGTGTGCGTTTGACATTTAAACTCCGCTTTCTGGAGAGAAATCCTTTAATTCTTCTGCACGCTAGCTGAAAGTAAGGTTGCTCACCGCCAGATGGCAGTCTTGCTTCGGCCGCAGAAAGCCGGCGCTTAACTTTCTAAAGCGGTGTAGCGAGCCCTGTTAGCAGGCCAACAGCAGCCGTACGGGGGTTTTTTGAGATAGGTGTTCTCAGTAGCCTATTAGGCAGGGAACCACCTAGGAGCACCAGATGAGTGAAATCGGGCTCCGTCCGAAATTGAGATTCAGAAGAAAGTGATTTGCCCCAAGTCACTGAGTTGGAAAGTGGCAAAGCTGATGCAGTTGTGTCTTTATTTTTACATTCTCGCCGCTAAGACCAGCGATTTTCTCTCTTGAGACGGGAACTCATAGGAAGGAATGTGTTTTAGATGGTGACCCTGTGGGCTGTTGTTTCTACATGTCCTTGGTGAGCCTTTGCTGCGGGTTTCATTTAGCCTGCGTTTGCAAACATTGGCCCTGGCTCTACTGTGCATTTATGTGTGTTTCCTTGGTGGGTTTCTCTGATCACCTTCTCACTGGATTGGCTGAAAAACTAATGAAGTGGTTACATGAAAACAGTATCCAGTGTAAAGCGCTATTTGTAGACGTTAGTTAAATCAGATTGCATGCTCTCAAGAGGGTTTTTTGGTTCTCTTCTCCAACTGTTATTCCAAGTTTTCCAAATCTTTGTCGTGATGATGTATAACCTTCTGAGTTGTCTTTTTTTAATTTTCTGGATTGATTTTACAGCATCCCCTGCGATAAGATGTTTAGGATTGTGTTTCTATTTTATCTGTTGTTATGCAGTGGAGAGACTGAGAGCTCGCATCTGCTGGTACTCCTCAGATGCTGGGGCCAGGCCAGGCCCGAGGCAGGAGCTGGAAACCCAGTTCAGGGGTCCCGCATGAGTGGCAGAGACTCAACCCGAGCCATCGCCTGCTCCTTCCCAGGCGTCTGTGCATCAGTAGGAAGTTGGAATCCAGAGTGGAGCATTGTCCTGAATGACAGCGTACCTGCTGCACCGAACACCCAGCCCTGGTGTTCTCATTTTAGAGGAAATAGAAACATTCCAGACGCACGAGTTCACTGCCCAGCAGTTAATTCTTCTCTGATACCTTATAAAACGTGTCATTCTGTAGTTCAATTTTGTATTCTATTTTTTTCAGCTACTTAGCATTAGACAATGAACATTTTCCCATCATTAAACATGCTGTGTCCTTTGTTTTTCCTTGCAATATGAGTTATGTTTTCTTTTATCTTCACCACAGGCACTTACCTTTTTTTTTTTTTAACTTTTTTTTAAAATAACTTTAAAAAATATTTATTTAGGGGCCGGTGCTGTGGCACAGTGGGTTAATGCCCTGGCCTGAAGTGCTGGCATCCCATTTGGGCGTCTGTTCAAGACCTGGCTACTCCACTTCTGATTCAGCTTTCTGCTATGGCCTGGGATAGCAGTGGAAGATGGCCCAAGTCCTTGGACCAAGGCACCCTCTAGGGAGACCCAGAAGAAGCTCCTGGCTCCTGGCTTTGGATCGGCGCAGCTCTGGCCATTGCGGCCATCTGGGGAGTGAACCACAGGATGGAAGACCTCTCTCTCTGTTAATTCTGACTTTAAATAAATAAATAAATCTTAAAAATATTTATTTATTTATTTGAAAGGCAGAGTTAGAGGCAGAGACAGATAGGTCTTCCGTCCACTGGTTCACTCCACAAATGGCTGCAATGGCTGGAGCTGGGCCCATCTGAAGCCAGAATCCAGGAGCTTACTCTGGGTCTCTTATGTGGTGCAGGAACCCAAGCCCTGGGGCCATCTTCCACTGCTTTCCCAGGCCATAGCAGAGAGCTGGATGGGAAGTGGAGCAGCCAGGACTGATCCAGTGCCCATATGGGATGCTGGCACTGTGGGCTGCAGCTTTACCCTCTACGCCACAGTACTGGCATTTTACTATGTTTTTTAATTCTTCTGTGATTTTCTTTTGACTTGTCAAAAATATTCTTTAGCCTGTATTTTTTTTTTTTTTGACAGGCAGAGTGGACAGTGAGAGAGAGAGACAGAGAGAAAGGTCTTCCTTTGCCGTTGGTTCATCCTCCAATGGCCGGCGCACTGCGGCCGGCGCACCACGCTGATCCGAAGCCAGGAGCCAGGTGCTTCTCCTGGTCTCCCATGCGAGTGCAGGGCCCAAGCACTTGGGCCATCCTCCACTGCACTCCATGGCCACAGCAGAGAGCTGGCCTGGAAGAGGGGCAACTGGGACAGAATCCGGTGCCCCGACCAGGACTAGAACCTGGTGTGCCGGCAGCGCAGGCAGAGGATTAGCCTGTTGAGCCGCGGCGCTGGCCGTGTATTTCTTTTTTATTCTCTTTTTTATAGATTTAGTTTTATTTATTTTAAAGACAGAATCACAGAGAGAGGCAGAAGCAGAAAGAGAGAGAAAGAGAGAGAGAGGGGTAGGTCTTCAATCTGCTGGTTCAATCCCCAAATTGCTGCAAAGGCCAGAACTGAGCCAGTCAGAAGTCAGGAG
The DNA here is from genome assembly GCA_949820135.1 of Sylvilagus floridanus. NCBI lineage: Eukaryota > Metazoa > Chordata > Mammalia > Lagomorpha > Leporidae > Sylvilagus > Sylvilagus floridanus. The sequence goes on from OX463242.1 coordinate 41,534,318, forward strand.
CCTCCTCTGAGTCTCCCACGTGGGGGGAGGGGCCCAAGGATTTGGGGCACCCTCCACTGCTCTCACAGGCCATAGCAGAGAGCTAGATCAGAAGAGGAGCACCTGGGACTGGAATTGGCGCCCATATGGGATGCCGGCACTTCAGGCCAAGGCGTTAACCCGCCCTGTGCCACAGTGCCAGCCCCTAGCCTGTGTTTCTCTAATTATCAGATGCTGTTTTGTTGTCTCTCTCATGCATAAGACAGGAAATATACAAACTTCCCCCTGTGTTAGGCAAGAATTTCATTTCTCACCTTCACTTGTGTATGTAATTTGCCGTTTTCGACCCAGATGATGTGTTGATAGTTATTTTTTCATATACGCTCCTTTTCAAGACCAATTCCTGACACTTGCAATCAGTACATTTCTAATCAGACCACAACACTATGGTTAATGAGTTTTGTTGCTCTTTGCTTTAAAATTTTATGTTGCAGTTTCCTCAATCTTGAATGTGTCTTGATAATTTTTCAACAAGAACACGTCTGTGATATATATTTTGAGCTCTTGAATATGTGAAAATGTCTGGAAAAATAAGAAGACGCCTGTCCCTGGCTCTTGAGATGCAAAGCAGCCTGAGAATGAGCTTGGTCTTTGCATAAGCCATGCAGTACCAGGCACAGAGTGACTGAAAAGTGATGTCCCTTGCAACTGCTGAATGGAGGCTTAGGTACTGGGGCCACCCCAAATGCATTCCAGTTAGAACTTCGAGTAGGAGGGATTCCTGCCAGAGCGCAGTTAAAAGCATCATCCCAAATCTGTGATTCAGGACCCTCCCCCAGGGCCATTGCTGTCTACACTGCTGTGCCAGGTTGTGTGGGAGTCTGCAAGCCCACCCCCACATTCACTGACTTGCTGGTCACATGGCTGAGATTCATAGCTGAAGGGTAACAGCAACACTGGTGCAAGCCCGAGACACGTGGGCACAGCCCATTGGAGACCAGGCACAAGCTTCCAGGGTCCTCTCAGCGTGGAGTCACACACCATGTACTTGATGCCCCCAGGAGCAGTTTGTGACAGTGCATGAAGAATATTGTCAACCAAGGATGCTCGCTCGACTCTCCGTGTCAGAGTTTTTTCCAGGGAGTGGTTCACGGAGGCAGTGTTGGCCTGGAATGTCCCCAAATTCTAGACTTCCAAAAGAACAGGTGGTCAATATAAACTGAATTGCTCATAAAAACAGGCCCCATTCTGTGAATGGGGAACACTTCTGAAATCAAGTTCCCAGGGAAGGGCCAGCATTGTAAGCAAGGCTCTCAAAGGGTAGAAGTCAGGACTGCTGTGTGAGCTCTGTGCCATAGCTGAGCACAGAGCAGACCCTGGCACTGGAATGACGAGGCACAGGTAAAAGGCAGTCCAGTTGGAAGGGACCAGGGATTGTCCTCTTGCTAGGAATTGTTTTCCTGGAAATGTAGGTGACACCAAAGCCAGGACACACCCTTGGGGAATGCAGTTCCAGTCAAAAATCAGGGCATGGCTGCCTCGCCCTCCTCTGGGAGGGTCTGCACCTGCATATTTGCATGCTCTACTGCTTTTCTTTTCTTTTTTTTTTTTTTTTAAGATTTATTTATTTGAAAGAGTTACAGGGAGAGGTAGAGACAGAGAGAGGTCTTCCATTTGCTGGTTCAATTCCCAAATGGCCACAATGGCAGGAGCTGAGCTGATTTGATGAAGCCAGGAGCTTCTTCTGGGTCTCCCACGAGGGTCCAGGGGCTCAATGACTTGGGCCATCCTCTACTGCTTTCCCAGACTCATTAACAGGGAGCTGGATTGGAAGTGGGGCAGCTGGGACTTGAACCAACTACCCATGTGGGATGCCTGCGCTGCAGGCCAGGGCTTTAACCTGCTGCACCACAGCACTGGCCTGGCCCTACAGCTTCTTACTTTAATGCAAAGCTCCTCCTCCTTTGGGCACCAGTGTTCTAGCCTCCATGGGTGTGGTCGCCAGTGTCTCACGGAAGTGCTGTGGATTGTTAGGAACAACAGTAGAGGATGGGCTTGGTCATTCTCAACCCTCTGCCTCAGACAAGCCTCAGAGTGCCTGGACAAGCTCTGTATGGAGACTTGAACCCTGGCACACCCATAGCCAGCTGCCATGTAGGACCCTGGTCGTCGGCAAGGCGGAGCTCCAGATAAAGCAGTGGCTTACCCGGAGGAGCATTTCTGGGAGACCTTTCCCTAGACAACGCCGTGAATTTGAGTCCAGCTTGTTGCTTGTTAAGTGGCTTTTTCTGCCTAACGCTGGTAAAGTGTGTCTTATTTTTGCTAGGACGTGGATAGTTAGGGGCCTCTGATTTTACCTGTGGCACAGTGAGTCCCTTTGCCCAGAGGTCATGCTATTTTTTAATTATGAGACTGCCCAGGAGCAGGCCGTCCAGAGTGAGGTAGCGTGCTTACGCTGAGGCAGGAGGCGAGTGAGGATGATGCTCCGCCTCCATGTTCTCACTTGGCCATGCTTGGCTTTGAGGGCTCATATTCTTTTGTGAACGTTGAGGTCTCATATTCTTGTTTTGCGAACTTTTTAGGTTTTTTCTGTCTGCCATAATTTTCCTTCAGACTGCAGTGATTAACTTCAGGCCCTATGGTCAGTTATTTATATACATAGCTGTGGTGTAGCTTTTCCCCAAGCTGTGACGCTGGCATCCCATAGGGTATCAGTCCAGCTCCCTGCTAATGCCCCTGAGAAAGCTGCAGAGGACAGCACTTTGGCCCAAGTGTTCCGACCCCTGCACCCATGGGGGAGACACAGATGAACCTCCTGGCTCCTGCCTTCAGCCTGGCCCAGCCCTGGCTGCTGTGGCCACCTGGAGAGTGAACCATGGATGGACGATCTCTCTCTGTCTCTCCCTCTCTCTCTAACTCTGCCTTTCAAATAAATAAACAAATCTTAAAACAAACAAACAAAAGACCCCAAGGAATCCTAATCCTGAACATCTGTCCAGGATTAATATTTTCAAAAAATACTTTGATGGGGACCAGTGCTGTGGCGTAATGGGCTAAGCTTCCACCTGTGGTGCCAGTATCCCATGTGGGCGCCAGTTCTAGTCTTAGCTGCTCCTCCTCCAGTCCAGCTCTCTGCTATGGCTTGGGAAAGCGGCAGAAGATGGCCCAAATGCCTGGGGCCTTAGACCCACGTGGAAGATCCAGAAGAAACTCCTGGCTCCTGGCTTTGGATTGGCCCAGCTCCAGCGGTTGTGGCCATCTCAGGAGTGAACGAGTGGATGGAAGACATTTCATTCTGTCTCTTCCTCTTTCTGTAGCTCTGCCTCTCAAATAAATAACATATTTTTTTTAAAAAATGAAACTCATAGCAGTATTTTTTTTAATTTTAAGATTTATTTATAAAGGGCAGAGTGATAGAGAGGGAGAGACAGAGAGACAGAAAAATCCATCTGCTAGTTTACTCCCCAGATGGCTGCAACAGGTGTGAGTCAGGCCAGAACCAGGAGCCAGGAACTCTTCTTTCTTGTCTACCCCATTCCTTCCTGCCTTTCTTATTTATTCATGCATTTTACTTGTGTATTTATTATTGAGTGTCTTTTCAGGCAAAACTTTTTTCCTTTTTATGTCTTGAACTGATACATAAGAAAGAAAGTTATGAAAGCAACCCATATGAGGAAACTGTTGTCTGACAGGAAGCATAGAGGATGAATATTTAGCCATAAAGCACTAGAATTAGTTGAGCCAAAAAAGAAGCATAATCTATAATAATCTATACTGGAAGTTCAGGGAATAAATTATGGGATTTGGGAGCATTTCAGTGAGAAGGGGATATTTGTAGATTGTATAGAAGATTGAGTTGACTATCCCCAAAATCATAGTGACTGTTTACATTGTGGATTAGGAAGACTTGTAAATCTTTGAAGTCAATAGGACCTTGGTTTGTTGAAAGGGTCTACACATTAGGTAGATTTCTTTCCTTTAGCCCCGTATTTTTTCATCTGAAAGATGGAGATAAAATTATCTCACTGTTGACTGGTGTCGACAGTGCTGTCTGTTGCTGCCAGTGACCTATTGTGGAAGGCTCAACGGATAGTATACCGGGTGTTTATTTTGCTTTGTCACATTTATAGGAAACAATTTTATTCTTGTAAGGTCAGTTTGTGTGTTGAGTGACTAAGGAAACCAGGAGACATGACCCAGCCTATCAACATTCCACTCTGTGCTGACTCTGACACCTGTATCTAATAGGACATGTCATATTTTATGCATGTGTGCATGCCTGTGTTATGTACATGTGTGTTTGTGATGATACACTTTCTCATTTACAGGTCGGCGGAAGCAGAAGTGGGCCCTGGATCCCAGAAACACAGCATGGAGTAATGACGACTCCAAGTTTGGCCAGAGGATGCTAGAGAAGATGGGGTGGTCTAAAGGAAAGGTATTTAGGAGGAAAATGGGGGGGAAATCGAGCCAGTCAAAGAGATTAGACATCCGGAGAAGATATCCCTAGGAGACTGGGAGGAATTTATGTTTTGGATCAATAAGTAATTTTGGAGAAATAAATTGTAGTCCCTATATGATGATAAAGTTGAACATATTAGGGTATTTCAGAAAGATCCTGGGAGAACGGAATGAAAAATTACTCCCCTCCCCTCCCCTCCCTTCCCCTCTCCCCTCTCCCCTCTCCCCTCTCCCCTCCTCTTCTCTCTTCGAGCAAAAAGTCTCTGGAATCCATGCATGGGTTTTCATACTATGCATTTCCATGAACTTTTTGAATACCCTTCTAAATGTCAATTCTTATCATCTAAACTACTGTGATGAGTATCTTGTTTTTTAAAAAAAGATTTATTTATTTGAAAGGCTGAGTTAGAGAGGTGGGGGGGGGGGTGTCTTCCATCCGCTGGTTCACTCCCTAGTTGGCCACGATCGCTAGAGCTGCACCATTCCGAAGCCAGGAGCCAGGAGCTTCTTCCAGGTCTCCCACGTGGGTACAGGGGCCCAAGCACTTGGGCCATCCTCCACTGCTTTCCCAGGTCATAGTGGAGAGCTGGATTGGAAGTGGAGCAGCCAGGACTCGAACCAGCACCCATATGGGATACTTGCATTGCAGGCTTCAGGCTTTACCTGCTACTTGACAGTGCTGGCCCCAATTAGCATCTTTTAAATTCATTGTACATGGCATCATACCCAACTGTTAGAGTTTTATATTGCTAAGAGTAATGGCTATTCCCCATTGTAAGTAGATTACATGTCTTCTTCTTTTTCTCACATTCCATTTATTGCTGACTCAAGAACTTCCACTGTCTCGACACCTAAATGGTTCTTGTCAAGGTCTGTAGTGAACTTGTTGTCAAGTCCAGCAGACCCCTCTTTGTTCTCGTAGTGGTCACTCCCTTAGCAGTGTTGGAAATGACAGCCTGCTTTCTCTGGGAAACCCTGCTGTCTCAGCTTCCACACACTGCCCTCTTTCCCGTTCTGTTTTTGCTTTTTTCTTCTCCCTGACCCCGCTTGCTCTTGTTCCTGCAGAGCTCCCCTGTGTTCAGCCCCAGGCCAATTCGAATGCTCCGCTCAGCTGGTCCCGTGCATCCCCGTGCCATGCTTGGAATTAGCTGAAGCCTGTGAACTGGCCCTTTTCTGTGTCTAGTCCAGCTGTGTCCTCTGTGCACCAGGCGGAGACCTTTTCCTGGGGACCAAGTGTCTCAAGGGTGCCATTTTTATTGTAAAACCCTCCATTTCCCGCATCTTTTCTGCCCCAAGTTTTCCCCGTTCTCTCTAGAAATACTCACTTCAGGACAGAAAGGAATTCTCCCGTCCCTCTGTGGACTCTGCTCTTTGACTTCTGCATCCCTGATCGTTGTTCTGTATCCAGACACTGCCCTGGTCCAGGCACGGTCATCACTGTCCTCAGCCCCGCCCCTGCCTCTCAGCTGCCTCTCTGCTTCCTCCCTTTTCCTTCTCTGGTATCCTAAAATAGCCAGAATGAGCTGTTTGTTTCTTTGTTTGTTTTTGGTCTTTTTTGTTTTATTTATTTGAAAGTCATAGTTACACAGAGAGAAGGCATAGAAAGAGAGAGAGAGAGGTCTTCCATGTGCTGGTTCACTCCCCAGTTGGCTGCAATGGCTGGAGCTGCACCAATCTGAAGCCAGGAGCCAGGAGCTTCTTCCAGGTCTCCCATGCGGGTACAGGGGCCCAAGGACTTGGGCCATCTTCTTCTGCTTTCCCAGGCCATAGCAGAGAGCTGGATTGGAAGTGGAGCAGCCGGAACTAGAACTGGCGCTCATATGGGATGCCAGCGCTTCAGGCCAGGGCGTTAACCCGCTGCGCCACAGCACCAGCCCCGATATTTGCAGAATTTTAAGCACTTGGAGTTGTTCCGCCTCCTTCCTTCCTCTGTGTCATTTTGTGAAATTACTTAATGGAGAGAGCCGTAGACGCCAGACCTCCAGTGGGCTTCCGTTTGTTTTACAGCAGTGGTCTGCTTCCGAGCACCTGCAAGGGGCATGCTTGTGTAGTGGTTATGTGGGCCTTGTGTTTGGTCTCTGTTGAAGATTTGGCATGTGTTAGTAAGTGCCTGCTTGATGTTAATAGACACATTACCTTCGAAGAATCCACTCGACTGAGTCTGCCAGGAGGGCCAGGCTATGCCTCGCTTCTGGATGCTTAGCTAACTGAACAGTTGCTGAAAGCAGGAAGAGGGAATCCCCCTTTCTAGCTGGTCCAAATGCTAACTTTGTGCTTGATCTCTACAGGGCTTAGGGGCTCAGGAGCAAGGAGCCACAGAGCATATCAAAGTTCAAGTTAAAAATAATCACCTGGGACTCGGAGCTGCGATCAATAATGAAGTGAGCAACAGGGTGCCTGCTGGGTGTTTGCCTGCTTAACTGGCTGTGGTTTTGTAAATACTCAAATTGATGCGCAGTTTTAACCAAGCAAGTCTGCATAGTCCGTGTTTTGTGTCACTGAGAGCCCCGGCTAAGCTGATTCTTCATTATGTCTTCCGCTTTCACCTTGCCTTACTGTCCTTGGGGATGCTTTACTTGCTCATGACTAAGAGACCCAGGTTAGTTTTATTGCTAAACTTGGCAAAATGTTTTCTTTTTATAGAAATAATTGACTTCAGAACAGAAAGGAACTTTAGTCTTTACCCGTGTACTAATATTAGCACATATTATTGAAAGTGGATGATGTTTTGTTTTGGAAGTACTGCAGGAAAGTGGTGTTTCTTTCCTGTCTGTCTCTCTGACTTCAGGTGTTCAGCAGTTGAATTTATTCACATTTGCTCTTGAACATTGAAACTTCAGAAATGTGACAGTATAACTAAAAACCAGTGGACTCCCATGCTTTCCACTTTCAGTGTCTCTGTTGGCTTTAGAAAGTACGAAAGCTGAAAGTGTTCTTCCTAAATGTTTGCAGCCTACAGAATCTGGTAGAAAATTGGGAGCGTTATTTTAGGTAAGCTGAATTGTTCTGATCAGTTAAGCAGCATCGAGTGGATTGGTGCGGTGAGGATTTTCTGCTTCTAAAGAAAGAATTTGTGTAAGGTTGATTTTGAATGTAGTTTTTGAGAAATAGATAACACAGAATACTTATTTTCTTTGGAGATCCACATTCTCTTATAAAGTCAGATTCTGTTTATTGTAATGAACTTACTAGCCAGCCACCATATAAATGTGTGCATATTGACCCAGAGGACATAATCCTTCCTCATCCCTTCACCAGAGTTTACAGAATAAAAACTTGGAGCTGATGCAAATAATTAGAATTGTGTAAAATATTTTAAGTGCTATTGAGCAAAGAAGAGAGTGTCTATATCTCTTACTGCTCTTGCCCTGGGAACCACATAGTTTCCCCAAATGGGAAAAAGGTGGGGATTTTATTTTAATATTTAACACATAGACAGCCTGTTGGTTTTTGACACCAAGTTGGATAAGTCATCCAGTTTTGAAATCAAGGCTTAGGCTTCCAAGTAGCTCCTTTTTAAGACTGATCTAGGTGAGTCACATTTCTTGAATCCATTCAGACTTTTCAAAGAGCATTTTAATGGACCATTAAAAATTTTGTATTAACTACCAGATTTCCTTTACTCTAAAATATATCCTCTCTCAGTCATTCTAGGGAAACCACAGGTTCCCATTCGTTCCTTTTTGGTATTTTCAGGACAACTGGATTGCTCATCAAGATGATTTTAACCAGCTCCTGGCCGAACTGAACACTTGCCATGGGCAGGAAACAGCAGGTAGGAAGATGTTGTGTTGTTAATCATCAGGTTTACAGGATGTAATCTCAGTGTAAAATATTGTTAATGTTATCAACTCTTTTTTTTTTCTTTTTAAAGATTTATTTATTTATTTGAAAGTCAGAGTTAGAGAGAGAGAGACGGAGAGAAAGGTCTTCCATCCACTCGTTCACTCCCCAAATAGTTGCAACGGCCAGAGCTGCGCCAATCTGAAGCCAGGAGTCAGGAGTTTCTTCTGGGTCTCCCATGCGGGTACAGGGGCCCAAGAACTTGGGCCATCTTCTGCTTTCCCAGGCCATAGCAGAGAGCTGGATTGGCAGTGGAGCAGCCAGGACTTGAACCGGCACCCATATGGCACTGCAGGTTCTGCTTTACCCTCTACGCCACAGCACTGGCCCCTGTCAACTCTTTACTGTAAGCAACCTGAGTGTGAAGGTGAAGCAGTTGAAACTATTACAAATGCTTATTTCTGTTTGCATTTTAATGGTGTTTTCATTGAATGAACTTTTAGCCACAACAAAGGTTTTTTCCCCCATTAAGAATTTGAGCATGGCAAGATAAATCCACTTAGTTTATACCTCAAATTTGATACAGTTGATCTTTCTATGAATGCTTGAATATGACCAAGAAAATGTTTTTAAAATGCAAAGCAGGCCGGGGCCGGGGCTCAATAGGCTAATCCTCCGCCTTGCGGCGCCGGCACACCGGGTTCTAGTCCCAGTCGGGGCACCGGATTCTGTCCCGGTTGCCCCTCTTCCAGGCCAGCTCTCTGCTGTGGCCCGGGAGTGCAGTGGAGGATGGCCCAAGTGCTTGGGCCCTGCACCCCATGGGAGACCAGGAGAAGCACCTGGCTCCTGCCATCGGATCAGCATGGTGCGCTGGCTGAAGTGTGCCGGCCGCGGCAGCCATTGGAGGGTGAACCAACAGCAAAGGAAGACCTTTCTCTCTGTCTCTCTCTGTCTCTCTCTCTCTCTCTCACTGTCCACTCTGCCTGTCAAAAATAAAAATAAAAAAATAAAATAAAATAAAATAAAATAAAATAAAATAAAATAAAATGCAAAGCAAGAAATAGTAAGAGGACCCTTAAACAGTAGCCAGTGAAGGCTTAAAGGAAAACCCTGTGCTGGGTGATTAAGCCCAGCAGACTTTGTTTCCATTTGAAATTCCCGGAGGTGGTTCAGGTTGCTCAGGAACAGTCAAATTTGTTGCAAAGGGCTGGTTGTAGACATTCTATCCCCAAACTAGGAATGGAATAGAGAACCTTGCATTTTGTCTATTACCTTAACAGAAAGGCAATACCCTTGAGAGAGGGAAAGGGCATGGATGGTCTAATCTCCTGTCTCCGAAGCTGTGGCCATTAGATGTGATTTTAGAGTGTAACAGAAGTTTTTTCTCCCTGGCTGTTGGGAAGGAAAGGATATAATTTTAATTAATTCCACTGCATAGTCATAATGAAGTCTAGACTATTATTTTTTCTGCACATATTTTTTTAAATGTGGTAAACTGCACATCATGAAATTTACCACCGTAACCATTTTACTGTGAATGTACTTGGTGCTGGTGTGGTGAAAATGTGACACTGCATGACCATCACCGTGACCTGGCACGTTTACGTCGTCGTGCTGCCGCCATCACTGTGTCCCCAGAACTCGTCATCTCGTGAAACCAAATCTGCACCCATCAAACAGCAACTCCCCGGCCCCAGCCCCACTCCCCACCTTTCCCCTTTCCCTCTCTACTGACTGACTACTCTAAGAGTCACACAGTCTTGGTCCTCCCAGGCCATAGCAGAGAGCTGGATCAGAAGTGGAGCAGCCGGGACTAGAACTGGCGCCCATATGGGATGCCAGCGCTTCAGACCAGGGCGTTAACCCGCTGCGCCACAGCACCAGCCCTGATATTTGCAGAATTAGGAAAAGCCTGCGTGCCTAACAGATTTCAAGAGATATTACCTGTTCTCACTCAGTCTTGTTCAGAAGTTAATCCGCACTGGTTCAGTTTTCTTTTTCTGCCTGGGGTGTACCGTGTCTTCATTAGTGTGAAAGCTGCAGTTACTAATGCACAGATTTCAGTTCCCTCTCAAGACCACCAGAGGGGGCCAGTCGCTCTGCAGCCACACCCACGGGACAGAGATGCTTGCATTTCCAACTCTAGCCAAACCAGGCCTTTTAAACTGCCACCCCAAGTATTGAAGGAAGCATTTAGAATATTCCTTTAAGGGACGGCCTGCTCCAAGGAATGAACTTGGGGACCTAATAGACCATTTTTCTGCTGTGTCATCTATGGTAGATACAGTGTTTTTATCCAAGTGGATTTTTGGTCATAGTCATGCATTGTACTTATATTAAGTCTGAAAAATAGGTGGCCTAATGAGCTAATAACGTTTTTCTGCTGTAATAATATTTTCAGTTCCTCAAGATTGCTTACACAATTTTTTGGTTTGCCTGTTAACTAAGCAGGGATTCCATACTATTGTCTTCATAGTCTTGTGAAGATTTTAGAGATAACTCTCTTCTTTTTTGGGTCATGAAAATCATTACATTCTTTAAAATTTAATTTTTTTAAAGATTTATTTATTTGAAAGGCAGAGTTACACAGAGGAGAGGCAGAGAGAGAGAGAGAGATCCAGATGGCCGCAATGGCCTCCTAGATGGCCTCCCACCCACGCTGCCCTGGGACCCTGACTGGAGGCTCCCTCCCGCCCATGCTGCCCTGGGAAGCGGGCAGTTGGCCTTCCCTTTGTACAGGAGAGGAGGGCAGTGAGAGGTGATGTGGACTGCTGCTCCTGCCCTCTGGGGAGCACTGGGAGGTGCAGAGAAGTGCTCAGGCGCCCCTCCACGGGCGAGTCTGCGGGCCCAGAGGGAACCTTACGGCCTCTCAGCTCTGACAGCAGCTCTGCTGGCATGCGGGGTGTGCCCTCTCAGCCGCATCTGCCTGCTTCGGTCCTTCACAGCTGCCGCCTGCGTGGGCCTTCCTCCGTGTCTGCCCTGCGCTAAGTTCCGGCGCCATGGCAGCTACCTTGTAGGGCTGTGGGAGATGTATGAGAATGCCTGGACAGCCTGGCCCAGCGCCTGGTGCTGCTCGAGCCTCTACTGGTGGCAGCTCCTTTAAGTTGATCACTTCCTGCACGATGCAAATATGCAACACCAACATTGAATATCTTACTTGTTGGGGACAACGCTGTGGTGTAGCTGGTAAAGCTGCCACCTGCAGTGCCAGCATCCAAATATGGGTTTGAGTCCCAGCTGCTTCACTTCCAATCCAGCTCTCTGCTATGGCCTGGAACAGCAGTAGAAGATGGCCCAAGTTCTGGGCCCCTGCATCCATGTGGGAGACCAGGAAGAAGCTCCTAGCTCCTGGCTCCTGGCTTCAGATCAGCACAGCTCCAGCTGTTGTGGCCAGTTGGGCAACTGGGGAGTGAATGAGCAGATGGAAGACTTCTCTCTCTCTCTCTCTGTCTCTGTCTCTGTCTCTCCTTCTCTCACGGTGTAACTCTGACTTTCAAATAAATAAATCTTAAAAAAATCTTATTTGCCATATTAAGGTTTGGGTCATGGAAAGAGGAGAAAAAGTTGGTGATGAAGAAGCCCTCCAGGCATGCCCAGGAAGTGGCTTAGAAGAGGGTGTGTCCGCCTGTTGAGGTCATTGGACACTGTGGGAAAGCTGGACATATCCGTCGTCACCTTCTTCTGAGCCTTCTGTGGAATTCGCACTGTGGTCTGGGAAATCAATCACTTCTTCCTGGGCGAGATTACCGTTAGCTAACATGCCGCCCAGTGGGCTTGGTTTGCCCTGATATTAAAGTGAACATTTTCTTCTTCCCCTGTCTCTACCCCCGGACCTAAATTTCCTGCAGACAGAGGAATTCAGTCCCCTTTCTCCCTCTGATACTCTTTCTGTGGGACTCTTCTGTCTGGGCTTGACAGACAAAGGGGAGGGAGTGTGGACGGCTAGTTGGTGTCTTAACGGTGACCCTGACTGGAGGGACTTGATCTGGAAGGGACCACTTGGTGCCGCACGTTCTCCTCCTCTCTTAGGAGAAGCATCTCGCCCATCCCCTCCTCCACGCTGTGTTTGTGTTGTCACCCTTGCAGGTAGCCCTCTAGGTCATGCTTCACACTCTTCACCTGGCCTCACCTGGCCAGCATCTCTCACCTGTTTCATGATGTCAGGAGCCACAAACTCTATCCAGGTCTCCCATAATGGGCGGCAGGGGCCCAAGCACTTGGGCCATCTGCTGCATTCCTAGGCAGGGAGCTAGACTGGAAGTGGAGCAGTTTGGACTCGAACCAGTGCTTCTTTTTCTTTCTTTCTTTAAGATTTATTTTATTTATTTGAAAGCAGATTTACAGAGAGAGGTAAGACATAGAGAGAGAGAGAGAGAGAGAGAGGTCTTCCATCTGCTGGTTCACTCCCCAGATGGCTGTAATGGCCAGAGCTACGCCGATCCGAAGCCAGGAGCCAGGAGATTCTTACAAGTCTCCCAGATGGGTACAGAGGCCCAGGGACCTGGGCATCTTCCACTGCCTTCCCAGGCCAAAGCAGAGAGCTGGATTGGAAGAGGAGCAGCCGGGACTAGAACCGGCGTCCATACGGGATGCCCGTGCTTCAGGCCAGGGCTTTAACCTGCTGTGCCACAGCACCGGCCCCAAACTAGTGCTTCTATAGAGATGGAAGCATTGCAGGAGTTGGCTTAACCCACTACACCACACCAGTGGCCTCTGCGATGATATTTCAGCCTGTCTTACCTATATTCACTGTTTTGAAAAAACTTTGTTTTAAAATAATTATAAGCTGATTGGAAATTGGAAAAATTGTATAGAGAGTCCTGAGTAGCCTTAGCCCAGTGTCCCCGGGGATGGCATCTTGCATTACTCACACACAGCATGTCATAGCCGGAAATCAGCAGTCGGAGTTACTGTTAATAAGACTGCAGAACTTATTCTGCTTTTGCATTTTTCAGCTTCATATCTAGCATGTGTGCAATGTTTCTGTGCAGTTTTATCACAGATTCCTCTCGCCACCACATCAGGATGCAGAACTATCCCATTACCACAGAAGAGCTGCCTCGTGCTGCCTCTTAGTATTTGCTCCTACATTCCACTCCTGTATCCCCCTGTACCCCACCCTACCTTGATCCCTTTCTCCTGGAGGCCAGCCATCTTTCTCTATTTAGTTTTATCATTTGGAGACTGTATTATAAATGGAACCATTCAGTATATACTCTTTGTTTATTGACCTTTTTATTTTAATTTAAAAAATTTTTTGTATTTATTTGAAAGGCAGAGTGACAGACAGAAACAGACATATCATCTAGCCACTGGTTCAGTCCCCAGATGCCCACAGCAGCCAGGGCTGGGCTGGTCTGAAACCAGGAGCCATCACTCGCTGCCTTCCAGGTTCCTCAGCAGGAAACTGCATCAGAAGCAGAGGCGAGATGTGATCGCAGACACTCTGACATGGAATGAGCAGTGGCTTAACCTGCTGTGCCACAAAAGCCGTCCCTAATTTTTTAGTGTGAAAGGCAGAGAGAGAGCTCTTCTATCCACGGGCTCATAACCCAAATGCCTGCAGAAGCCAACCCTGGGCCAGGCCAAAGCCAAGAGACCAGAACTCCATCTGGGTCTCCCACATGAGGGAGCCATCCCCTGCTGTCTCCAAGATGTGCATTTCCATGATGGGTTTGGAAGCAGAGCCAGGACTTGCAGTGGATACTCCAGCAAGGGGTACAGGTGGCCCTAGTGGCAGCTTAGCCACTGTGTCCAACACCTGCCCTGGGTGGTCCTTTGAGTTATTTGAGAGGCACAGAGGGAAACAGCCAGCCTGCGAGGAGGCGCCTACCTCTGCTTCACTCCCCAGGTGCCCACAGCAGCAGAGCTCAGTCCAGTCTCCCACGTGGAGCCACCACCTGCTGCCTCCCAGGATGTGTACTAACAGGAAGCTGAAGTCAGGAGTGGAGCTAGGCCTTGAACCCAGGCACACTGTGGGATGTGCATGTCCTGAGCGATACCTTAACCACTAGGCCAAATGCTCACTGCTAGATTGACCTTTGTCCCTACGTTCAGTGCCCTGAGGTCCATCTGTGGTGGCATGCATCAGTAGCTTGGCCTCTTTATTGTGGGCTGGTGTTCCAGGGTAAGGATATGCCAGTTTGCTAAGCTGTTCTTTACCCATTGAAGGACCTTTGGGTTATTTTAGCACTTTACTATTATGAGTAAGGCTAGTGTGAATGTGTGAAGAACACATTTTTCATTTCTCTTCCTCAAAGATTTCACAGATTTCTAAAAGATAGTCTAGCTAATCCATGGTATGTTGTTTAAGGAAAATATTTCTAATCACTTGGTTAAAGTTCAATAACAGATAGTGGGGCTCCTAAAAGTTTTATTTAGGTAAAACTATTTCCTGTATGAGAATGGATTCCGTGGAGTTTAATGGAAGGCTTTCATTTTTCAAGATTCCTCGGACAACAAGGAAAAGAAATCTTTCAGCCTCGAGGAGAAGTCCAAAATCTCCAAAAACCGTGTTCATTACATGAAATTCACTAAAGGTAAGTTGAAGTGTTTCTGTATTTGTTGAATCCTCTAGATGTCGCCAGCAGTGACTTGTTTACGTATAAGATGGGGGTTATGGACGGTCCCTGCCGAGGGGCTTGACGGCAGTCTCGGTGTCGCTGGGGCCCCCGAGGGTCCTGTTGAAAGACAGACTTGGATCACTAGAGTGGACAGGAGCCAGATGGGTTTAGACTATGAGGAATCTTCTGGCCAAGCTGAAAGTGGAAGTCCACCTGCTATTTAGGGGTGAAAAGAGGTTTTAAGAGGCCATGTCAGAATTGTAATTTACTGCTCAACGTTTTTAGCCACATTTTCTCAGGTTTCAGAGCCGAGTGCTGGTGCTGAATAGCTCCAATGTGCCAATTTAGGGAATTGTGCTCCATATTGGGATCACCAGTGTGATAAATCACACTCCCAAATTGACCCTTGTGTTGTTCCACGTAGTTCTTGGGGTGTGAGCTTAGGCATTCCGTGGAGGGTGGTGGTTGAGAGCTGGGTGGTGTCTTCCTCCATCACCACTCCCCATGCCCCTTTTCAAGTCTAGCAATCATTTGTGAGTGCAGTCTTCAGCCACTAGGTGGCAGTCTTGTCCCGATAAGAAATACCTGAACTTGAACTACTCAGTTCCCCAGATGTTTTCCCAAACAGCATCATGAATTAAATGTGCATTCCAGCCACAAAATTCTATTTATTACACAGTATACTGTGTATAAGGTATAATAAGTCTGCTGGTGATTATGGTCACCATTTGATGGTTTCTCCCTGGGAGAGTGGATATGTGCTTCTGCCTCAGTATGCCAGGAAAACCGCATCTCCTTGCTTTAGCCTTGCCAGCGTGCCTGGGGAGTCCTTAACTCCTGAAAACGGGCTTGCTAGCAGTGGGAGCTAGAATCCCCGCTACTGTAAGCTGTTGGTGGTGTTTCTCACCTGGGGCCAAGGTCCCAAAGGTAGGACTGAGTTTGGTGTAAGTGAGAAACCACTGTGGAGCTGAGTGGGTTTGGGGGCTGAATAGCTTAGGGGTTGTGTGCAGGGAGAGACTGGTGTGTTCTGGGTCGCTCTTCTGTGCCATTCCTTTGTTTTTCTCTCAGGCATGAAGTGTCTGTTGTTAGCTTGTGTGACTTCTGATCAGAGCTTCTCTCTGCCCTACACCTGCCACAGAACACAGACAGTCTTTGTAGGCCCCTCCCTCAGTCCTCTGGAGGAGACGATAACCGGTCACTCCCTGCCCAGTGATCACTGCATACATAACCCCTTAAAATATCCCTTCTGTTTTCAGTAGACCCTATGGAAAAAAGGAGAAAACGGCACAAGGGTGCCCCTGCATGGTGCATTCCTGCACGTACCGTGGCCTGGGATGCTTGCATGGAACGGCAGTCTTTTCAGCTTTCACTTTTGCCGGTAGAATCTTCTGATTTTCCTCTCGTACCTGACTACATGCATGATTTCATCTGAAGCATTTGCTGAAGCTCGGCTAAACCTCTGTAATCTCTCTAAGCTGCTGGCTGCCGGGAGGAGCTGCGTTCTATTTCTGGTTAAGCCACTCCCTCGCTGGGTGACCCTGTCAGGCCGTCTGGTGCACTGTGCTTTCGTGTTCTCTGGTGAAATGGGGATTGCCTGCACGCCGAGAAGGTGGTGCTGGCGCGCAGAGGGCAGCAGTGCGAGAGGAATGTGAGCGAGGCGGGAGAGCAGCAGCACGCACGCACGCACGCACGCACGCTGGGGAGGGGAGGGGCCGGGCCGGAAAGGCAGGCAGTGAGGAAAGCAGCTGCTTGGCGGCTGTCTTCGTGGTCCACCGAGAATTTACTAGAAGCAGTGTTTCGTCCCAGAGCCAGGTGTTGTCCTTGGCTGTGACCGCCTCTTTTCTCTAGCTTTGGGCCGTCTCAGATCACAGGAAGGCTGGGTCCTGCCGCTCCCCCGTGGGACAAGTCACCGAGCCCTTTCCCCACTCGCAGACTCAGTTTCCTCTCTTAGGAGCCAGGGAACATTTGCGAGTCACTGCAGTTCCAAGCATGGTTGTGTTTTATGTTATCAGACTCTTTTTATGGAACTTTTGCTTTTTCAGCATTGGGCATGATAAGGATGGTAGCTGTGGGCATGCTCATAGTGAAAGGAACAAATTCAGGTAATTGGTGAGGATGATTCAAGTTCTAACTCTGCATATGGTCCAGGACACTAAAGTATAGGATGATGGCATTCTGTATTGCCTAGTGAAAAGTGAAGATAAAAGTTTCCTTTAGGGCTGGTGCCGAAGCTCACTAGGCTAATCCTCCACCTGCGGCGCCGGAACCCTGGGTTCTAGTCCCGGTCGGGGCGCCGGATTCTGTCCCGGTTGCTCCTCTTCCAGTCCAGCTCTCTGCTGTGGCCCGGGAGTGCAGTGGAGGATGGCCCAGGTCCTTGGGCCCTGCACCCTTATGGGAGACCAGGAGGAAGCATCTGGCTCCTAGCTTTGTATACGCGCAGCGCGCTGGCCGTAACAGCCATTTGGAGGGTGAACCAACGGAAGGAAGACTTTTCTCTCTGTCTCTCTCTCTTTCTCTCACTGTCTAACTCTGCCTGTCCAAAAAAAAGTTTCCTTTAGTAGGATGACAGTAGCAATGGAGGGTGGGTCTTGCCTGCACCTCTGAGTGCTCGGGTTTGAGTCCTGCCCCTGCTCAGACCCAGCTCCTGCTAAGGCACGCCCTCAGAGGCAGCAGATGATGGCTCAGGTTCTTAGGTCCCTGCCACCCACATGGGAAACCTGGATGGAGTTCTGGTTCCTGGCTTTGGAGCATTCTTGTGAGCTTTTGGGGAGTGAATCAGTGGATGGAAGATACCTCTCTGTCTCTGTATTCTGCCTTTCAAATAAACAAAATAAATTAAAAATATATTTAAAACAAAGATGGTAGTAACAGAGCAATGTACAATTAGCTACTGCCTACATGCCAGCCACATGATTTTACCTCTGACACATAAGTATTCCTTTTCTAGCCTCCAATGCCCAATTTTGATGTGAAGTAATTTATGACTGGACGTTACTTCCCTCTGTATTTGTTTTAAAAGTCTTAAACTCCAGCATGATTTCTTTTCATCTGAAAGCGTTTGGTGAGACCTGTGCTCCGGAGAGGAACGCGCTGACCTACATGAAGCCTTTGCAGGCTTGGAGCTCTGCCCTCGCCCTTCAGTTGCGCGCTGGCGGCTGCAAAGCTGCTTGAACTGTCGTTGTGCAGCTGCGTCATGGCGGCTGATGCAGACCCCTTACTCCTGGGACACGCGTGACGGTCCGGGTGCTGCTGCAGCCAGGAGCCCGCCCCCATGGGGCTCTGTTCTGACTGTGGACTTTCTAAAGTAGCACCAGCACGGGCCTTTCACACATCCACACTGTCGTCTTACTGATCGGTAGGGCCGCCTGGTCTCACCCCGCACTCCGAGTCTTCCAGATTGCCTGGGTGTCCATCGTTCCCTTTTTGCCTTTTGCCCAAGGCTTATTATCAGTCCCATAGGCTGCATTAAAAAAAAATGGCATAACATTGTCTTTATCCTTTTTGATTGAAAAATGAACATGAATTTCTTGTATAACTGGAGCTATCTACAGAAACCTTAGGTGTTCTGTATTTTAACAAACATATTTATAAAACCAGCATTTTCTTGTCCTGGCTACTTTAGTCTGAGTAGATAAACCCTGCATTTCCTTGGTTTTTTAGACTCTCAGTTTTAATATGGTTCTGTCCTTAGTGCTTGTTGACGTATTGCTTTTGCCCTTACACTGAGTGCTGTGTCTGTCTGGTACCGTCACGTGTTTCCCATGTGGACTTGTGGTGTCACGCGTGTGACTGTAGCAGCACAGGTGCCCCCTGGTTTGCTGCGCAGACACTCTGTCCAGCATGAGCCAAGCTGCTCTCTGCATCCTTGCAGGGACTTGGTCACGGCAGTTTGGCTATCGGAAGTCTTTCTTCCTGGTTCTTGACGTATGGCCCAGCTGAAAACCAGTAAACAGAGAGGAGCTAAGTCCAAGCAGATCACATATACTTTCTATTCTGTTCAGATGTTTTTTATTATCATTTTCTCTAAGACCTGAGGTTATTAACATCACTTGCTTAGATTTTACCAGAATTCAGAACTGAGACTTAACAAGCTTTTGACACTCAGGTTTAATATGTATGCTTTGTTCAGAACTGGCCATGATTTTATAATGGTTATAAACATTCAGCCAGGACCAGGAATGGATAACTCTCAAAATCACTTCCATCCTCATGTTTCTGTCCACTTTCAGTTCCCTTCCCATGGATCTGACTCTTATTTCTTCTCTGTTTTCTTGTTTTCCAGATCAAATCCAGAGCAAGGTCTGTAACAATCCTGCTTTCTACATTTACTTAATGAACTTTGCTAAAGGATAAACATTTCTGGTACAAGAACCATCACTAGAACTGTAGAAACTTTACTTTCATTGGTCCAGCTTACTGTCTCTCCCAGCTGGGCAGTTTTCTCTTTGGTTCTTAGATTTGCTGTTAATCCCTGGGAGTTCAGATTTCGATATCCTGAATTGGGATCTTGCACGCCCCTCCCCTAATCCCTCCTGTGTTCCTGATCCTTTCAGTTGAATTGCTGGAGGAGAGATCTTAATTTGCATTTTCCTACTTATAGGGCGGTGTGCATGTGTTTTGGCCTCTGCGCACTTGCAGCTCGGTACAGCTCTTTCCTGAAACGGAAATTGCCTCCCTGACTGGGCTTTGCCGTGGAGAATGAGCCGTGCTGCTGGAGGGGCTGAGACCGGAGTTCCGCACCCACCGGGAGCTCATCAGCCTCGCCCCACTGCCCCCACTTCTCCTGGCCTCTTCTGTGGCCATTTTCTGTTATTTATTTATTTTTTAAATATTTATTTATTTATTTGTAAAGCAAAGTTAGAGAGAATCTTCATCTGCTGGTTCCCTCCCCAGATGGCCACAATAGCCAGAGCTGGGCCAATCAGGAGCCAGGAGCTTCTTCTCGGACTCCTGTGGAGTTGCAGGGGCCCAAGTATTTGGATCATCCTCTGTTGCTTTTCCAGGCGCATTAGCAGGGAGCTGGATAGGAAGTGGAGCAGCTGGGACTTGAACCGGCGCCCATGTGGGATGCCAGCATCTTAGTTGGTGGCTCTACCCATAACGTCACAGTGCCGGCCCCCTGTGGTTCCCTTTCTGAGCTCTGATCTGTGATATGCTTCATTCTGCTCTTACCTAGCTTCTCTCTGGGGTCTCTCTATGCCAGTTCTGTTTCATAGTACCTTACAACCTGAAGCACTGAGTTTGTTAGAGGCACCGCACACCCGCTCCTCTGACAGGGACAGGTCGCACTGACTGTACCACTTAACCTGTGCTGCTGCTGCCTATGGAACTGGTTTTGCGTTCATTTGAAGGGTGTTTTGTTTTTCGATTTCATGGAGTCACTGAGCAGTATCATATTTGAATGCCCTAGCAATCGTCAGTGAACTAGAACCTTCTGGGTCATGTCATTTCTTTGCCAAGTCATTTTGCTACAGGAAACCAAGAGGATGGATGAGTCCCTGTCAATGGAACTCCAACTCGAAACACAGATTTCTGTGTCTGTCCCAGGGCCTCAAGGCTTTATGCGGAGTGGCTACATTTTAAAATGCATTTATCATGAAATTGAAAGTGAGAATAGATTTGATGAACTGCTCATAGGATGTTGATGGGTAAAAGTGGACATTCCAAAGAAATGAATTTTAAATCAGTTGGGTTAGGCTTTGGAAAGAGAACCAGAGTTCCTTTGGGTACTGCTTTCACCAGAGCCATTTCTCCCCTGTTTTCCTTATGTAACCTTTTCTTTAAAGGTGATGTGGGCCATGAAGGTAAAGAGCATTTTAAAAAGAAAAAACTGAAGCCATTTTTATTTCATTTGTTCTTTTAACATTTTCATGAACTCAGTTAATCATTGAGCTCTCGAGTGTCATATGTGGTATGTTCTCACTCACATGCGTAGGTAGAGTTTGTGCATCTGGCATTGACTGGTATTCTACATCTCATAATCCTAAGGAAGTAGCCATGTCTCTGTGAAGTGAAGGGGGAACCGGAGACCCAGAAATTCCACCTTGAAGGCACACGAATAGGGAGGAACTTTGTAATTTCGTGCTCCTGTGGTCTGTATGCTCTAGGTCGTTTCTGGAGTTACGAAGACAGTGGCAAGAGCTCTGGTTCTGTTTCTTCGGTTGTTAAATGCAGTTAACCCTTACCAGTGAAGGAGGCATAATCCACAGAAGAGGGAGCAGCAAGGTCAGCAGCTACAGAATTGTGCAGTTCTGCCATGAGACCGTGTCCTGGGAGGAGCTGGACAAGCTGTGGTTGTGGCAGAAACAATGCTCTGACTGAGAAGTGCTGCGTTGTTTTCTAGGGAAAGATCTGTCATCTCGGAGCAAAACGGACCTTGACTGCGTTTTTGGAAAAAGACCGAGTAAGAAGACTCTGGAGGTATGACGTCACATATAGTTGATATGTTCTGTTTTAATGCTGACTGATTTTCAACTGTGTAAGACTGTATCTGTTACTGAAGTTACTCCCCTGACCCCGCCTGCACACGCAAAGGTAGCCATTTCCAGAGGCTTCATATGGAAGCTGAATGTGACCCTCTTCATGATAGCTAGTCATGTGGAACCTACAAAAGGGGGCTGTGTGTCACCTGCTGTGTGTGTGTGTGTGTGTGTGTGTGTGTGTGTGTGTGTGTGTCTGGTGTGAGCACTAGAGCAGACTCAGGAAGGAGCACCTACTGCTGATAGAGTGAGAGGAGAGCATGTTTCTGCTGTCACCAAGAGGGAGGTCAAGTGCAGGGCTTCTGTGTTTTTCTCAGAGCCTCACTGAACTTGAATGTGGGCCTGGGACGAAGACTGTCATGGGTGTTCTCTGGTTCTGGTCTCTCCCATCCTAAAAACATTGGAGACACTGCTAGGTGAGCATGGAGAGTTTGGAAGGGGGTTAGCTGGGGTGTTTCCTCCATTGTGCAATACTGTTTGGTTCAAACTAAAAGATAAGAGTGGTGCTACTAAACCACCCCCACACAGGATGAACCCCTAATTCATAATCATGTTGTTAAATTGGGCATTATATAGCACTGAATTTTCCTGTCATTTCCAAGTATGAAAAATAGCCCTAAACATAGTTTGGACATCAAAACACTAGAATTTTTGAAATATGGATTTCTGGTGCTAGTGGGATCAGATATTTAAAATCGGCATTGTCACAGAAAATCTGGACTGCGTGGTTGCTACGGCTGTTACATAGCTAATTGGAGTATTGTACTTTTGCTCCTGTTTAGGTTCCTAACCCAGGCTCTTGGTGACTGTAGAACAGAAAGGATCTGTTTCATTTGTTTCTGGCACATTCCCAAACGGACAGAAATCTCTCTTCTTCAGGGAGGTAGATAGAATTTGTCACTTAATACTTTTTTTTTTTTTTAAAGATTTATTTATTTATTTGAAAGACAGAGTTACAAAGAGTGGTAGAGACAGAGAGAGAGGTCTTCCATCTGCTGGTTCACTCCCCAGATGACCACAACAGCCAGAGCTGTGCCGATCCAAAGCCAGGAGCCAGGAGCTTCTTCCGGGTTTCCCATGAGGGTGTAGGGGCCCAAAGACTTAGGCCATCCTCTACTGCCTTCCCAGGCCATAGCAGAGAGCTGGATTGAAAGAGGAGCAGCCGGGACTAGAATCAGCGCCCATGTGGGATGCCGACGCTTCAGGCCAGGGCGTTAACCCGCTGTGCCACAGTGCCAGCCCCACGGATTTTTTTTTTGCATTAAAAAAATTACATTTGGGCAAGCTGCTGCGCTTCTGATCCAGCTCCCTGCTAATGCACCTGGGAAGGCAGCTGAATATGGCCCAAGTGTTTGTGCCCATGCACCCACGTGGAAGACCCGGAAGAAGTTCCTGGCTCCTGACTTCGGGTCGGCGCAGCTTCAGCCGTTGTAGTCTTCTGGGGAGTGAACCAACAGATAGAAGATTCTTTCTCTCTGTCTCTCTTTCTTCCTCTCCCACCCCTGTAACTCAGCCTTTTAAGTAAATAATAAATAAATATTTTTTTTAAAGAAACAAAAACTGCATTTAACTGACTTAGTTATGTATTAGCAACTTTCTTTGCACTTTTGTCAACCATGCAGCTAGTTCATACCGTATCGTGACTTCTTAGGAAAATGACCGACTCTCACTCGTGTTTTGTGGGAAGAGTATGGTTTAAATTTCAAAACCTCACTACTTTGCCTGAGTCAGAGGTGCGCTGTTCTGGGTTTGGAAGCGTGTAACTGGATGCCTGGGCCAGACTGGGGACCATGGTGCCTGCCTGGAGGAGCTGTAGGCTGAACCAGAACGAGCCCGCTGGGCCTCTGCAGTGCAGGTGCTGTGCCATGCTCTGGGTGTACTCAGACCCAGAAAACAACCGCAGCCCTGATGGGTGGTTATGAGGGCTTCTTTCTTTAAAGAAAATTTTGAAATAATTCTAGATTCACAAAAAATTACAGAGATAATGTAGAGGGGTTCTGTGTACTCTTCACCCATCTGCCCTCCATGGTCGCATCTTGAGTAACCAGAGTACCAGATGAAGTCAGACAGTTGGCACTGGTCCAGTCTGCGTGAATAGCTCTGTGCCTTTTTATCACATTTGTGGATTCTGGAACTGCTGTCTCAGATAAGATACTGAATTATTCCATCACCACCAAGATCTTGCTCATGCCACCCCCAGTTAGAGTCACGCACCCCTCCAGCATCATCCCTAACCCGCAGCAACCGCTGCTGCCAGTGCTGCTTGGAAATAGAACGTGGCCTCTGGCAGGTGATGCTGACTCCGCTCTGAGCAGCCCAGGCTGCAGTTGCCATGCTCTGCTCCCTGCGCTCATCCAAGTTAGATTTTACATCTCCAAAATCTCCTAGCTTAAGGTAGAAATCAGATTGCATGGTGTCTTTTAAGTCCAACTCTATCAAGTCATTTACCTTAGTGATTTCAGAAGAATTTATATAAATTCAAAGTGGCATCTTCATGTGACATGGTTGTTGTCTGAAACCTGTTGGAGCACTCTGGCTGTGTTCATTGGAGTGAGGCTGAGGACTTCCTTTAAGTCACATGTAGAACTTATATGAGGGCGTGTGTGTGCATGTACATTGACATATAAAGTCCAGAGTGTTCACTGGATTGTCGAGAGAGTCCTTTAAAATACTGGAAAGTGCTTAAAAAAGTCTCCTGTCAAAAAAAATTACTAAAATATCCTTTCTTTTGTCAGCATAGTGTGAGCTTTTGTATTATATAGAATAAACTGTGGCCGGTGCTGTGGTTCACTAGGTTAATCCTCTGCCTGCGGCACCGGCACCCGGGTTCTAGTCCCAGTCGGGGCGCCGGATTCTGTCCCGGTTGCTCCTCTTCCAGCCAGCTCTCTGCTGTGGCCCGGGAGTGCAGTGGAGGATGGCCCAAGTGCTTGGGCCCTGCACCCGCATGGGAGACCAGTAGAAGCACCTGGCTCCTGGCTTCAGTTCAGTGCGGTGCGCCAGCTGCAACGCGCCGGCCGCGCCGGCCACTTGGGGGGTGAACCAGAGACAAAGGAAGACCATTCTCTCTGTCTCTCTCTCTCTCACTGTCCACTCTACCTGTCAAAAAACAAACAAACAAACAAACAAACAAAAAAAAACTGTTCCAGGCAAAGAATCTGGTCTCATAATCATTTTGAAGAAATATATGGGAATAAAAAGAAAATTACTATCAAAACCACAACCATGCAAGTTAAACCCAAGGGTCAGGGCACGTTTATGAAGGTTAAATCTTTCTCCTCTCTCTGGCTGTTGTATATATAGTGAAGGTAGACTTTTCCATTGTCACACACACTGGACAGTGAACAACATAGAGAGGACTTGTGTGTTCTCACTCCTCAATCTGAAGCCAGGAGCCAGGAGCTTCTTCTGGGTCTCCCACATGGGTGCAGGGGCCCAAGGACTTGAGCCATCTTCTACTGCTGTTCCAGGCCATAGCAGAGAGCTGGATCAGAAGTGGAGCAGCCAGGTTTTGAACTGGCGCCCATATGGGATGCCAGCACTGCAGATGGCAGCTGTACCCGGTACACCACAGTGCTGGCCCCAGAAATTGAACTAAATTTTTACTCCTCTTAATAATTGTGGTTTATATGGTTTCCAGGTAGATCATTGAAATTTTTTTTATTAATAAATACCCTCTTCTCTGACAGTGGGAAGAACTCATAAATCTACCTTCCATAACAAGTACAATCTACTGATGTCTATAACAAAGTTCTTGACAAAAGACTTGGGTGAACGTTTGCTTACACCATTTTGTTTTTAAAATCTAATCTAATTTGCTAGAAATTGGCATTCAGGCTTTGCATTTCATGCTAGCGTGGTTCTTCCTAGCTTTTGGCTGGCTTCCTTTGCTGTAGAAGTTAGAGCATTCCTATCACTTCCTTAGGCTGTAGAAACTGTTGAGAGGCGGTTCCCCTCACTGAATCTGGCTGTTCGCAAGTACTTGCTTAAACAATGAAAGATCATTGCAGACTGCCAATTACTCAGAAAACTTGTAATAAGCTATCAGTGTGGGAATGGCTGGTCGCATATGTCTGATTTTCTAGTTCTTTCTTTCCCCACAATCTTTGTATTATATTAATTAGAAGACAATTAATGGAGTGGCATACACTTAAATTGGAGCTGTGTGCATTTTCTACAAAGACAAAGAAATGATCGAATATATTGAATTGAAATTACGAGGGCCCCTCGAGACCTGCAGCAAGTACTTGTACTGGCCAGTGCCTACCTAGAGTTGTGCACATGAGTGTGTGTGTGTGTGTGTGTGTGTGTTTTCTCACTTCATTTGCAAGTTGAAGTTGGAGACCTGAAAAACAAATTCCATTAGTTCCTATCTAGTTGCACTTCCTGATACTCCTATTTTTTTTCCCTCTCTCATTTTTTCCCTCCCCCACCGTCCCAGTTTCCTTCCTCTATCCAGCTGGTTTCCTGAGGCAGCCTTATCACTAGAGAAAATACTCGCAAACTACAGCGAGGATTGAGACTGTATCACCAGCCTTCTCACTTTGTTTCTCTAAACAACATACTTCTGGCATGGGCTCCTGGCAAAACCCTTGCCAGTTCCTTCACCTCCACGGCCTGCTGGAGTAAGAAGCCTTGTGAGTATTTCTTATACTCTCCCAAATGCCCAGCTGCTGGTCACTGTTCTTGAATGCTTCTGGGGGCTTGTGCCTTTTGAACCACAGTGTGGCTTCTTTGCAGCCTGTTTTCCTTTCTCATCTATTCATGAGTCCCACATTTTGCTGATTGCCCAATCTGAAAACTGCTTCCAAGGAGACCCTTCTTTTGTTTAGTTGAATTGAGAGGATATTTTGGATCATTCTGTCTCCTGGTTGAATTCAGTGCCTTAGGTGCTTCATTGGAAAGATCACTGAAAAAAAGAGTTCTTTATAAAATGTTTTAAATTCATCTTTACTTGAAATTTCCTTGAGTTAAAGACTGTTCCTCTTTTTGTTCTGAATTGTCACGCTAATAATCTGTACTGGTGATTTAGGTTGAGTTTCCTCAGTGGCTCACAGTGGCTGGATCTCCCTATTCCCACAGCTTCCGTCTTTGTGGCCCTGGTCTGGGCACCAGCATTGCAGAGGTGGAGGTTCTTTCCCAGCGTCGTTGTTCCTAAAGTGATCATCTACTGAAGGCTCTTTTAGGTAGAGGTAACTGAAACTAAACCTAAAAACCAGCCAACTGATACTATCGAGTTCTGAAATTTATTTTTTCTAGCTACAGTGACTTCGGTAATTCTTGTCATTGCTTTGACCATTGCTTATAAAATTAAGATTCAAAATAATCACTGTAAGCTGGGACAGTTGGCCAAAAATGTATTGTAAAAATTTATTTGAAAGGCAGAGTTTTGCACACACACACACACACACATACACACACACACACACAGAGAGCTTCTATCTACTGGTTCACTCCCTCAGATAGCCACAACAGCCAGGGCTGGGCCAGGCCAAAGCCAGGAGCCAGGAGCTTCATATCAGTCTCTGATGTGGGTGGCAGTGCCCCAAGCACTTGGGCCATTAGTAGGAAGCTGGATCAGAAGTGCAGTAATCGGGACACAAACCAGCACCCATATGGGATGCCAGTGTTACAGGTGGCTGCTTTACCCATTATGCCACAACACTGGCCCCTGGCCAAAAATTTTTAAGGTGTAATTTTCTGAAGGCATGTAAAGTCTCATTTAATCATAGAAAGATCTAATTTGGCAGCAATTAGGTAAAAATTCAGTTAGGGCATATAGTTTAATCACAAATTTAATGCTGGCCACAATATGTAGCATGGCACCTGTCTTGGATACAGGCAGGGGCCTGGTTAGAAGGACTGTTCCTCTATCCTGAAAGCAGTAGACTTTTGCTTGTTTTCTGCACTGGTGACTCTCTGAATGGTTGTATTCAGGCCTGGATGCCTTTTCAGAGGAACACATTCAGAGTCTGGCATTCAGGGACAGAGGTATCAGGACACTATGTTATGCACAGAAGAGATGAAAGAATTAGTTTGTGTTTAGCAGATGAGCAAATGGGAAGAGGAAGAACTAGTACTGACATGAAATTTGTAGAAAGATGCCTACTCAGAAAAAGGAATCAGTGAGGCCTGGCCAATTGTAAGATGGAGGTCATGATTGGCTTACTGTAGGAATTCCTGTCCTGGGTAAGAATCTGGAGTAAAGAGAACATAATCATCCTATTTGAAGAGGTGCTGGTATGTTGTAGCCTTAAAGTTTCACATATTCCTAGACTACAAAGGAAGAACATTACTTGTGTTCTTTTTCGTGATTCTCATGTAGTTGGCAATTTTGGTTTTAACTGTTTGTTCTTTATCTAAGATATGAATATAAAAGGTCTTTGATGTGTTCAAATAAGAAGTCAAATAATCTTGCAGCATGCTAGCAAGTCATCTATCTTAACAGGTTCAAGATTTAAAGAGTTGTGGCATAGTGGGTTAACCCACTGCCTGCAACACTGGCATCCCATAAGGATGCCAGTTCATGTCCCGGCTGCTCCACTTCCATTCCAGCTCCCTGCTAATGGACCTCAGAAAGCAGTAGAAGATGGCCCAAGTTCTTGGAACCCTGCACCTATATAAGGAGACCTAGAAGAAGCTCCTGGCTCCTACCTTCAGCTTGGCTTTTTCAGTCATTTGGGGAGTGAACCAGTGGATGGAAAATACCTCCCCCCCAACTCTGCCTTTCAAATAGATTAATAAATAAATAAATACTTTTTAAAAAACAGAAATAAAGGAATTGTTAGAAATATTGTCAAGATGAAGTTATCTTTCTTGGATGTTCCTGTTTATCCATAAGTTTTTTTCAATATATATAAATAAGAGTATTGAATTCTATGTTCTTGTCCTTGCTTCTATTTTTTTTTTTTTTTTTGACAGGCAGAGTGGACAGTGAGAGAGAGAGACAGAGAGAAAGGTCTTCCTTTTGCCGTTGGTTCACCCTCCAATGGCCACTGCGGACGGTGCGCTGCGGCTGGCGCACCGCGCTCATCCGATGGCAGGAGCCAGGTGCCAGGTGCTTTTCCTGGTCTCCCCATGGGGTGCAGGGCCCAAGCACCTGGGCCATCCTCCACTGCACTCCGGGGCCACAGCAGAGAGCTGGCCTGGAAGAGGGGCAACCGGGACAGAATCCAGTGCCCCGACCGGGACTAGAACCCGGTGTGCCGGTGCCGCAAGGCAGAGGATTAGCCTGTTGAGCCATGGCGCCGGCCCCTGCTTCTATCTTTTGAAGATAATCCCGATAATACCCCTTTCTACCTTTGCCATTTCCTCATCTCATCAAGAGGTAGAGTTCATCTCAAGTGACTTGCTTATAGCCCATAGAATCTTTTTTTTTTTTTAAACATTTATTTATTTGAAAGGCAGAGTTACAGAGAGAAAGAGATTTTCCATCTGCTGGTTCACTCCCCAAATGGCTGCAACAGCTGGAACTGGACCAGTCCAAAGCCAGGAGCTTCTTCTGGATCTCCCATGTGGTACAGGGGCCCAAGCACTGGTGCCATCCTCTTCTGCCTTCCCAGTCTTATTAGCAGGGAGCTGGATCAGAAGTGGAGCAGCTGGAACACAAACTGGTGCCTGTATGGGATGCCAACATTGCAGGCAGTGGCTTTACCTGCTAGGCCACAGCGTTGGCCCCCAGCCCATATAATCTAACAGTAGGGATACCGTGGGACTTCTGAGACCTTGTTAGCTAGGACACTTGGTGCTGAAGTTTTCATTTGAGCAGTCCAGCTGCCCTGAGTCCACAAGCTGTGAGAAAGCCCAGCGCCCAGATTACTGCCTGTGGCGAGACCATAGTCACTGAAATAGGCAGCTTCCCTAAGACTGCAGGGAAAGAGAGAAGTGCCTGGCTGGCCTCCCGCTCTGCTAGCTCTGAGTACCTTTGGGTAGCAACCACGTGAAAGAGGGCCTGAGCCAGAAACTGCCCTGCCAAGCCCTTCCTTGAATTGCCGAGCCACAGAAGCAGGCAAGATGGTGAAACAATGGACTGTTTTAAGTTTCAGAGTGGTTTATCATGTAGATAACAGAATGGCTCTCTAAGGATTTATCATGCTGTGATTTTCTGACTCAAGATTGATGGGGAACTTCGTAGAACCATCTTAACCAGTAAAGAAATTGAGTCATATAATGAAATGCTCTGTTGTGGTTTCTTCTAAAGGGAGACTAAAATGTAGTGAACTCTAGTGTTGTGAATAGGCCCTTTGAAGTTTGATGAGCCTGCATTTGAGCCCATGGGTAGTGTGAAGATTGTATGATTCCTGGAAAGTTACTTACCCTTTCTGAGCCTTGGCTTCATTCATAACATGGGGATAATAAAATATCTAGCAAAGACTTATATGATAAGCCTTATAAAGCTCATAGCAAAGTGCCTGTCACATAGTGAGTGCCCAGCATATCTTAGTTACTGCTGCTAAGATCATGTCATCATTATAGTTATTATTAGCACACTCAGACCATAAGATGACAGAGTCAGACATTTGACCCAGTGATCAGGATACTGGTTAGGACACCCACAGCCGTATCAGAGTGCCTGCGTTTGAGTCCCAGCTCTGCTCCAGATTCTAGCTCTCTGCTCATGCACATTGGAGAGGCAACAGGTGTTAGCTCAAGCAGTGAGCTCCCTGACACCCATATAGGAGGCCCACGTTGAGTTCCAAGTTCCTGTCTTCCTCTGGCCCAGCCCTGGCTGTTGTGGGCAATTGGGGGGTGAGTGAACCATCTGATGGGAGCTCTGTCTGTCTGTCTCTGGTGAATAGTAACTTCCACTAAACATATGTAGAAATGAGGAAATTTTATCCATGTGCACACAGTTGCTTCCTGAACAGTATTTAATGTAAACACACTGACTCAACTCCCTCATTGCTGACAAGTCTTTAAGTCCTCTAGCAAAGTAGATTGTGGCTGCCGTTATAGTGCTTATAGAGGACTTCCTAACACTGACACTTTGTTTTTAATTCATGTTTAAGGTAAGTTACAATGGAGGCAATAACCCTCTTCCTAATGTGATGTCCTCTTCAATTGTGGGTAGAAGTATAGATATTTGTTTAGAGTATAACTTCATTGCTTTAAAGAAATGAAGAAACCTGAGATAGAAGCTCTGCCAGCAGATTTTATTGTTTCCCTGGAGGTGATGGCACTGAATTTAATAGAATTTTCAAAATGAATTGGATGTAACCCTATCCTCCAAAACTTAACAGTGTTTTAATGCTTTAGGATTTGTTTGTTTATATAAAGATTAAAGGATTACAAAGACAGACCTTTGGGGGCACCTAGTTTATGCCACTGGCCCAAGCAGGATTGTTTCTGTCAGTTATTCTGAAAATTAGTCTAACTCCATAAATCCTAGGAAGGGAAAATATTTTTAGTGTGCTTTCCAGAAACTAGAAAGAATATGGGACCGGCATTGTGCTGCAGCCTGTTAGTCTGCAGTCTGTGACGCTGGCTTCCTACATGAGAGCTGATTCAGGTCCCTGCTAAAGCACCTGGGAAACCAGTGGAAGATGGTCCAAGTGCTTGAGCCCCTGCTACCACGTGGGAAGCTCAGATAGAGTTCCAGGCTCCTGGCTCTGGCATGATCAGCCCTAGACATTGTGGCCATTTAGGGAGTAAACCAGAAGACGAAAGATCACTTACTCTATCTCTTCATTTCTCTGTAACTCTGTATTCCAAATAAATCTTTTTTTAAAAAAAGGGAGGGGGGGGGATAAAGAATGTTTTCCTTTAAAGAGGTATATGGAAATAACAATTATCCAGTGGTCAGAAAATTTACCTTCTGGAGGCATTACCTAGTGGAATCAAATGCTGTCTGAGAATTTAGAGGCAATTCATGTTTTTGGCCCCAGAAAACCATTGTCCTTCCCTTTCCTTCCACTGAACTCTATCTGGACAGCATTGCATCTTTGGGACAAGAAACTAAGACAAAATAGTATATGGTTGGCTGGTGCTGCATCTCATTAGGCTAATCCCCCGCCTGTGGCACCGGCACCCCAGGTTCTAGTCCCAGTTGGGGTGCCGGATTCTGTCCTGGTTGCTCCTCTTCCAGTCCAGCTCTCTGCTGTGGCCTGGAAAGGCAGAAGATGGCCCAAGTGCTTGGGCCCTGCACTCGCATGGGAGGCCTGGGGAAGCACCTGGCTCCTGGCTTCGGATCGGCGCAGTGCACCGGCCGTAGCAGCCATTTAGAGGGTGAACCACCAGAAGGAAGACCTTTCTCTCTGTCTGTCTCTCTCACTATCTAACTCTGCCTGTTCAAAAAAAAAAAAAAAAATAGTATATGGTTTACCAAGGATATTGAGTTCAAACCAAGGTGATTCTCTGTACTTGGTACTTTTTACTTCTATTAATTCCCTTAAAGCCAGACATAAAAGATTCTCTCTTATGAATTAAATATGGTTTTTTTCCTTCTCTTCCCCAAGAAGCAGAATTTGTTGGTGCCTATGTAGTAACCGAAGAGCAGAGGAAACCTCCAAGGCTCTGACGTTTTCACCACTCTGTAGGCTGATTGATCTGTGCCAGTTGTGACTCTGATGGCCTGAGACAAAGACAATAGGACTTGGTCTCCTTCAAAGACTTCATAGTCCTCTGCCAGAGGAGGTAGATGTATAAACATCTTGAACATGATAAAGTCTCTACTGGAATCTAATCAAATCTTTTCTACGCTGTGTTTTCCCCACAACAATTTGATCTTCTGAAAATGTAATTGAGATCATGGGACTAATTTGCCCAAAACCTTCCCAAAGTTCTTTATCACACCCAGAGTAAAAGTCAAAGCCTTACAGTGGCCCTAAGTCCAACAAGATCCCAACCCAACACACACGGTTTCCTCATCCATTCCTTGCCAACTCTGCTGCTGTCACTCTGCCTCTTGCTGTTAATTCTCCTGCCTCAAGTTCTTGGTGAGTCCTCTGTGCGTAGTGGCTCACCTCTTACCTCCTCATATTTTTAAACGTCATCTCTGGTGGCCTTGTGTGGCATATCCTATTTACAACTGCAAAAGCAAGCAACAAAACTCCCCACTCTTGTATCCCCTCTCTTGCCTTATTTTTTCCATGGCAGTCATCAGCATCTGACACACCGATGTACTTGTTTGCTGTCTGCCTTCCGCAAGGCTTTGCTTCCTAGCATCCAGCCCCGTGCTTGGCATAGTGGGTTCTCATAGAGTTGTTGTTGAATTGAATTCAGGTGTTGAAGTATGCTTTAGGCAATATGGGAGCACAGGCCAGGGAACCTTAAAAAACTCAAGAACTGACAAAAGAGTTAGGTCTGAAAAGCTGGAATTCTCTGGATGGACGACACACGAGTCCCGAACTCACATGCCAGCAGGGTCTAGACATGTAAACTTGTGGATGTGTAATAAGAAACCGGACTTGGAGACGTTAGGAGGCGAAGGAAACGGTGATGTTCTGTCTAGAGGCTTCCAAGAGTCCTAAGATGATACAGCAGTGGACGTGGTGATGATAAGGAAGAAGGGTACTCAGGAGGGTTATGGGCCCATCAGACTCTGACTGCCACTCTGTCATCTTTGGAGGCATTTTGTGTGCTTACATGTGGCATTACACAGCACGGACTTGCCACTTGGACCACCTTGTTGCGTGTGCTAGGCAGCATAGTAAACACACTTCAGTTGTGTTTCTTCTCTTCTAGATATGTGCATGTTCACATCTGTCCTCCTCTGGTGTGGGAACTGCTGCTTTGTGCGTGGGTGCCTGTCAGAAGCCTAGACAGCTTGTAGCCCAGTGGGGAGCTGTCAACGGCAGTGATTTGGGGGTGTGCGCGGTGCTTGAGTTGGGTTCGTGATTGGCCTCATCTAATTCAGAGTGCAGGTGGAATCATTCCTGTGAGTAAGAAGCATTACAAGGCTGGATTTTCTATTGAGCACAGCTTTTGATAAAGGGAAGAAGAGGTGGATATTGACTTTTTGGTGCCTGTTCTATCAGTGGTCTGTTAATCAACAGAGGATAAATTATTGCTCTTCAGAAACAGGAGAGGGTACCTTGGCTTGAAGGCATGTGCACCTTTCTTTTATTTGTTTTTTCCTCTTTATTGGTAGGGGATCTTTCCTCTAGCTGTTTGTTCCTTGGGGGTTTTGTTAAGGACTGAAGGGAAACTGAAGGCAGCTCTTTTGATTTATCTTCTCGCCTTTCCTTTTGGTCACTCCACAGGGCTAAAATAGCCGAGTTGGCTTTAATATGTCGCCATTAGAGACCAAACATTAGCTGAAATAAACCATCATGCCTCACAATGAAAAATGTCCCCTGATTGGCTAATTAATCAGTCAAAGGGGAATGACATGACTCTCGGCTTGAGGGACTCTGCTAGAGAGAAACAGGCTGTTGATAAATGGTTTTCGAACAAATTCATATATCAAGGAAACTTAGTCATTTTTTTAACTACAGTTTGTGTGACTGCAGTTTTTTTCCACCAACTTTTTCTGCTGCTCTTGCTGTTTAGGCGGCGTTTTTGTGTTGTTGATAGAAAAATATAGGATTTTAGATGGGAGAAAATAAATACTTTCTGCTATTTGATGTCTCTTATACCGATGATGTTCACTGTCTAGGCTGATCAGCAGGTGATAATCAGGTAGTTTTCCCCGATATAACTTGTGAAAGGATATTCTCCTGGCATCCATCAAAGTTAAGATCAGATTCTAGTCCACATTGCTGAGTTTAAATCCTAGGTCCAGGAGTTGCTGGCAGTGAGCTACTGGGCAGTTACTTAACTTCTCTGTGCTTCCCTCATCTTCAGAATGAGAATAGTAGGAGTATCACCTAGTAGGAGTGGGGGGGGCTTAAAGGAGATTGCCCATACACTATATGGGGGCCAGTGCTGTGGCACAGTGGGTTAAAGCCCCAACCTGCAATGCCTGCATCCCACATGGGCACTGGTTCGAGTCTTCACTGTTCTACTTCCAAACCAGCTTCCTGCTGATGTACCTGAAAAAGCAGTACAGGATGGCCCAAGTCCTTGGTCCCCTGCACACGTGTGGGAGACCCAAAAGAAGCTCCTGGTCCCTGGCTTCGGATTGGCTCAGCTCTGGTTGTTGCAGCTATTTGTGTTGTGTTGTGAACTCGCCTGTCCTTCTGTCCTTGTCCTCTGAATGCCTCTTTCCTTTTGGTTTTGGTTTGTTTCTGCTGCAGAAGGATTCCCCCCACAGACTCTGGTGATCCTTTGCTGTCTGCTCTAATTTAAGGGCCAACTCACGGAAAGCAGGTTGGGTGCTCTGTGTATGTATGCACTTAGCTGGGTGAGCTTTGCCATAGGGTGAGCGAATTGGGGCAGTGGGCTTTTTCTTGGCAAGGGGCACCCTCCCTCCACCATGTCAGGGTTTGATGGTCTTTAGATTACTGGTGTCCAGCTTCTCTGGAGAGTACTCGTGGCCTGGAGAAAGGTGATGTGGGTCTCGGATCTGGTGGCTGGGGGTGGTGGGAGGCCGGCTCTCGCCTCCCTCCGGCTGCAGTTTGGGTCCTGCCAGGACAGGGTGTGATGGTCGGTTTTTCCTGAGATTACACATACCTTCTGTCACCTCACACATTTTGATTTCAGAGGAAAAACGGCTGTTGTTCCCTGTCCTGTAAATTGGATATGGCCTAATGCCCAGAGTCTTCAACAGTTAACTAACGGAGAGGAGGTGAGAAACTCAAAAAAGAAAACCTTTTCAAATCCAAAGGAAACTTACTTAAAATTTAGCAACCTTTCTCCCATCTATCAATTTCACATGTGATAAACTATCTTATCCCACAAGGCTTAGGGTCAGCATACCTGCTGTTTTCAAAGCCTTGCCCTGGCACTATTCCCATTTTAAAACAAACAAAAATTAGTTCTGTTTGCTACTGAGCTCTACCTCCTGAATTGGCCTAAACACAAATCTCCTTTAAACTTTTTTTAAAGGTTATTTATTTGTTTTTATTTATTTAAAAGACAGATTAACAACAGAGAGATCTTTGATTCACAGATTCACTCTCCAAATGCCTGCAGCAGCCAAAGCTGAGCCAGGCCAAAGCCAGGAGTCTGGAACTCCATCCGGGTCTCCCCAGTGGGTGGCAGGGACTAAAGTACTTGAGCTGTCATATGCTGTCTCCAAGGTTGCACATTAGCAGGAAACTAGGTCAGAAGCCTAAGCCAAACTGGGACTCGATTCCAGACAGTCCAATATGGGATGCAGGCATCCCAGACGCAGCTTAACCCACAATAGCCCAGTGCTCACCCTAAAAACCCCCACTTTGAATTGAAGGAGATGGTACTCTGCCCACACCTTCCCTCAGCACTAGTGATCTGAGTGTGCCTCCGTTGTCTAAAGCTTATGAAAACATGCCATTCCTAACTTACCTTGCAGAAATGTGGCCTGGACTGCAGAAAATGTTCTCTGCCTCTAGGAATGCATCATTTTAAAGAAATGTTTATCTATTTATATTTATTTAAAAGGCACAGCGACAGTGAGAGTAACAGAGACAAACAGACACAGACACTTAGACCTTCCATTCACTTGTTCACTCCCCAAATGCTGTCAGCAGCCAGAGCTGGGCCAGGCTGAAGCCAGGAGACGAACTCCATTCAAGGCTCCCAAGTGGCTAGCAGAGACCCAAGCCAGTGCCAGTGTCTGCTGCCTCCCAGGGTGCACATTAGCCGGAAGCTGAATCGAAAGTGTACTGGGGCTTGAAGCAGGCACTCCAGTGTGGCTGTGGGTGTTCCCAGCTCTGGCTTAACCCACTGGGCCACAGTGCTTGCCATGGAACGTATCATTATTACTAGTTTGATCTGGAAGTCTTTTGTGTGTGTCCCTAGTCCAGTGAGCTGTCTCTGTTGTGTGATTCCTCCGAGCACACTACAAGAGGACACAACAGATCCAACGTCTTGCCCCTGGCTTCCATTTCCCTCTCCCACAGGAAGAATGCAAGATGTTCTGCTAGCAGAGACAGGTCTCACCTGTTGCAGATTTGCACTATTGGGAAACATTACTGGAAAGCAGTTGCGATATTAAAGTGCAAAGAGGCATGAACCAAGTGTCAGTGTCTCCGTGGTTCAGTCTTGGATATACCTTTGTGTCCTGGAACCAAGTCTTAACTTCTGTGGACCCGGCAAGATCACTTCATATGAGAATATGGTGAGTGGATTAAACCCATATCCAGAGTTGTAGGGGAAAAAGTAAAAGCACTAGGCATAGTTTCCTCATTGGGTATCTCATTTGCTCAGAGTGGCTAAGTAATGAACTTGAGTATGATCTTCTGTTCCCTTTTTTCTGACTGTCATAGCCAGTCAGACCATCACTGGTGCCTGTTGAGTTTTGCATTTTTAGTACCTCTCACATTCATTTTGCTTTTCTGTTCCTACTGATGAAACCATTCCTAATCTTTAGTACCCCTGAGCTACAATGCTGAATGGCCTCCCTGACCCCAGGTTTTCCTTTTTGGTTATACCCTGTTATCTACTTTCTCAAAATCATCTTTTCCTC
This sequence comes from Sylvilagus floridanus, assembly GCA_949820135.1. Lineage (NCBI taxonomy): Eukaryota > Metazoa > Chordata > Mammalia > Lagomorpha > Leporidae > Sylvilagus > Sylvilagus floridanus. The sequence continues at coordinate 41,571,067 of OX463242.1, forward strand.
ACGTTACTGTTGTGTGTCAATGACACCCTGCTTAGGAAATGCACACCCCCTGGCCTGGGATGTTGGATCCCTGACCAGCTCACCCTGAGCTGCTTCTGAATGCTAATGCCCCCTGATCTGTCGAGTTCCAGCCGGACTGTGCTCAGCCAGCTCCGTGTTGCTCAGCACTGCCTCCCCTCCCGGGGCCTGGCCTTGTCCACTCCACCTGCCTGAGCAGGTCCTACCTCCAGCCCACCCTGCTTCCCTCCACCGAGGAAGAGGAGGACTGCGCAGCGGTTCACGTTAGCGTAAGTGATTAAAGTCGGCTCATTCATTTATTTGGCAGATTTTTGTTAAATACTGTTCTGGGCTTGTGTGAACAGAACAGGAAAGAATCAGGGAGCACAGCTGCGGGGGCAGCGCCGTGAGAGGTTTCCTTCTCCCCGCCCCTCCTTGCACCGGGCTCCACGTTTATCCGGATCCACTGGGCACTGTGTGCTGCCTCAGCTGCCGCCCCTCCTGCTTCCCTCTTGATGCCGTCCGCTGTACTGTCCATCCCTGCGGCGGAGGTCATGACTGGATGCCTGCATGGGCCCTGTTATAAGTGCAGTCGATGGTCATGCTTCTTAATTGATAACCATAGAAAAGAAATGTTGTTTCTACGTACTACATTATCCACTACATTAAGAGTTACTCAAAATTTCCTTCCACAGTAAATCTAGTTTCAACAGAAAAAAGTATCTTTCCATACTGATAAAGAAATTACTAGCTCATGGATCACTCTTCGTACCATGAAAGTAGAGCAGTCAGAACTTGGGCCCACCTGGCATAATGCAATAAAAGCCCATGAAATATTCTAACCAAAAAGTTGAACCTAAACCTAACCAAGTCTCAAGCAGTAGTTTTCAGTGACAGAAAATTTGGTATATAGAGATGCAAGCTTAATGACATCATATTAAACAAACAAAATCCAAATGTGAGACATAGTACAAGACAGTTGGTCCAATTTCTACATTGGTATGAAAATTAAAAAAAAAATAGGGAAGGATAGGGGGGAAAGAAGGAGTGTTGTAGATGGAAAAGCCCTAAGAGATATAAGGAACTACATGTAGGGTAGGGGCTGTGTTTGGGACCTGATTCAAACCCGAAAAAGGAAGCCTGGGGGGCATTCTTTTGACACAGGCATCCCATGTAGGAGTGCCAGTTTGAGTCCTGGCTACTCGGCTTGTGAGCCAACTTCCTGCTAATGTGCCTGGCCATGCAGCAGAAGATGCCACCTGCATGGGAGAAGACCAGATGAGTTTCTGGCTTTGGCCCAGACCTGCCTGTTGTGTCCATTTGGGGAGTGAACCATCTCTCTCCCCGCCACACACACACATAACTTGCTCACTCTCACTTTCTCTCACCCGATCTCTAGAGGTTGACCCCGTTCCTTCCATACATGTAGCACCATCACCTGGGCTGCATGGCACGGAATTGAGGTGCAGGAGGGTTGTTTATTGCCCCGGGTCTGATCTCATTTGTCTATTCGTGACTGCTGGGAAGTCAAAGTCTGGGGAGTGGCAAGCAGTTAGGAATGTTTAGGGATGCAGGGACACTAACTGGTTCTTATCACTGGGTTCTGCAGAGACAAAAGTCCCAAAATGGAGCAAATTCCAAAAGTGGTGATTTCTCATGGGGTGAAGGGTTGAATTCAAAGCTATCCCAGATCTGGAATACCCAAATTTGATCAGTCTCCCAGAGTTAACATTGTTTTCATACGTGCGAAGTTTGCGCTTGTCTGTGGAATGAGGCACTTTGAAAGAATGTCTTCAGTGTGTGAGTAACTCAGTGTGTGTAAGTTACTGGGTTTGTCTCTGCCAAGGTGACCCAAGCGTGGCCAACGCCATGTACTTCGTCCTGAAATTATCTGTATTTTCTAGAGAAAGGAATTCTTGGAGATATATGCTACAGGTTTTATGGCTTGTTCCAGTTTCTTGATTACTCTGCATTGTATTCCTCTGCTCTTACACCCTCCAAGCTGCCTTTTTTGGTTTGTTTGTTCATTTCTTTGAAGTCTGTGGAGTCTTTCCTTTTTCTTCTGTGAACATTTTTCAGTTTATCAGTAGGATGCAGTGGTGACTCGCAAGGCAGTTGATAGGTCTGACTTCCATTATGTTGGAGGAGCCGTACCCCGAGTTCACTGCATTCGGTGTCTCTTGTGAACATGGTATTTTTTCTTTGCTGCTGTCTTGGGCCAGTGGAGTCTCGTGGGGCTGTGACGATATCCGTGATTAGCAAGAGAGGTGCCCTAATCCTTTAGACAAACTTGTTCTTCCAGCAGTCGGGATTCTGGAGATGCTGATCACAAGTTCGGAGCATCCAGGAGTTAGGTTAGAATGATACCAGAAATGCTTTCTTCATGAGAGGGGGTCTGACATAGTTCTGTGCCTGCTGATTCTCCACCTTTTATGCCATTGCGCCAGCCTCAAGTACTGATTCTTTCAAAAGTTGGAAACTTAGATTCAAGTCCCAGTTCTGTCCCTTAACCCTCAGGCATTTTGGGTGAGTAGTGGAATTCTAGAGCTGGAAAAGACCATTTCTTTCCTCGACTTTCAGAAAAGGAGCCTGAGCTTTCCTCGCCCGCCATAGAGCTGAGCCCTGCCAATTGCAGTCAGCTTCTGGGTGAGGGCTCCATGCCACACACCTGGCCAGGCAGCTGCTCTGAGCTTCTGCTTCCTCGCTTGGGAACTATGCATGATAACCTACTCTTGCCTCGTGGTTGAGGAAATAACCCGTGTGAAAGCACTTTGAGAATCCCCAAGGTGTAATGCTAGTGTAGAGTCACCATCGTCTTTAAGGAAGTGCGTGCAAGCTAATACCCAGGCCACCTTCCTTTTCTTCCACTTTAGGACGAGAAGTGGAGTTGGAGGTACCCTTTGGAAAGCCGGCTGTGGAAACCCATCTCACTCCTTTGTTTACTCCACCTTGTTTCCCCCGCCCTCTGCAGGATGAGCGCAGTGAATCTGTGATACTAGGGGAAATCCACACAAGGTTTTGGGTTGTTGAATTCCAATTTTTATTAGCAGTGGATTCATAAGATATGTTCATCTCTACTTTGCTGAATTTCATAGTACCATACAGAGCTGGAAAAACCTATGCTAAGCACTCAACAAGGAGCCACGTCCTACACTAATTTAGGGTCTGCCAGATTTGTGAGTCACATACCAAAGTATGTGGGCCCTGCCATGCTGAACGCCTGGGTCTGCTGCTATGGTTTGAGGCTATGGGAAAGTGAAAAGAAGAAAGTAGTACACTTTTTGTTTTGAGGCTGGTGTAACATTGAGAATGTGCTCTTTATTCTCAGTCAGATCTCAGATCATAGAGATAAACTCCATTCTATTGTTTGAGTTAACCATGACCAAGAGAAGCCAATTTACTCATAACAGCACTTTCAGTAAAAGAACCACAAAATGACTATCATTGCCATTATAGAAAACCCTGCGGTAACGTGTGATTGCATCAGTCAGTTTAGCAACAGGGTGGCTCCTAAGGTTGGACAGGTTCATTTATACATGTGCTGTGTTTGTGTTCTCCAACCCCTAAGAGCAGCACCAAATTTTGTGTATCTGACTTTTATTAGGTCAGAGTCCTACATCCAAGGTCTCGCAATGGAGACAGAGAAATGAGATGTAAATCACAACTGAAAAAGCAGAAGAAATAAATGCAGAATCAGTGCAGTATAGTGGGCAGAGTAGAGGCGTAATAATCACACAGACCTGGCTGGTAATGTCAGCTCTGCCCTTATGAGTCATATGACCTGAACAGGAATTTAACCTTTCGAGCCTCAGGAGTCAACGTATGACAAATAGCTCCACAAGGGCTAATCCAGACACTAGTTCAGAGCAAGTTCCTTGTCAGCTTCATTGGAAGTTACCCTAGCTTGGATAAACCTACCTTGCCCAATACAATTCCTAAGATCCATGTTTCAATCCATAGTCCTTAAGCATTATCCTCCATTGGCTCCTTGCCAACCATCTCCTACTCAGTGGCCTGTGGCTGTGTCCTGACATGCCATGCAGCTTCACTCAGATGCATGCAGGGGTCACAGTTTTGTCTACCGCACCCCAGTGTAGAGTTGGAGTGGGGGAAGGGATAACATGGTGTCCCACTTAGATTTGATCCAGTGTGTAGGATGGTACTACTGTGGGATTCCACTGGGATCTGGCATGGTGGGTGGGGTTGGACAGCTTGGGGTCCTGCTGAGGTCCTGCTAGTCAGGCCACCTGCCTGTACATTTTGGGGCTTATCAAAGATGGGCTTCCATAAGCCAAGCAGGTGTGTTGGGGAATGAACTGGAATCTTTTATGGCAGGAATCGAATTCAGAGAAAGGTGCTTAGCAGAGCCTGGGAGAAAGATGGAAACAGGAGCAGGCATGTCTGTTCCTTCATCTCCCCAGCAACTATCAGGCCTCTGGGCCTCCAGGGGAGTCGTTCACTTGTAAGGTAAAGCAACACCACCAGGATGCTGTAAGCACAAACACACCCTGCAAAGTCTTGTCAGCTTTACTAAGACCATCTCCTGCTGCTATTCAAGATGCAGTGAATGGCTGCCTGCCTTCCACCTGGCTCAGTCCTGACTATTGCAGGCATTCAGTGAGTGAACCAGCGGATGGGAGATTCGCTCTCTCTGTCCTCTCTCTCTCCCTCCTTGCCTCGTCCCTGCCCCCAGTCACCAGTCTTTGTAGTTATTTCTTCTGTCCAAATGTGGCGGAATAGATTCCAAGTTGACAAAAATGCAAAACTTTATTTAAAAGAACTGTTTTATTGAAATAAAATATAAACATCATGGTGTAACATCGGTTTTCAAAGAAAGTAGGAAGGATCATCATCCCTAATAGTAATGATGGATTTAGGAGCAGACTCACTTTTTTTTATTATTACAATTTATGTGGTGAAAGAGAGAGTGGAAAATGATGTGTAGGCAAAATGGAACTGAGCATCATAGCTGATGTCTAACCAGGCATCTAGGAGAGGGGAAGCTATCTCCCCTCTAGGGCAAGAATGCAGCCCTTTCTCTGACCGCTGTTACTGAGGATTGGGATAATTGCTGGTTTTCTTCCAAATCCAGCCAGGTGCCACCTCTATAACAGAGGCCCTGTGTGAGAGTCTGTCTCCTAGTAACATCATAGCTGTCTTAGCTTGAGCCAGTATATTCTGATGTTCACACGAAATTGCCTAATGACACACTTCTCAGATGTATTCCTGTCCATAAGTGACACATGACTAATTATTGCTTGTGCAGTTTGGAGACACTAAATATTTTCCAAAAAGCTGACACCAGGAGGAGCTACCGATCAGTAATTCACTGCATCCAGGTCTCCACTGCAGTCCTCAGCTGGCTGAGGAGTCACCTGGTAGACTTACTAGCCGTGCACATTGAAGCCTCTGGCTGCATTCAGCATTTTTAACAAGCTCCTTGGTAATTGACTCAGAATTTCAGAAACAGAGACTCAAAAGAATTCGTAGGGTGGCTTCTCTTTTTCAGATGAAAAAGTCACTGAGGGGGCCAGCGCTGTGGCATAGCGGGTTGGGCCGCTGCCTGCAGTGCCAGCATTGCATATGGGTGCTGGTTTGAGACCTGACTGCTCCACTTCCGATCCAGCTCTCTGCTGTGGCCTTGGAAAGCAGTGGAGGATGACCCAAGTCCCTGGGCCCCTACACCTGCATGGGAGACCCAGAGGAGGCTCCTGGCTCCTGGCTTCGGATCAGCCAGCTCCGGCCTTTGTGGCCTGTTGGGGAGTGAACCGGCAGATGGAGGACCTCTCTCTCTCTCTCTTTCTCTCTCTCTGCCTCTCCTCTCTCTGTGTAACTCTGACTTTCAAATAAATAAATAAATCTTTAAGAAAAAAAAAAAAGAAAAGAAAGAAAAAGTGGCTGAGGAAGAGCTGGATGGATGTTCACTTTTTTTTACCCATGTTGCTGTTGGGCTGTTCCTGAACACCCAGCCGGGCAGCCTGTTGACAGCCTGGTTGACTTCATGTGCTCAGGAGTCTCAGCTGCGAGCCTGATTGATGAAGAGAAACTACAGGGTTTTCTTCTTTAATAATTTCCAATGTTTTACTTTCTTTCTTAATAGATAAGTAAAAATGTGCCTTCGTGTTGATGTTTTCTTTTTTAATCATGTTCTAGGTATAACTGATCAAACCATAGTACCTCATGCTGGTTTGTTTCCAGTAATGTTTAAAGAAGATGGATGAGGGAAGGAGTGGAAGTCAACTTTTGATGACAGCTATCTGAGGCTGAGAAGTGTACTTATCTTAGTATTTTAACCACAGACACACACACTTAAATGAACATTTAACAAACTTAACTACCCAGGTCGGGTCAGATATACTCCATGAGGAATTCAGTGAAGTTTTCCAAACTTTGGCTGATCAGTTTATTCAAGGAAAGCCTACCCATGTCTTGCAAACATCCCGGCACCACAGTTGTGAATCAGGTCAGTCCAAAATGGAATCTTCTCTTCGCTTCTTTACCTAAGAGCTCTTGCTTTTTTTCCTAATTCAGGAAAGGGGAGTTATTGGATTCATCATTTAGAACCCTGTGCTGGAATACTTGAGTAGGCTGACTGAGATTTTTCTGATCTTGATGTGTTAATGCAAATTCCTTCTCTCCATCAGATGCAGAGAGAACTTTAGTTCCTGTTACACCATTTCTTACTTACAAAATGTTGAAAGGATTTCTTATGAATTGTTACATTCCCGTGACTGAAAATAGCCATTTCCTTTTTCTTCAAATTATTTGAAAGTGCCAGAAGACAGTATGGAGGAACTTCTTATCATGATGATGAATTCCTAGAAAATAAAGTGAATTTTGGGTGTCCTTAGTGATCTCTTGTGCTTAGGTTGCCTCTAAATCAGATTCAAGGGTTCTCTTTTATTTTGAGAAAAATAATGGCTTGCTAATACCACTCAAACTGCAGTAATCTCCATGATATAGATCTTGTTTGTCTTTAGAAAGGGGTGTGTGTGTGTGTGTGTGTCTAAGTGTGTAATAGCTGCATTGACTCCTATAACCAGGCATCCAAATATTTGATTGAATCTATAAGATACCACTGTTGACCAGCTCAAAGTCTGCCCAGCAGGTTCGAATTCACTGCAGAAGGTCCATAGTGCTAAATGGGACTGTTACTAGAAGGTGAGTGGTTTCATAATGATGCCTTGAAACTTCTGGAACTTTGGATTTAGAGCTTACATTGTTTCCTTCTAGTACATTAGACACCCCAAACCTGAGAGGTCAGCAGGATGGGATTCATTGTGAAACTGATTGAGAGAGGTTAAAATAACAGCCCGTGACACAGACTGTCAGAGTCAGACCCCTGCTCAGCCCCTGTCAGCTCCATTCTCTGCTGTCCCTGCTGTCCCACTTTCCTCGGCTGCAGACTGATAAGCATTTCAGGGTTAGGGACGACAAGGACTGAATCAGCTGCTGTTGAAGCTGGTGATGCTGCTGCTTCTGGTTGGTTCTTACTGTCAGCAGTGCTGTCCAGCAGGGCTTCCCCATTTGTGTTCCTTGGAGAAGCAGATGGGAGTGCTGATGGTTATCATGTCACATGCTCACATACATCAAGGAAACACCAAACTAGGCATGTAGGTATTTAGCAAGTCTTTTTATTAGTATTCAGTCCTTCTTACAGCCTTTTATATGGTAATAAACATGCTAGATCTCCAAAAACTTCTCTCACTTGACCATGGAATTCTTTTTTTATAGCTCTTAGAGTAAATTGGCCAAAGCTGCTCTAGATTACCAAGGGAAGACATTTAAAAATGTAGCCAGAGTTGGCCAGCGCTGCGGCTCACTAGGCTAATCCTCCGCCTGCGGCGCCAGTACCCTGGGTTCTAGTCCCGGTTGGGGCGGCGGATTCTATCCCGGTTGCTCCTCTTCCAGGCCAGCTCTCTGCTGTGGCCCAGGAGTGCAGTGGAGGATAGTCCAGGTCCTTGGGCCCTGCACCTGCATGGGAGACCAGGAGGAAGCACCTGGCTCCTGGCTTTGGATAGGTGCAGCGTGCCAGCTGCAGCACACTGGCTGTAGCGGCTACTTGGGGAGTGAACCAATGGAAAAAGGAAGACCTTTCTGTCTCTCTCTCTCTCTCACTGTCTAACTCTGCCTGTCCAAGGAGGGGGAAAAAAGTAGGCAGAGCAATGGATTAATGGATTTCTATAGCCTCTCTGGAGTGAACTAGCTTGAACAGCAATCTGGAAGTCATGCTAGCTGGTAGGGCCATCATTAGTATCCGGGCATGGATAATATGACGTTTTAGTAGCTGACAGACTACTTGTACAGGTGTGTCATAAGATTCTGTTACAGGGTAACATCACAGCCTTCACAGTTTGTGTGAGTACACTTAGGATGTTCATACCACAATAAAGTCACCTAACAATGAAAATATTCCTGTCATTAAGCAATGTCATGACTGTGATAGAAAATTACTGTCATTCTTTTTCTTAGTCTGCTGTCCTGAAGATAGGCTTATAGCCAGATGAATGTTTTGATAAAGGCTGGAGTACAAGATAGAAAATAAAGAACACATCAGATTCTTGCAGATGATCTCTCCTCTGGTTGAAATTAATCAAATTGCAATTCCTTTATGTTCCATTTGGCTCAGGGGACCTGTGCCTTTTATATGTCTGCAGTCTTGGCCTTCATGTTGAAGCTCTTCTCTCCAGACTGCTACTGGGTTTTTGCCCACAACTTCTTAGAAGCCACTGTTTTCCAGGCAAGCAAGCTGCTTGCATATATTCAGCAGCTATTATGTGCTATTCTGACCATCATTTCTGCTCCCTTAGAAGCATTCCATTTAATTCTCATTTCCCTAATCTCTAAGCTCATAAACCAAATCGGCCCAGGTTATCTCCCACGTTCCTTTCAGAAACATCTGTACTTCTATTTTGGCAGTCAAAGCCAATTTTTTTTTTTTTTTAAGATTTATTTATTCATTTGAAAACCAGAGTTAGAGAGAGAGAGAGAGAGACAGACAGACAGACCCCGATGGCTAATTCCCCGGATGACCACAATGGCCAGAGCTGTGCCCATCCAAAGCCAGGAGCCAGGAGCTTCTTCCAGGTCTCCCATGTGAGTGCAGGGGCCCAAGGACTTGAGCCATCTTCTACTGCTTTCCCAGGCAGAGAACTGGATTGGAAGTGGAGCAGCCGGGTCTTGAACTGGTGCCCGTATGGGATGTTGGTGCTTCAGGACAAGGCATTAACCCGCTGCGCCACAGCACCGGCCCCATTTTATTTACCCATACAAATTCATTGTTCAGGAGAATGGGGTGGACGATTGGGAAGTTTGAAAAAAATTCAAATGCTATTTGTCAATAAAGTCTTTTTTGTTGTTTTGTGGTGACTATTATAATAGTTGGCATTCTCTAATTTTAAAGGTGAGATTGCTTTAATTTTAACTTTACTTGTATATATAGTATGTACTTTGAGAGTCTGTTTTTCTTAAAAGCGGTGAAAAGAAAGTGTGTCATGAACATTTATGTTTTTACTTGAAGTGACACTGACTGTTGAAAACTTGCTGACACCTTAAGAAAGAACCCTTACTGCTTCATTGATTATAATAGCAAAGGAAATGGGAGTAAGCCAGGTCCTCTGTGTGTAGCCAACTCAGAGAAATGTCTGTGAACTTACGTGCTGAATTAGAGTCTGATAACTCTTAGCCATACATATTTCTTACTTTGATGTCTGATTTTCAGTCAGACCAGGTATTTTTTGTGTGTGTATATGGGGGTTAATCTTAGAATTTTGCACTTGGAATTTTCTGATTGAATTAAGTGCTTGCTTCGGCAGCACATGTACTTAAAAAAAAAAACTGAATGAATACCTACTTTCTAGTTAGGCATAATATTTATTCTCTTTTAAGTGGAAACATGTGACATATTCATTTCTAGCTTCTACTTCCTTTATCATGATCTCTCATCATCAGTCATGTTAGATTCCCCAATCTGACATGGACAGAAGCTTGCCCTGAATAAGTAGAGTAGATAAATGGTCTTTCTGTTCCTGGAAAAAATTCAACGCACTTTTTATATTTGATGTCACTAAAAACAGAATGCTATCATAAAAATGTTTATGCATCACTTCTCAGCCTTTTGGTTAAGATCAGGTGTAAAAATGTTATGCAATGAGATTTTAGTTTTAAGTCTGAAAAATCAAAATCAAAGGCATCTTCCCACTCACTTAAAAATAATGACAGCAAAGGATTTGCCCCTTTTTACCTTGTAATATTATTTAGCCTTAAATTAGTATAAGACAAGCACAGGTTTGTGAACAAAAATTACTCTTATGTAATAATTAAACAAGTTTTTCTATGAATATTTGTGGACTATGTATATTTTAAAGATTTTCATTTATTTATTTGAGAGGCAAAGCTACAAACAGGGAGAGACAGAGAAAAAGGTCTTCCATCTGCTGGTTCACTCCCCGAGTGGCTGCAATAGCCAGAGCTGGGTTGATGCAAAGCCAGGAGGTTCTTCTTGGTCTCCCACACGGGTGCAGGGTCCCAAGAACGTGGGCCATCTTCTACTGCTTTCCAGGCCATAGCAGAGAGCTGGATCAGAAGTAAAGCAGCCGGGACATGAACTGGCTCCCATATGGGCTGCCATCACTTCAGGCAGAGGCTTAGCCTGCTATATCACAGTGCTAGCTCCTGGACTCTATGCATTTTAAAATATATTTGTGATTTAAAATTTCAATTGTGATAAATGACCAAGATTGGAACATTAGTACTAGATTCTTGTGAGACCATTCATGAAAGTATCCCTTCATTGCCACACAATAATTTCTCATTTTTAAAGAGAGAAATCAGTGGATGGGCGTTATTTCCAATGACAAACAACTGCTAGACAATTCAAGTGTACATTTCTTCACATTTAAAACTATTCTTTTTTTTTTTTTTTTTTTTGACAGGCAGAGTGGACAGTGAGAGAGAGAGACAGGGAGAAAGGTCTTCCTTTGCCGTTGGTTCACCCTCCAATGGCCGCCGCGGTCGGCGCACCGCGCTCATCCGATGGCAGGAGCCAGGAGCCAGGTGCTTTTCCTGGTCTCCCCATGGGGTGCAGGGCCCAAGCACCTGGGCCATCCTCCACTGCACTCCTGGGCCACAGCAGAGGGCTGGCCTGGAAGAGGGACAACCGGGACAGAATCCGGTGCCCCGACCGGGACTAGAACCCGGTGTGCCGGCACCGCAAGGCGGAGGATTAGCCTGTTGAGCCACGGCGCCGGCCTAAAACTATTCTTAAATCTTTAAATGTAGCTATAGCTTTCACACACCTCAGCATAGCTTCCATACACCCTGGTTTAATTATTTTGCTTCTTGTGTGAATCTGTTAATAGATGCTCATTGCAATAATATTTGTTTTAAGTTTATCTTAAGTTAAATCTGTACAGGTAAAAGAGAATATACAAAATGCTCATAAGTGACTCATGTTATCGTGATTTGGTGTAACATTAGCTGTATTCATGTGGCTGCTTTCACAGAGATCCCTGAGGCAAGGCGATTTGTCAACTCAACTCTACATTTATGTTTTGTTTGATTCTTGAAACGAATGGCCTCTGACAATCAGAATTGAAGTGACTGTGTTCCGGTGGACACGTGTGTCTTCTCTTTAGCATTCGCTCCTCTGAAGCTTTAGATAGAATGTTCCGGGTTAGAACAGTTGACTATATTGAGCTCAGTAATGGACTCAGAAAAACCTGCCATAACTAATAATCTGATTTGGATTTAGAATTCTTTTGTGGAACCAGCTAATGGAGAGTTAAATAGATATGTGGTCTTTAAAATAGTTTAGGAAATGCAAACACTAGGAAATATAGATTTTAGGGCAGGAACTATTCAAATCTATATTTCTAGGAGCTTCTTAGAGGCAAGGACTAGGCTTTCATTATCATCATTTTGAGCTCACTCTTAGCAAATGGCTGGCACACAGTAGACAGCCAGCAGATGATAATGAGGGTTGGAGTGATACACTGGGAGGCACCCTGAGAGGGAGCATGATTGGGCAACTCCACGGAAGTGGGGGTGAGACAGTATAGAGCAGAGCCGGGGCATGGCACGGGTCAGCTTCCACCTGGGAATGGAAGATGCCCAACTGGGGAAGAGGTAGAGCCTTAAAATGGGCGTCTCGGATAACAAAATGATGGGTTTTGTAAAATTTCCTACATCATATATTGTAATGATATGCAGTATACCTTATAATATAAGCAACTCACACATGCTATAGCCATGTCAGCAGCAATATAACATAGAATGCCATTTGTTACTAGTAGAGTACACATAGACCATATCATACCACAATAACAAAGCAATCATGTCTCTTAAGTAATTTTTTTCCTATTAGATATTAGATTTGCCTATAGATATATCTCTTAGACTCAAGACCTTAAAAATATCACAGATAAACCTTGCATGGGCTCTGTGGTTTGTGTGTGGCATACCATTTGCAAATCTTTTATGAATTCAACCACTAAAAACATTTCTCTTTATGATGGATCTGCTTTCATTCATCCACTTATCCCATAAGCAGCACTTGAACATTCGTTGTGTACTGTACATGCTTAGCATTGGCTGTGAACACACGGCAGGGACCATCCTCCAGGGAGCTTTGCTGTGGCCTTCTGGTCACGTGTGCTGGAGGTGTGCCCATGCCCTGTAAGCACCTCCTCTCATGCAGGCTCCCACCCTCCCGGAGGAGCTGTTCTCCGAACTAATGCGTAAAGGACAAAGGTGCTGGGAAGAGGAGTCACAGGGAAGGTTTTCAAGTGGAAGTCACAGCCTGTGCCAATGTGAAGTGGAAGATTGGCAGGGGAGTGGGGGGCACCTGCAGGTGGCCCAGCTCATCCAACAGAGGTTCAGGGCACCAGGAAAGGGCATCAGCAGATGAGGGGCCCACTGTGTCACACAGGGCCTGCAGGCATCTGTTGGAGACTGATTTTCTAGGTCAGTAAGTCACTGGACCTTTATCCAGAGACTCAGGTTCCAGGAGTGTGGTCTTAATATAAACAAGTGTCAGCGCTGCCCCTTGTTGGCCCTGACTGCCGGAGAAGAAAGGACCAGACCTGGCTGTCAGGTGATTCAGAGTTGCTCACTGTGCCAGGGTGTAAAGGGCACCTATGGTGGAGACTGAGGTAAGGGTGTGTGATCAGAGACTCCCGGACCTCTAGAACCTGAATTTTTCTGGTCAACCTAGAACAGGACTTCTACCGGGGATCCCAGGCCAGTCATTGCCTCAGGAGGACTAGAGATAAGATATACCATCCTTGCCTTTCTTCCAGAGCTCACAATGCGAAGTCATATTCTTTTCTAGAAAGCTGTGTAGGGCCAGCAGATCTAGGACATCAGGGTAGCTGCAAAGATAGGGACTAGGGCTCTATGGACAGAAACAACCTACCTACCAGGCCTTTTAAAAGCAATCAACTATGTTTCCAACATTGCACTGAAGCCTAAATTCTGTTTGTATCTTGACAAGCAAGTTACATCAGTCATTCCTTAGGCCCTTTGTCAGCCAGTATGCCATGAGTGGGTTACAGGTGTGCTGAGATGTCAATTCCATCAGCCCCTGGGCTGGCCAGGCAAGGGAGGCCTAGAGCAGCTGATGTCCCTAAGCTGGTCATTTCCAGCTGCCACCTGTAGTAGATCCTGCATCCAGTTATCCATGAGTGCTGTCTGCATATTTGAAATGTGTGTCCCCACAAGAGGCAGCTTGGTATGGAAAATCTTGTTATAAACTAATTTTGACTATTTGAGTAGGTACTGTAAAAGGAGCCTAGGCTCCCAAAATGTAGGGGCAGGATTTCCCCTGAAAGGGCTAGTAAGACATGTGCTGGGAGCTTAGACTATATTCTTTGTGTACACTGTAGAGCTATTGAAGGATGTGAATAGAGGAGGAGCATGACTGTTTTTGTATTTTAGAAAGATCACGCTGGCTGCAGAAGATAAGAAAGTAAGAATGAGGGTGGAAAGGGACCAGACCAAAGGTGGGGATTCTAGTTAAGAGGCTTGATTCCAGAGAGGCATTGGAAGCCTGAGCCAAGGTTGTGTCTGAGAGCTGGAGAGAAAAGAACAGATTGGGGGCGGGTACTGAATGTGGCAGCCAAGGTGCTGACCCTGTATGGATAGATGGCAGGACCCTCCACTGGAGGAGGAAGGCCCTGATGGGGCTCTCTCTCTGTGGCTGTGAGCAGCTCAGGGCTGAAAGCTAGCAGACTGTTGTCCTGGTCCTTTTGCCCATCCACTGTGCCTTCTCCTGCCCTGGCTGTTAACTTTTGTTTTTCCCCACTTTTCACCTGATTCTGTGAGGCCCTTTAACTTTTTTCATGTACTTGTCCCCATCTGCCAAAGCCTCTCTCCCATCGAATTGTGTCTTCCCCATGGCTTCTATCATCACTCCGAGTTGACTGTTTTCTCTCCTCACCGACCATGCTGGAAGGCTTTGTCTCTCTGCCTTGTCAGACTTTGTACACACATAAGCTGGTAGGGTTTAACCTCCTGGAGGTGAAAGCACAGACGGTAGTATGTTGATCAGTGAAATAATTTGAGAAAACCTACTTATTAACTCTCTAGTTTGGTGACTTCAAATCCAAGATTGGGCTGTTGCACTGGTCTGGTATCTGGTAAGACAATGGCAGAGGAAGGGTCACATGCAAGCTAGGGAGTGGAGAAAGTGGTTGTGCTTTTATAACCACACTCTCTGAAAAAGTACCTGCTGGGGCTGGCATTGTGGTGCAGCAGGTTAAGCTACTACTTGGAGCTCTGGCATTTTATATCAGAGTGCTGGTTCAAGTCCCAGCTACTCCACTTCCCATCCAGCTCTCTGCTAGTGCTCCTAGGAAATCAGTGGATGATAACTCAAGTACTTGGGCCCCTGCCACTCATGTGGGAGAGCTGGATGCAGTTCCAGGCTCCTGTTTCAGCCTGGCCAAGCCCTGGCCATTGCACAGCCATTTGGAGAGTGAACCAACAGACAGATTTCTCTCTCTCTCTCTCTCTCTCTCTCTCTCTCTCTCTCTCTCACACACACACACACACACACACTGACTTTGGAGATAAGGATAATGCCTACCACTTGGGCAAGATAGGGAGTCTGGCTTTGTAAATGTGTTGCCCTCATGGAGAGAGTACTCTGCCCTAAGCTTATGTAGATTTTTTTCTACAAATGATACTTTATTATAAAGATAGTAATTGTTTGCTCTAGAAAAATTATGACCTATAGGTGTACATTTGGAACAAGAAAATCCAGTGAAACAGATAACCAGAGGTAATAGTATTGAGAAGTATTGGTGTGTGGGTGTGTGGGTATGATAACCGTTGTGTGAACCTTCCTGTCTTTCTCAAAAGTGGGGTCATCATATCCAGACAATATTGAATGCTAAAAACAAGTGAACACAACTTGTCTTTAGGAGCTGGCATTGTTGGTCCTGCCACTGAGCCTGTGACATGTGTTGTTGGTGGTCCCAGAGCTATTTGACAACATTCTTAAGATGTTACTTGGTAGACTGCTGTACCCCCTACAATGAGAGGGAGCCCCACTCAGGTCAAAAGGTACAGATTTGCAGCTATGAGATGAGGAACTTCTCTATTCCTAACCGACAGCGTGGTCATTGTGGTTGACAAGGCCATATTGTATAGCTGAATTTGCTAAGGGGGTAGATTGGACGTGCCCTAACCACACACACACACACACACACACACATTTATTCACACAAAGAGATGGAAATGTTGGTAATGCAATGTGGTGGTGATTTCACATTGTATAGATATCAAAACATCTCACTGTATACCTTAGATATATGCCATTTTTATCTCTCAGTGTTCCTCAGTGGAGCTGGAGAAAGAGAAAGAAGGGCAGGTGCCCAGCATGCCTGTCCCTCTGCTGCTGGGTTTCCTTCTCTTTGCCTAGGATTCCCTCAGTTTCACAGAAGATCACACTGCCCCTTCTCTGTGCCCTCACTGCTTCGAAAGTGTCTGGTCATCAGGGAGAGAAGCACGAGCCAGCTGCGAAGGAGAAGGACATGGGTGCCAGGCTTGGGCCTTTATTTAGTGCTCCCCCCGAGCAGCTCCGCTCTTCCTCCCCCCACCCCCTGCCTTCGTCCTGCCAGCCCTTCTCTGCCCCTCATCCTGCTTTTCCCAGTCTCCTAGTTCCCTGCTATTACATAATATTCCTGTTAGGATCAGTTCCTGTTTTGCCAGGGAGAGGAATTGTGAGTGTTTGGGGGAAAAACCCTGTTCTAACATTAGCAGGGGTAGCCGGTGGCCAATGCATGATCTCATAAGGGAAGCACCCTGCTCCACTGGCTTCTCTGTTCCTGTCTGAGTCAGCGCACCGATGACTTTACCTTTCGGCACGGGTGACTTCCCCTCGGCCCTGGTTCCTCTGAGGGAGTCCACGAGTCTCCCTCTCAGAATAAGGAAACTGCCAGGCTTCAGTTAGGTCGGCTAGTTAGTGACGACTTTCACTGAGACACACATGCCTTGGGCTACTCACGGCACTCTAGGAAAAACTCTCCTTCCATTAGGCCTGCAAGCATACCCTCACTTTCTAGAACTTTCTCTCATGGAAAACTTTAAATGCTTACATGTGTGTGGAAATAAAGAAACTAAGAAGCTCTTATTGATATCCCTTCTCTGACTTAGCAGTTAGTAAAAATTCATGATCAGTCTCATTTTACCGTGCGCCTATCCCCTCCCCCATTCGTGTGGCAGTACCTAGACATGATACCATATTAATTGTATTTGTTAGGTCATACGCAGTCACAGTTGCATTGTCACACCTTAGAAAATGAAGCACAGTTCCTCAATATCATTAAATCCAACCTTTGTTCAAATTTTGCCAGTTGTCTCATAATTTTTTAGTTTGTGTATATATTTGAATCAGGATCCTAACAAGGTCTATTGCAATTAATTGATAATGTCTTTTAGATTATTTTAATCTATAGATTCCCATATTTTTTTCTCTGTGATTTATTGTTGAAGACACTATGGTTACAGAGAAAGTTTTTAGATTTGGGTTTATTGATTTCATCTTCATAGTTCTTTCAGTGTATTCATTTTTTCAAGAAACTCTACACTGACTCCCTTATAACTTAAATTACCATCCCTGCTCAATCTACTTTTATTGATTTTTCCTCATATGGCTCTTTACCAAGTAAATGGTTTCTGCTGTCAGCTAACTTACAGTGTAATCTGAAAGATCATAGTTAGTGTTGGATGCTCTTCCAAAGTGCCAATGTCAATTAGAAGGTATAAATATGTCAAACATACGTGTTTCCTGCTGTGTGTATTCATGAAAAGTGTTGTTTTACAAAGTTCCACATTAACAATAACAGCATGAGGGGAAGGAAGCATGCAAGTTCACAGTCAGCCCCTGGCCATCCCAAGCTGTTTGTCTCCACCTGCGACTACCTGGCCGTGTCAGTGTCCATTGAATTTTGGACAGTCCAGCAACAAGAAAAAGTACATCGTGAAATAAGTGCTCAGAAAAGAACCAGGTGATATATATGCCTGCTAATTCTGTAAAAGCGACTGTGGCTTGCCAGCTGTTGTGTTTCAGGTGCCTGGGGTGCTGTTGGTGTTCCAAGAAAAACTATAGATGAATTCAACTTGAAAGTTTGAGCAGAGAACACTTCATGAAGAGAGCTCTCTGCAGAGTGGACGGTCAGTTTCTATAGGCTGAATGTGGGAGAAATAGAGAAATCCTTCGATTGGTCACAGCTGGGCATTTGCTTTGTAGGGGACGTGGTCTGGTAGTTTGGCTGCCTGTGAGTGAGTGACTGAAGGCGGCTGCTGTGATTGACTAGCACGAGAATATCCTGCTGAATTGGGTTTGGGTTTGCTTATTGTTTACATGCTGAAGTAAGTTGCAGTGTGTTGCATAGGAACTCAAAAGACCCAAACAGCCTCAGGCTTGTGGGCCTCTGCTTATTTAATTTAACCTATTTGATATTGGATGTATTTTGTTTCCCAGAGAAACCAGAGCTGGCTTTTAAAGAGTTGGAGTGTATAGCATTTGGGTGTCTTCCAAGAGTAGACTGATCTTTGATCTTGTGCTAAAGAGATTTAGTGTTTAGAAAGCTTAACTTCAAGCGTGGTGTGATGAGTGAATTCACTGGCATCCTCGTTCTTCAGCATGGGTTTCAGAACTACCAAATTTATTTTAAAGCGAAAATACAAATCACCAGTTTGTTTTTGTTTTAAAATATCCTCTTGGATAAAATAATCTAGGTTTTTTTTAGATTATTATAAAGCTAAATTTATTTAAGAAAAAAACTTTTTAAAAAGAAAAGAATTACTTATATTTAACTATCTTCAATGTACATGTATTTTCATTTTAAAAAAACTTTCAAATATGAGCTGGAAAACTGATTTCTACCGGCGACTGTGAAGCCCCACAGTGCCTATAGAATTTACTGGTTGGGAAAATTCCTTCTTACTTTCTGTTTTCCATGATGCAGAGCTTTCTGTCTCAGCTATAAAAGCTGCGTGCAGTCATCCAGTTTGAGACCTCTCAAATGTAGATATTAGGGACATCATGGGAAGAGCTCGAGGGTAGCATCTGTTTTTCCCTTTTCAAAGGTCAAAATGACCTTGAGTAGAGCAGACTTCCCGCCCGTTATTGAACTGGTTAAACTCGCCTGGGTTCCCGGCTACTGCGCGCCTGGCTTTTGCTCAGGAAGGAGACCAGGGAGTTTCAGGACTGGCCGAGCCTGCAGAGCTCATGGGACATGGCCTCCTGATGTTGTCAGGATCTGAATCCTGTTCTTCCTATTCCGTGCATTAGCCCGGAGCGTCCAGTAAACACTCTGAGTTCTCAGGGTCCTTTATGATCCTCCTGGAAATTGGGATGAGTTCTCCCCGATAGTGCCTCCCTAAATGTATAAAGGAATGCACAGATCCAGAAATAACATTTCTAAGCTGGAAAGGGCATACTGTACTTTGACTACGCTGATGAATTACTGGTATAAGTATTTAGTATTGTCTCTCGCTAGGTATTGTGCTACATTTTGTGAAAACTTGGATTTTTCTGTTTCACTGCCTTGCAGTGTGTGTAGCACTAAATATTGCTCGTAAATGAATTAACAAGGGGCCCGCACCATGGCTCACTTGGTTAATCCTCCGCCTGTGGCGCTGGCATCCCATATGGGTGCCAGGTTCTAGTCCCGGTTGCTCCTCTTCCAGTCCAGCTCTCTGCTGTTGCCCGGGAAGGCAGTGGAGGATGGCCCAGGTGCTTGGGCCCTGCACCTGCATGGGAGACCAGGAAGAAGTGCCTGGCTCCTGGCTTTGGATCAGTGTAGCTACGGCTGTGGTGACCATTTGGGGGGTGAACCAACAGAAGGAAGACCTTTCTCTCTGTCTTTTTCTCTCACTGTCTAACTATCTGTCAAATAACTTAATTAATTTAAAAAATAAATGAATTAATAGGTGGAACTATGGTGTGATAGACTGCTCCAGACAGGGGACTATGAAGATTTAAATATGGAAGTATCCAAATAGACTGAGTGATGAGTGAGAGATTGCTCAGCCCAGAAGCAGATACTCATATGTAAAATTTTAGTATTTGTGTCCTCCATAGCTATCATGTATAATACAGCCAAGGTTCTTATGGGGTTGAGAAAGTCAACTAAATTCAAATCATTTGGACGTAATTATCAGCCATAGGATAAAAAGTACAAACAAAAATCCAAGTAAGTGTAAAATGGATTAATTATTCATAAACAATGTCAAAACTTTCTATTTCAATCAAAGTTAGATTCTAGCCACATATCATGTGTCATGATAAATTTTATATGGCTTAAATATTTAAATGTTAAAGTATTGAATTATTATTATTATAAATGTCCCGTACTAAAATATAAGCTCGTATTTAATAATGCAGGCAGGGAAGTGGTTTGATTTTGTTTCTTTTTTTTTTTTAAAGATTTATTTTATTATTTGAAATACAGAGTTACAGAGAGAGGTAGAGACAGAGAGAGAAAGGTTTTGCATCCGCTGGTTCACTCCCCAGATGGCCGCAACGGCCGGAGCTGTGCCAGTCCGAAGCCAGGATCCAGGAGCTTCCTCCAGGTTTCCCACGCGGGTGCAGGGGCCCAAGCACTTGGGCCATCCTCCACTGCCTTCCCGGGCCACAGCAGAGAGCTGGATCGGAAGAGGAGCAGCCAGGACTAGAACCTGCGCCTATATGGGATTCCGGCACTTCAGGCCAGGGCTTTAACTCACTTCACCACAGTGCTGGCCCCTGATTTTGTTTCTTACAGCATAACATCAGAAATGTTTGAAACGTGACAAAAGAGAGCCATTAATGTACAATGTGCTTTTACAGTTTAGATAAGCAACCAGCACCTCCGTGGTGAAGAGGCTGGGGAGAGGCCCTGGGTGCAAGTGCTGCTGCTCTGGGTTTCCTGGGCTTCACAAGCAGGGAGTTTATAAGAAGTGCTTGTAGGGTTGGGCAGGGAGAGCAGCTGGCCCGTGGTAGAGTCCTGTCCTCAGCCAGCTCCCCAGGGAGCTCTTCATAGCTCTAGGTCTTGACTTTTTCATTGTTTTAAATATTTATTTGTTTATGTATTTGAAAGTCAGAGTTACAGGGAGAGAGGGCGAAATAGATCTGTTCGCTGGTTCATTCCCTAAATGGCCAGTGCGGGTCCAGGTCGAAGCCAGGAGCCACGAGCTTCATCCAGGTCTTCCACGTGGCTGCAAGAGTCTGAGCACGTGGGCCATCCTCCACTGCTTTCCCAGGTGTGTTAGCAAGGAGCTGGACCAGAAGTGGAGCAGTCAGGACTTGAACTGCTGCCCATATGCGATGCTCACACTAGAGATGGCGGCTTAACCCGCTGCACCACAGCGCCGGCCCCTAGTGAGGATGCCTGACCTTTGTACCCCTGCAGTGACCAGTCCCTGGATCTGTCCCTCCGCTGACCACAGGTGGTAGTCTCCATAGAGGACTCAGAGCTAAGGGATGTCAGCCCTGGGGAGGCAGCCCTTCAGGAGTGTAGCCCAGCATTCCCTCTTCTTTCTCCTAAATTCCCTGAAATGCACAGATGGGCACCTTCCTAAATGGCAGCCAAACCCAGTGATTTAAGACGTGTGGTTTTTTTTTTCTCCCCTTTAATTTCTGAGGGTTATACTTCTGTTCACACTGTCTCCCTAGCCTTCCCTGCCTAGGCAAAATCATGGTAAACATAGAGTCCTCCCATCTTTTTTGGCTACCATTTTCCTGTTGTCCAAGATAGCCAAGCTGAAATAAATGTTGCCAAAGAACCAACCATGCAAGAGAAGAGTAAGCAATAGTGTGAAGGTCTTTTTTAAGATTTTTTATTTATTTATTTATTTATTTATGTGACAGGTAGAGTTACAGATAGTGAGAGAGAGAGACAGAGAGAAAGGACTTCCCTCTGTTGGTTCACTCCACAAATGGCCGCCACAGCCGGAGCTATGTCATCCTCCACTGCTTTCCCAGGCCACAGCAGAGAGCTGGACTGGAAGAGGAGCAACCAGGACCAGAACCCGCTGCCCATATGGGATGCCGGTGCGGCAGGCAGAGGATTAACCTAGTGTGCCTCAGTGCCGGCCATGAAGGTCTTTTTTTTTTTTTTTTTTTGACAGGCAGAGTGGACAGTGAGACAGAGAGAAAGGTCTTTCTTTGCCGTTGGTTCACCCTACAATGGCTGCTGCGGCCGGCGCATCGCACCGATCCAGAAGCAGGAGCCAGGTGCTTCTCCTGGCCTCCCATGCGATTGCAGGGCCCAAGCACTTGGGCCATCCTCCACTGCACTTCCAGCTGGCCTGGAAGAGGAGCAACCAGGACAGAATCCGGCACCCTGACTGGGACTAGAACCCAGTGTGCCAGCGCTGCAGGCGGAGGATTAGCCTGTTGAGCCGTGGCACTGGCCATGAAGGTCTTTTTTTAAAAAAATATTTATTCATTTGAAAGGCAGAGTGAGAGAGGCAGAGGCAGAAAGTCTTCCATCAGCTGGTTCATTCCCCAAATGGCCTCAACGGCCGGAGCTGTGCCAATCCAGAGCCAGGAGCTTCTTCTAGGTCTCCTATATGTGTTCAGGGGCCCAAGGACTTGGGCCATCTTCCTCTGCTTTCCCAGGCCACAGCAGAGAGCCTGATTGGAAGTGGAGCAGAAAGTCTCAATCCTGCGGTCATATGGGATGCCAGCGCTGCAGACAGCAGCCTTCCCTGCTACACCACAGCACCAGCTCCACGTGAAAGTCTTTTTCACTTTTTTATGGGCTTCAGAAAGCACTGATGCCATTCATACTTAGCCTGGACGTTTAGTTATCAGGTTTAATTGACCAAAGAAATTCTACTAAAACTTTCCCCCATGGTGGCACATGGTAAATTGTACCTAATTCATTCATTTATCAGACTGTCACAGACTGAAAGAGTTAACACTACAGAAAATGAGAGGGGACAGCGCTGTGGCATAGTAGGTTAAGCTTCCACGTGCAGCGCTACCGAGCGTCCCATTCCAATCCAGCTTCCTGCCAATCCCCTGGGAAAGCCTTGGAGAATGGCCAAAGTGCTCAGACTCTTGCACCCACATGGATGGCCTGAAAGAAGCTCCTGGCTCCTGGCTTCTCTCTGTCTCTGTAACTCTGACTCTCTGACTTTCAAATAAATAAAATAAATCTTTAAAAAAAGAGAGAAACTAATCCAATAATGGATTTCTCTGGCTGTCAAAACAACTCAGCTCCCTAAGTTACTTTTAACAACTCTTTAAATATATTAACAAGGAAGCAAGCAAATGACTAAGGACAATTCTGCAGGATAATTCTGAACAAGACATTTTGGATCAATGAAAATGTGAGAAGATGACTAGAATTATGGACCAAGGCATCACTTGTGCCATATAAACCTGAACACCTTCAGGAACTTACTCATCGTGTTGCTCGCTGTTCCCTGCCTTCACCGTGTTGGCCATGAGAAATCCCTTGATCTGGCAGTAACGTGTGTGCATACCGAGCCCAGAATCTTTGCAGGTAGCCAGCCAGTCCTACCATCTGTATTTTGATTTTCAGCGACAACGCTAAACACTTGTCTAGCTGAAGAGGAAAGAGCTCTTCCAGTACCTTACCTCCTTCCTGACTCGGGGAGGGGACAGTGAGCATGTGGATGTAGATAAACAGACAAGTCACATACTGTACACCCTGAGTGTTTAAACATTGTTCTTTCCACACTAGTTGTTAGTTCAAGATTTTCCTTCTTATTTGTGTTTGAGGTTTATGAACCTTTTTCCTAGAGGGAAAAAAGTAGCTTCAAACCCCCATGGGATCATTTAACTGTCCCCATGGGAATACTATTATACGAACTAATTATAATTAGCACAGCAAATGTTTGCATTTGTGATACTAAATTGCTTGAAGCTATCTGAAAGCATTCAAGTAATTTAAATAAACATTTTCTCTGCCTTAGGGGTTCCTATTAAGTCATTTGGATAATTTATTACCGAAACACTGTTGGACAGAGTCTAAGAATATTGTCCTTTATAGACTTTGCTTCTTTTTTTCCCCAAAGATTTGTTTTATCTATTTGAAAAACAGAGTTATAGAGAGAGGTAGAGCCAGAAAGAGAGGTCTTCTTCAGATGGTTCACTCCCCAGATGGTCGCAACAGCTGGAGCTGCGCTGATCCTAAGCCAGGAGCCAGGAGCTTCCTCCAGGTCTCCCACATGGGTGCAGGGGCTCAAGGACTTGGGCCATCTTCTATTGCTTTCCCAGGCCATAGCAGAGAGCTGGATCAGAGAGGAGCAGCCAGGACTAGAAGTGGCACCCATTTGTGAGACCGGCGCTTCAGGCCAGGGCTTTAACCCACTGTGCCACAGCACTGGCCCCAGGCTTTGCTTCTAAATTTAAAATGTTAAACTAAGGAGGATGTTGGCTTGATAATTTTCTTTTTTAAAAAAAATTTATTTATTTATTTGAAAGGCAAAGTTAGAGTCAGAGGCAAAAAGAGGAGAGAGAGAAAAGTCTTCCATCGCTGATTCATTCCCCAAATGGCTGTAATGGCTGACGCTGAGCTGATCCGAAGCCAGGAGCTTCTTCCGAGTCTCCCATGTGGGTGCAGAGGCCCAAGCACTTGGGCCATCTTCCACTGCTCTCCCAGGCCATATAGCAGAGAACTGGATTGGAAGTGGATTGGAAGTGGAACAGCCAGGACTTGAACTGGCGCCCATATAGGACGTTGGCATAGCAGGCAGCAGTTTTACCCACTATGCCACAGCACCAGCCCCCTTGATTATTTTCTAGACCAATCTCTCCAAGAAACAGTGCCAAAAGCAGCTTAAATATAGCCCTAATTTAATAGAATTGTACCAATAGCTCTAAGTGTAGTTTAATATATTTCTTCATTCTTATCCATCATTAAATTGTAATCTTAAGTAAATCCATTATAAGTAATTTATAACAACCAAAGACTTATGTTTAAAAGTTTAGTCTTTAGCCTGAAACCTGATGAGACATTTCCAAATAATTGTCTTTGTTAGATTTACACTGTAAGTCCTCTGTTGATTGGAGTCGGAGTCGGAGTGCTGTAGGCTTTGTTGTTTGTGGAGGTTGTGCTAATTCTTATCTGAAGCAGACTGAGCCTCTAGGAAGTTCACTCAGAGTTTGTATTTCTTCGGACAGCAGCCAGTGTCTGCCAAAGAGCACAAGGCTGAGGTGGTTTGGTTTCTCCTCTGTTGCTTTTTGACAAGTTTATCTTTTTTGCATCAAAAAGAGTTGTTCTAAAGCAACAGTGGGAGGGGCCTGACATCTAGCCTCAAGTCCTCTCTGTCCCCTGACCTTCGTCCAGTATTTCTTTTGTAATTCCACATAGAGGTCCTAAACTCCATTTGCCTGGTTTTGAAGCATTTTGTGAGCTTAAACTCAAAAGCTTTTAACAAATGCTTAAACTTATTTTATGTCTTGGGGTTGGCATTGTCAGTGGCCAGCACTGGCAGTAGGTTGAGCTGCCTGCTACACCTTTATCCTGTGTGAGCCTTGGTTCGAGTTCCAGCTGCTCCACTTCTGATCCAGCTCCCTGCTAATGCACCTGGGAAGGCAACAGATGATGGCTCAAGTACTTGGACCCTTGCCACCCATATAGGAGACACAGATAGAGTTCCAGGCTCCTGGCTTCAGCCTGGCCCACCCCAGCCATTAAGACTATTTGGGGAGTGAACCATAGTTCAGGAAGTCTGAGACATACTCAACTGTGTTGTGCCTGAGGCCTGGGTACATGCATCAGGTAGTCAGCTGGCAGAATGTATAATCTGGAAGGCGTAGCAGGTGACCTGGTGGAGAGGACTTCTGGAGAGAAAAGAGCATATCTGTAAGACACAGATCCTTGGAGAAGCAAAGAGGGAAGGGGAGCACTAGACGTCCTGACTTGTCTAATTGCTAAGACTCTTCCCCTCCCATGTTAACTCTAAAACACATGCATCCCAGGAATCAACATTTCATCTGTATTTTAAGTATTTCAATACTTTGAGTACTTATTGCTAAAAGTTAGGGACTCCTTGTGGATTGAAATGTATTTGGTATGCTTCAGTGCATTGTAGTAGTTTTGTTTATTGATAATCAGATTTTTTCATCTTTGGCCAGTGGGAGTTCTTAAAGTTGTCTCCAAGGTACTAATAGTAAAATGCTTATTACTATGGTGAAATATTTATTGGATTGACATATGCATTGTCTCACATAGTTACCCATTTTTGCCCCTATGGCAAGATCTACTGATTTAGTAAAAAAAAATCCTTATTAGAATATGCTATTATTAACTGTGTTACTCATAGTATGCATTAAATCTTTAGACTTGTCATCCTGCATAGTTGTTTTGTATCCTTCAACCTAGTCTCCCCATATTCTTGCCCCATACTAATATAAACACTCTTATCTCTATCTTTGTTTATTTGACTTTTTAAAAATATATTTGCTTATTTTTATTTGAAAAACAGAGATAGAAACAGAGATCTTCCATCTGCTGCTTTACTTCCCAAATGCCCACAACAGCTGAGACTGGGCCAGGCCAAAGCCAGGAACTCATAACTCCATCCAGGTCTCCCACTTGAGTGACAGGGACCCAACAACTTGAGCCAATACCTGCTTCCTCCCAGGGCACACAGCATCAGGAAGCTAGAATTGGAGGCAGAGCTGGGACTCAAACTCAGGTACCCTGCTATGGGTGCAGGGGTCCCAAGCAGTGGTTTAATCATTGTACCAAACTCTTGCCATGACTTTTTTTTTTTTAAAGATTCCAAGTATAAATGAAATCATGCCATATTTTATTTCTGTGTCTGACTTACGTCACCTACCATAATGGCCTCCAGATCCATACATGTTGTGACAAATGGCAAGAACTCCTGCTTTTTAAAGGTTTAATAATATTCCTATATGTGTGTATCACATTTTCTTTCTTACTTATCCATTCATTCATTCATTACCAGACATGTAGGTCGTTTGCCCGTCTTTGCTCTTGTGAATACTGCTGCACTGAATATGGGAGTGCGGATATCTTTACAGGGTGCTAATTTCATTTCCTTTGGCCGTATACCCAGAATTGCATTGCTATGTTGTGAAATTTGTATTTTTAATTTCTTTAAAGATTTATTTATTTATTTGAGAAGCAAATAGTGTTTTTTTAGTTTTTTTAGGAACTTTGTATTGTTTTCCATAATGGTGATACCAATCTCTATTTTCACCATCAGTGTACAAGGGTTCTCTTTTTCCTTATACTCTTGCCAGCACTTAGCTCTTGTCTTTTTTATGATAGCTATGCTAATGGGTGTGAAGGGCTGTGGTTTGCATTTCCTTGATGATTAGTGATGTTGAGCATCTTTTCATACATCTATTGGTTCTTTGTCCATTTTTAAATCAGATTATATATTTTCTTACTGTTCTGTTGTATGAGTTCTCTATATACATTTTGGGTATTAACCTTTATCAGATACATGGTTTGCAAGTGTTTTTCCCAAATTCATAAGTTGCCTTTTCATTTTGTTAATTGTTTCCTGAACAGAAGTTTTTGGTTTGGTATAGTTCCATTGATTTTTGCTTTTATAGCCTGAGCTTTTGGTGTGATATCCAAGAAACTGTTGCCAAGGTCAATGTCAAGGAGCTTTTCCCTTTTGTTTTCTTTTGTTGTTGTATTATGCATTTATTCACTATTTCTGTAGTTTGACCTTTGCACAGAATTTAAGTGGAACTCAACTTTCAGATCTTGTTCACTTGTGGTTGTTCCACAGTTAAAACTGTGCAGCTTCTACTGCTGTATGTGATCCTAAAAAGAAGGTAAGGCTGGGCTGTAAGCAATCGTAAGGCTTGGCATGATCAAGGACATGTTATTTCTCTGCCACCTTTCCCTCGATAGTGGAGGTGTTCTTTCTGACTAAGCCAGGAAACAGTATCTCCCTTTTAATAAAGGAGTAACTACGGAAGCATTAGCTCTTCTTGCAGAGTCACCCAGCAGCTAGTGGTTCGGAAAGGAATGCTTGTCCGTTCTCTTTTCACTCCCATACTAGTTTTCTGTTTGCATAAAATGGGTTGACCATTGGTAAAAGCCCATCCCTTTAGACAGACCCTTAACTGCAGATCTCATCAAAGCAGTTACCCGTTTTATCCAGATTCTGGCAGTATCTATTTGAACAGCTCTTTTCAGCAGAGATTCAGCAGAACACCGAATCCCTGGCATGCGTAAGCTGAAAAGGGCTCTTTGGTCAGATATGTTTGGGAAATTCTGAAATTTAACAACAGCCACATTTCTCTAGTGACAATGTGTATTTTGACTGAAGGAGAAGAATAGCACAGCTTTGTCTCTCAAATTTACTTAACCATGAATCCATCTCAGTTTTTCATAAAATAGCACAAGTGCTGAATAAGATTGCATGGGACAGGGAACTTGTTAACCCCCCACCATACAATTCACATCCTGAGAGAACTATGTGGGACAAATGGCTTGCTTTCATCAGCAACAAAAGGGAGAAATGGAGTGGGAAATTACGTCTTAAAAGAGACAGGAGGGCCTGGCACTGTGGCGTAGCAAGTAAAGCCACTGCCTGCAGCGCCGGCATCCCATATGGGCACCAGTTCGAGTCTTGGCTGCTCCACTTCTGATCCAGCTCTCTGCTATGGCCTGAGAAAGCAGTAGAAGATGGCCCAAGTCCTTGGGCCCCTGTATCTGCGTGAGAGACCTGGAGGAAGCTCCTGGCCCCTGTCTTTGGATCAGCACAGCTCTGGCTATTGCAACCATCTGGGGAGTGAACCAGCAGATAGAAGACCTCTCTCTATCTGCTTCTGCCTTTCAAGTGAAATAAATGAATCTTTAAAAAAGGAAAAAAAAAAAAAAGAGACATATCAACTGATCACAGTATATGGACCTTATGTGGAAACTGATGCAGATAAATTGTAATAAATCAATAAGACAATGAAGGCATTGTGAACATAGACTAGATACTTTGTAATGTTAAGGAAATGTTGTTAATCTTTATTGTGGTAAGTAGTATAAATAAAGATTTTTCTTAGATTATCTTTTAGATATACATAGGGAAATATCTATAGATGAAAGTATATGGTTTCTGATTTGCTTTGAATTAATGGAAAGAGTGGTTTAATGAGTATTTAAGAGTGGAATAATAATTATTCAAGCTGTATAATAGGTACATTATACTTATTTTCTCTACTTTTCTATATGTTTGATATTCTTCATAATAAACAAGTTTTGGCAGAGGAGTACAAATATATATGACTTTGACATAGATTGATTCAAAATAGTAGTCCATACCTACATATAAATGTTCTTGTTTCATCTAGATTTTTCTCTAGGGTCTATATTCACCACTGCTTTCCCCTCTCAAGAATGTCAGGGTTCTAAGTAACATAAGCCTTGGATTCCGGGTGTGATGTGTTGCAGCACAGAGCGAGTCAGTGACAGCCCTCTGCATGTGGAGGATCAGTGACAGCCCTCTGCATGTGGAGGAGTCCCACAGCCTCACTTGTCCCTTCGCCGTACGGGAACGGAATTGTCCTGTGCGAGCACACGTGCCCTGACCCCAGGAAACACTGGCTGTCTAAGCGGAGGCTTGCGTGCCTGGAGGAGGCGTTCACCCTGCAGCCTGTGCTTTATAGGCACCCATCAGAGCATCCGTCACTCAA
This sequence comes from Sylvilagus floridanus, assembly GCA_949820135.1. Taxonomy (NCBI): domain Eukaryota; kingdom Metazoa; phylum Chordata; class Mammalia; order Lagomorpha; family Leporidae; genus Sylvilagus; species Sylvilagus floridanus. Next base: position 41,600,210 of record OX463242.1, read on the forward strand.
GCTGTCTAGTGCTACGTGCCCAGGCGCTGGTAGCACAAGGCGGTTAGGGGCAGGGCTCAAAGCAAGGAAAGTGGTGCTTCGTTCCAACCAGAAAGGAAGTTGTCATAAAAACCTCTAGCCCTGTTGCTACAGTTTTAACAAACACAGATGCAAAAAGCTATGTGTTTAAAACGAGAAAAGGCAATTTTATTTGGGCCAAACCATTTTAAGATCTTGAAAGGATTTTTCTGTTTCCCTTGTTCTGCAGCCCTCCCCACCTCACTGCCCCAGGCCTCAGGTTGTTCACAGCCCCGGCCCCCCTTAAGCGGGTGTAGTTTATTGCCAGTCATGGTGCTGTCTGCTCTGGAAAGTCGCAGGAAAAGCTGATAAGGTGCTGAGGACAGAAATCTCGGGTCTTATCTCTCGCTAGCACATGGTGCCGAGAGTGCATCCTTTTCCTGTCCGAGGACAAGAGACATAAACTGGCCATCTCCTGGCAGCCAGGACTTCAAACAGGGCTGGGGGCTGCCTCCGCTTTCTGGAGGAGCCAAAAAGGAGAAAGTGGGCCACTGCTTTTGTCCAAGTTGTTTTAGTCCCAGTGAAAATATAAGTTGTCTTCTAGATCAGCAAGTGCAGCTCCATAAAAGGCGTCATTGAAGAGAAGAGGAGGCGCAGTGAGGGTGAGGGAAGGGCTCCAGAGCACCCGAGGGCTGGACGTCTGGCCGCCTTGTGCGGTTAGTTTTGCTAGGATATAGGTTTGGCCTGAGAGGATTAGATTTGGCTTTTTTTGTTTGACAGATCAAACAACTGGTTTTAAGATCTTTTGTGTTAATAAGAAATCGACACCCCGATGGCCTTGTGTGGGAGCAGAAGAGTGAAATGTGGGCTCTCCTTCCTTCTGCCCTTCCCTCCTGCCACGAGAGCAGCTTTCTCTCCCAGATTTTCACCCTGTGAAGTCTTCACAGCTTGGTGGAGAAGGTGGGGCTCTGCTTCTTGTGCTGTGGCCTGTGGGGAGGACAGGCTGGTGTGGGGTGCTCAGGCGAGGTGAATCTGGGCATCCCCATTTCTCTGTTGCGCAGCCCTGAGCTCCTCACAGGTCATCTTGAATCCTACTGAGGACCCACCTACAGACTTTACGGTATTGGGAAGAAACTGGTCAGCTGGACAGTTCTAATAGCTGGTTGTTAAAATTCTAGAAGTAGATAGCAACTTTAGTCGTTAACTTTTTAGTTAACTTTTTAAACTAAGGCTCCATTTTATTCCTGAAAGCGTGTTCATCTCTTCTCCAGGTGCTGCGAAATTGTCAAGACTCTAATGCATGTTAGAACTGTTACAGACCTTCGAAAATAGAGTTGTTTTCCCACTGGATGCCCTGGAGTCCTGGGAACCTTGGGCCCTTTACCAGGAGATGGGGAGCAGGGGGAGGGGAGGATGAGGCACTGAGCTTTGAGTTACCCCAACCCTGCCCCAACCAAAGCTCCCCTTAAGTGTCCTTGTATTGGAGATTTCCTTTGTGATTTTTTTGTTGTTGTTGTTAAAGATTTATTTATTTATTTGAAAGAGTTACACAGAGAGAGAAGGAGAGGCAGAGAGAGAGAGAGAGGTCTTCCATCCTCTGGTTCACTCCCTAGTTGGCCGCAACAGCTGGAGCTGCGCCGATCCAAAGCCAGGAGCCAGGAGCTTCTTCCAAGTCTCCCACATGGGTCCAGGAACCCAAGGACTTGGGCCATCCTCTACTGCTTTCCCAGGCCATAGCAGAGAGCTGATCAGAAGTGGAGCAGCAGGGACTCGAACCGGCGTCCATATGGGATGCCAGCACTGCAGGTGCCACAGCAGCCTGAAGATTTCCTTTGCAGAAAGGCCTGTGATACTAACACTGTTTGAAGAAGGATAGTGAGTAGCCTTACTTCCTGGTCTCGTAAATGCTCTGTTGGAGGCCCAGAAAGGCCATTGACTTGTACAATATCACATATTCTGTCAGTTGTGAATCAGATCTTTGAACTACCAGGTCAGTGCCTATATAGAACGCAGCACCTGTTTTCTTTCCTTGGAAGCTAGTATTTTAAAGGAAAGCCACTCAAAGTTATAGTCCATAGACATGCCTGCAAAAGTAAGAACAGAAAATAAGCATTTAGAAACACATAGGGCCATGTGTTGTGGCTCGCTGGGTTAAGACACTGCTTGGGAAGCCCTCATCCTATGCCGGAGTGCCTGGGATCAAGTCTCACCTCTACTTCCCATCCAGCTTCCTGCTCATGTGAAACTAGGAAGCAGCAGATGATGGCACACGTGCCTGGGGCCTGTCACCCACATGGGAAAGCCAGATTGAATTTTTATTTTGGCCTGGCCCAGCCCTGGCTATTATGGGCATTTGGGGAGTGAACCAGTGGGCAGAAGGTTTCTCTCTTTCTATCTCTTGCCCTGTCACTCTGCCTTTCTGATAAAAAAAAAAAATTTTTTTTTTTTTTTTTGACAGGCAGAGTTAGAGAGAGAGACAGAGAGAAAGGTCTTCTTCCATTGGTTCACCTCCCAAATGGCCACCACGGCCGGTGCACTGCGCCGATCCGAAGCCAAGAGCCAGGTGCTTCCTCCTAAATGTTTTTAAAAAGGAAATTTTTATATAATTTGATAGTGATGCTTATAAATTGGAACTTAAGTTTTATATGTCTTTATGAATTTTTGTTTTCCTGATACTTTTTTTTCTAAAGATTTATTTTGTTTATTCGAAAGGCAGTTACACAGAGAGGGGGGGAGAGGTAGAGACCTTCCGTCCATTGCTTCACTCTCCAGCTGGCCACAATGGCCTGAACTGGACCAGACTGATTCATTTGGGTTTCCCACATGGGTGCAGGGCCCAAGGTCTTGGGCTGTCTTCTGCTGCTTTCCCAGGCACATTAGCAGATAGCTGGACTGGAAGTGGAGCAGCCAGGACTTGAACCAACACCCATATAGGATGCCAGTGTGACAGTCGACTGCTTAACCTGTTATGCTACAACACTGGCTCACTAATAATTCATTTCTTAACAGAAATCCTGGCCTGCATGAGCTGGAGATGTAAAGAGACACATAAACAAATAAATAAGCTAGTTCTCCAGTCCTGACAGTTGGAGAAGCACTGGGCTATAGGGCACTGAGTACCCCTGACCCCGAGGCTGGGGCCCTGAGGACCTCACATGTGCGTCCTTATGCAGGAAAGGCAGGGCCTGCTCACAGAACCCTCTGGACTCTGAGCAGGTAGGAAGACAGGATTTCTTCGTCACATAAACTTTTAATATCTTTCTGGCTTATAAAATAAAAAGGTTACAGCTTGTGTAAAACCCAGAAAAGGGGTCATTATAGGATTATATGTTTAATGGCAGTAATAATGTTTATTTTTATGGGCCCTTTGGAATTATAATTTCAGCTTAATTGCTTAGAGTTTTTCTGGAATAAGATTGTGTACAGTTGATTTGGTTGTTGTTATTTGATTTCTATCTATCCTCAAAATAAATTGCCCTAGTGTGTTATCTTTTGTTGTTGTTGTTGTGAGCACATCTACCATGAGACCTATGCAATGTAAAATTTACTTTTAAAACATGACTCATTGGGTTCAGACTTTTATTTAATTTGACTCCTGGTAACTTCAATATCTATTAAATGTAGAATATTTTTTGCTCTACCAGTTTACTCCTGAAAGTATTTTTACTTGCTGCCTTGATTTCTGGTGAATTATAAAGGGTCTATTCAAAGATTAGCTTTTTATAGTGTCTAAGAATTGAGAGAGGGAACCTTTGTGGGCTAATCAATTGGATTAATCAATTAATTAATTTAATTAATTAATTCTTTTAAAAATAATCTTGACTAGAGGTTGGCATTGTGGTACAGTAGGTTATGCTGCAGCCTGCTACGCTGGCATCCCATATGAGCACTGGTTTGAGTCCCAATTTCTGATCCAGCTTCCCGCTAGTGTGCCTGGGAAGGCAGCAGAAGATGGCCCAAGTGCTTGGGTCCCTGCCCCCCACGTGGGAGGCTTGGTGGAGTTCTAGGCTCCTGGCTTTGGCCTGGTCCAGTACCATCCCTTGTGGCCATTTGGGGCATGAACCCCCAGGTAGAAGATCTCTCTCTCTCTCTCTCTTTGTCTTTCTCTCTGTGTGTAACACTAATTTTCAAATAAATTTTTAGAAAAATAATCTCAACTAATTATTCCAGATAATTTGTTCACGCTCTATTCCTAGTTTCAAAATATTCTCTAATAAATCTTATTCTCTGTAGACCTTAAATCTTACTTTCTTCAAAAACTGCTATGCTTTGTAAAACAAGGAGTCTACATTGGAGTTGTCTAGATTCTGAAACACTCTTCAGATCTTTTTATGGTCTAAGAGATGGGAGAGACAGAACCCTCTGGAAGCCTGTACTTTTGTTCTTTGAGATTCGCATAGCAGCCACCATCTGTGCATAAAAACTGCTCGTTGTGCCTCTTGAGAGCAGGGGAGAGAACCAGTTGACCTAGAATTCTCAAATACAGTGGCTTTGGAGTATTTTTAGGCTCCGTTCAGAGAAGTCGGTCCTGTGTCACATTGATCATGTCTAGCTTTGGAGGGCCTCATTTATCTCATGGTGGCCCGTGTGTGGTGAAGGGTTGTCACATGAGTCTGTGCAGCACTGTCTGAGGCCAGGGGCCCGTCAGGCAGACCAGAAGGCTGCTCCTCTCTCTCTCTTTTCCCTCAGAGGCTGCGTGACTGTTGTCAGTGATCCTCATGTCAGTCACTTGCGGAGATGTCACCATAGAGCACCATAGATGTCACCTGGTGAACCGTGCTTATGTTGCCTTTTCTTGGTGAATGGTGATTTGAGCAGCTGACTAGGAAAATGAAATAAAGAAAAGAAAATGAACAGCTTGGTTAGTACTGGCCTTCAGATGAGGAACTTGGCATTCATTATTTGTATTTCTCAACTGAATGCTAGCAAAGAGCGGGGTGGTTCTGTCCCTGCAGCTCCCGATGCCTTCTCTGAGATGTCCGGTTCATGTGTGTGAGTTCGTAAATTCCAAGCCGAGCCGTGAGGCCTGTTCCTAGACAGGTAGCACTGCGTGTGTCCAGGCCTGCTGAGAGCTCTCTCTGATGTCACATTACTTCCTCTTTCCTCCTTTGCTGCTCAGACACAGGCCACCATTAGCAGCCCCTCAATTCTCTGGCGTAATTCAGTAAGGTGGGCATTCTGTCACAGGCGAGAGACTCAAACTGGGACCTCATCAAAGCCCCAAATCCTCCGCCTCTGGATGGATACAGTAGTCCCCCTAACCTGTAGGGGGTACCTTCCACGACCTCGGGGAGGCCTGAAACCAAGGGTAGCTCTGAATCCTGTAATTTAACGCCTTTTCTTTCTTACTAAACACTGACCGTAGACTGTGGCTACAATTTTTTCAGACTGGGGTGCAACAGCAAAACTAAAACATTTCTTTTTCCTTCTGCATGGTTTCACAAATAGGCAGTTCGTTCTTACTGCAAATCTTAGCAACCTTAGCATATGATTTTTTTAATCTTCTTTTTTTTTTAGTTTTCTTTTTCTTTTTTTTTTTTTTCGTTGATGATTTTTTTATCTTAAAAGTCCAGAACTTTCATCTTTGCACTTAAAGGAAGCAGTTTACAGCATTTGCTTTACCAGTGTCTGTCTCTATTATGCTTTGGAGCCATTATTGAGAAAGCTAAGGGTTACTTCAACATGCACTGTAGGGCTGGCACTGTGGCATAGTAGGTTAAGTCTCTCGTAGGGGCACCAGTTTGAGTCCCGGCTGCTCCACTTCCAATTCAACTCCCTGTTGATGGCCTGGGAAAGCAGTAAAAGATGGCCCCAGTGCTTGAGCCTCTGCACCCACATGGGAGACCCAGAAGAAGCTCCTGACTCCTGGCTTCAGATCATCCCGGCTCCAGTAGTTGCAGCCATTTAGGGAGTGAACCAACAGATAGAAGACCTCTGTCTGTCTATAACTGTGCCTCTCAAATTAAAAAAAAAAAAAAGTCACTGTAATAATGCCTCAGCCCACTGATAACTCATATAGCTATGCAGTGACTGGTAGGTGGGTAGCCTACACCGCCCAGATATGCTGGACAAAGGTATGAATCATGTCTCACAGAGTCGTGCAAGATTCTGGCACTGGGACCTGAACAGCACAGAATTTAAAACTTGAGAATTGTTTATTATTGGAATTTTCCACTTAGTATTTTTGGACCAAGTTGACAGTGAGTAACTGAAATCAGGTGTCTTAGTGCATTTTCTGCTGCTGTAACAGAATACCTAAGGCCGGGTGGCATGTAAAGAACAGAACAGAGGGGTGTTTCCCACGGTTCTGGAGGCTGGGAATCCAATGCCAAGGTGCCAGTGTCCGGTCAGGACATGGCAGGAGGCTTTACCAGGAGAGCAGTGTTCCATCGCGAATCTGTCTTCCTCTTCTGAGAGGGGCACTAGTGCCATCATGAGGGCTCTATACTTATGACCTCACCTTACCCTTATCACCTCCCAGAGGGTCCACCTCCACGTGCCATCAACGTAGAAATCTGGGATTGTTTCCAACACATGAACTCTTTCCAACCTAGCATTACATAAAGCAAAACTACAGATAAGGGGAGACTGCTGTGTGTGTGTGTGTGTGTGTGTGTGTGTGTGTGTGTGTGTGTATACTTGAAAAGCACCCGGCATTTCTGAAATTCAGCGATACAATATTCATAAAAGCATATTATATTTTATAATACACCATTCAGTAAATACTTAGCTGTATCGTGTATACTTTTTTAAGTAAGAAAATAAATTTCCACTGATCTTTTAGTATTGAAATTCAAAATTTTATTTATGGGCCCTGATTTTTACATGTCATGAAATATTCTTTTGACACCCCTCCTCCCATCCCCAACCAGCTAGAGATCACTTTCAGCTTGAAGGTGATCTACAAAGAGATAGATCCATGGCCACAGTTTGTCAATCCTTGTTCTAGAAAGAATCCTTATGGAATGCCCACATAGTGGACTTCTGACACATGCCGTGGGATCCTATACTTGTTTGTGAGTGTGCACACACACGTACAATTTCTAAATGTGTTTTCAAGCTGAGTTGCTGCATACTTCTTGTTCTGCTGTTGTATTGTCTCTTCAGCCACCATGGGTTTTAAATTCGTTTTTGACTTGTGACACTTGCTGATGTTTACAATGATAGAGTCTTCCCAGTAAAGTCCCTGAGACTGGTTACTACTGAGGCTTTGTACACTTGGCTGCCTCCAGATTTTAAGTGATAGATGTCTCGAAACAAAGTACATGATTTCACACTTGGATACACTTTTTTGAGTGTAAAAATAGCTCTTTGTCGGTAAAACGCTGAATGTTTTCAATTATATGGAAACCGCGAAGGCAATGCATGAAACCACAAAGGTAGCGCCGAACGCTAACTAGCAATGCCGACGCAGTGGCACCAGGCACGCTCGCTGCCCAGCTGAGCCGTGGATGACTCCTGGGAGCTTTCTCAGGCTCTTTTCGCTCAGGGTACGGTGGAGGCTGTGCAGTAGCAGCATGCTGCTGGGGGCACCTGGCGACACTTCTGTCCCACTGTCTGTCAGCTCCAGATGAGTGCTTCCCTTTGCCTCTGTGGTTCAGCCATGCCGTGCGTTGTCTGTCACATCCCACAGAAACAGCGCACAGTTCCCACACACGCCGCACCCTGGCTTTTCCGATTGACTTGTCTTGGGTGACTGGTAACACATGGAATGACCAACTAGGAGAAGAAAGGTACGGCTTCTTTGACTGGGTTCTTATGTATATTGCTAAGGGCCACAGGGTGTAATCTGCTCACCCCAAAGAGAAATCGTATCTACCTTGTAGTTTTGGAGAAGTATTGTGCATCATGAGGCGAGGTTCTGGTAAGAAGGGACTGGTTTCCTCTACATGGGAAGAATATACACTGCAAAATGCTGCCTGTGCTTGCTTCTCGACATAGACTTAGCTGGTGGGCGGACGAATCTGTGCTGACAAATGTGAAGGGTGGCTTCAGTGGGGACAGGGGCTCTGCACAGCCTTGGTGCACCTGGCTTGGGCGTCTTGTGCTTTTGTTGAGTAGTCACCTTACCTTTGTCCTCGTTAGAGAGGTTGGGCTGAGTGCAGATGGAGCAAAATGGTCCCTGCCCTTAGGAGATTTTTATTCCATTGGGAAGATGCTGACAGAGCAAATTATCCAAAAACAGACTAGCAACAACTAGTTGCTGGTCACAGATAGTAAACAAGAGAGGGTGTTCCACAAGGAACAAGGTTTGTCGAAGAGCGAAGAGCGCTGTAGGTGAGTGAGCGAATCCGTTTGTGCTGCCCCTGCCATAGCAGAGGGTTTCTAGTACACATCCCCCAGACCGTAGGTCTCAGCATCTTGACGAGTCACACAGAGTCACTTCAGACCTCCATTGATGTCTGTCCAAGTCTGTCCAAAATGGATCGGTGCAATTTCTGCCTCCCGGGGTAGAGATGCAGCTCGAGCTTGTCAGAGTCGCCCAGCTGAAATCTTGGAGAAGGTACAGAATGTTCTGCGAACGGCTCACTTGCCAAGCTTTCTTAATTTTGCGTGGACTAATCCGGCACACACTGATGACAGATGGGCCTTGGTGGCAGTGAGTGTTTGCTCATCACAGGCAGTGGCCATCGGAGCTAATAACGCCAGTTGCTAAACACATTAGCCTTGAGCTCTGGGTGTCTATTTTTTCTTTCAATGAGAAAAGTTCATTGAAGGATTACTGTTGTGGCATGACCTCTGTGTCTTAACTTGGAAATCAGAAAGCTGCCCTCCTTCTGCCACTTCACGCCCGCAGGAGTGTATGAGGAAAACCAAGAGCCGAAACGCCTTTCCTGGGCTGGGGCCTTGATCATGAGTAGCAGGACTTGGGGCGTCTGCCACAGGGAGCGCAGTAGGTACTGAGCTGACCCAAAAGATGCGAACAGTGTTAGTACTAAAGAATGAAGAGAACCCTGTCTGTTGGCATTTCCCTGGTAATCCATCTCAGTGTGTATGTTTGAGTGACGAGCAAATTTGTCTGTGAACCTAGATGAGTTTGTGTGGACGGCTCATCGAGCTAAGCCTCTTGATAGAATAGGTAAAGGAAACAAAGAACGGGCTCATGATTCTGTAGATCCTGGAGAAGAGTTGGCTCACATAGTTTCAGATGTCCTTCAGGGATCGATATAGTAAGGGTAGGGGCCAGCACTGTGGCGTAGCTGGTAAAGCCACTGCCTGCAGTGCCAGCATCCCATATGGGTGCTGGTTCGAGTCCCAGCTGCTCTACTTCCAATTCAGCTCTCTGCTATGGCCTGGGAAAACAGAAGATGGCCCAAGTCCTTGGGCCCCTGCACCCACGTGGGAGACCGGAGGAAGTTTCTGGCTCCTGCCTTCAGATCAGCACAGCTCTGACCATTGCAGCCAACTGGGGAGTGAACCAGCAGATGAAAGACCTCTCTCTTTCTCTCTCTGCCTCTGCCTCTGCCTCTGCCTCTCCTTCTCTCTCTGTGTAACTCTGACTTTCAAATAAAGAAAGAAATCTTAAAAAAAAAAAAAAGAAAGAAAGAAAGAAAGAATATAGCAAGGGTGTATCTGTCTGTCTTTCTCTCCAAGGTCATCTTTCCTTAATATCTGCTCTCCCCCCTCACTTCAGTGGTAATTTAGAATTGCCAGAGGCAGACATGGCACAAAGTTTCTCCAGGTCAAATTGTGGCACATGGCATTGACCCTCTGTATTGCTGATGCAAAAGCAGTCAGAGAGGGCTAAGGGTGGGACGGACTGCCACACTAAGTACAATAGCCCCCTGCCCTAACCCAAGACCCCCAGTGGGTGCCTGAAACTTTGGATAGTACCATACCTCACATAAACCATGTTTATTCCTGCCCATACAGTAAAGTTCAGTTTGTAAGTTAGGCACAGCAAGAAATCAGCAGCAATTACTTAGAATAGAATAGAACAGTTATAGCAAAGTGGTATAATAAAAGTTTATGCTCCAAGCCCATTACAGAAAGGAATGAGGGTTGCTTGAACACATCCAGTGTGGTGTTGTGACAGTGGCTGTGATAACAGCGGTGGCTCCTAAAGGCAGGCAGGCAGGTAGCATGCACAGTGTGGATATGGGGGACAGAGAGAGGGTGCACAGCCCCAGCAGGACAGAGCGGGACTGCAGGGGATCTCACCACCTAAGTCTCCAACTTAGGGACAGTCTATTTCTGGAATTTTTCATTTGGTGTTTTTGGACTGTGGGTGGGGAGACTACTGATACCAACTGTCCGTGTTGGAAATGTCCGAGTAGAAGTTGGCCAACATCCACCCTGGAGGGATTCCTGCCTCGAGTGGAAGTTTAGACTTACATTTCACTTCCTGCTTTTTCTTTTTTCTTTTTTGACAGGCAGAGTGGACAGTGAGAGAGAGAAAGAGAGAAAGGTCTTCCTTTTGCTGGTGGTTCACCCTCCAATGGCCGCCGCGGCCGGCACACCGCGCTGATCTGAAGGCAGGAGCCAGGTGCTTCTCCCGGTCTCCGCACTTGGGCCATCCGCCACTGCACTCCCTGGCCACAGCAGAGAGCTGGCCTGGAAGAGGGGCAACCAGGACAGAATCCGGCGCCCCAACCGGGACTAGAACCCGGTGTGCCGGCGCCACAAGGTGGAGGATTAGCCTGTTGAGCCACGGCGGCGCCAGCCTCACTTCCTACTTTATAACAGCCAGTTTGTCAAGTGAATGTATGTGCTAATTTGGCAAATTATAAAACTCCTAAGCCTGGCTTCCAGCTATTTTTCATTTGTGTGAATTGCAAACCAGATAATAGAGGTTTATTGTCTTTTAAAGGTAGTAGCTGTTTCTTCTGACATTTTTCCTACCAGCAGCTTGCATCTGTTAACCTGCCTTCTGCAGAATTGAGCTTGCATCTCAGTCTCCGGATCATACAGCCAGTGGAGAATGTTGGGATGGCTTCTGGAGAGAGAGAAGGGTGACACATGAGTCTGTGTAATGCAGGCCGCGGATCACGGCACTGCGGAGGACGGAGCATGGCTTTGTGCCTGGCAGCCTGGGAACCAAACCCTGCCCCTGCCCCTGCCCCTGCCCCTGCCCAGGAAGCACTGTGAGTCTCATGTCTCCCCTCGACGCTCCTCTGGTTGCTGGGAGAACAGGAGGTGCTGTGAGCCGATCAGTGCCGGCGTGCGGAAGTCCCCCAGGGGTGGTCACTTAAGGAGACGTGTCGTCTCATGATCGAGCAGCCAATCCAGCGAGACTCTTCTTGCTTGGAGCTGTTGAGACTGAAGTGGGGAGCAGAGCCTCCGGAGCTGCCTGCGTTCTGCCTCACTGGGTGGTCACTGAGGGGTTGCAGTCAAGGCCCCAGGGCATTGGGGAGTGTCGGTCATCAGTGTTTGTTTTGTTTTGTCTTGTTTTTTAAGGTTTATTTATTTATTTGAAAGCAGAGTTACAGAAAGAGAGAGAAAGAGGTCTTCCATCCGCTGGGTCCCTCCCCAAATGGCCACAACAGCCAGAGCTGGGCCAATCTGAAGCCAGGACTCAGGAGCTTCTTCTGGGTCTCCCATGTGGGTGCAGGGGCCCAAGGACTTGGGCCATCTTCTACTGCTTTTCCCAGGCACAGCAGAGAGCTGTCAGAAGAGGAGCAGCCGGGACTCGAACCAGAGCCCATATGGGATGCCAGCACTACAGGCGGCGGCTTTACCCACCACGCCACAGCACCAGCCCCTGTCATTGGTGTTTTTAACAAACTGTACACTCAGCAACTCTGAAGGACATGAGGAGACTGTCAGACTCTCGGTGAGCAAATGAGGTTAACCCTCAGACAGTTCTTTAGAACAGCACGAGAAAGTGACTTCTGAAGTACACAGGAAGTATTTCAGGACTCGTCATATGCCATTGTGTCTTATTCATGAAAGGGAAGGTAGAACAGCGTCAACATTACATCTTTAGAGACAGCAGTTTTTGAACTGTTTGGTTAAATCTCTTACCATTTCTCCTCCTCACTCGCTGAACTCATTCGAACTTCACCTTAGGTGAACCACTTGGTCCTGGGCATGCACACTTACATATGACGTGCTGCTGTGCTGCCTGGAATTTGGCTGAGTTGAGAGAGGACCTGGGAACCCGTAGGCTTCAGCAGAGAGCTGGGGGTCCCAAGGGCAAAGCCCCCGCTCCCACACACTTGCACTCTCTCACCTTTATCCATCATTGTGCCTTTCTCTTGTATGTCATCACCAGCTAGCTATTAAAACTGATGGCATTTTAGGGGAGCTTCAAGAACTATAGACTGAAACAGTTTATTCCAGAAACCCGCCACCTTTTCACTGCCAGTCTGTTGGCATTGCTGCCCCATGTGCCCTACCCACCCCTGTCTACCTTTTGAGAACACTTACAGTATGCGAAAGATCAGTAGAGGTTTTCAAGCCATGTTATATGCAAAGAACCTCCAAAACCGTAAGTGCAACATGGGAATGTATTATCATTTTTAAAGGTTCCAGCTTCGGGGCCGGCACTGTGGGTTAAAGCCCTGGCTTCAAGCGCTGGCATCCCATATGGTCGCTGGTTCTAGTCCCACCTGCTCCTCTTCCGATCCAGTTCTCTGCTTTGGCCTAGGAAAGCAATACAGGACGGCCCAAGCCATTGTCTCTACCTTTCTCTGTAACTCTTTCAAATAAATAAAATAAATCTTTAAAAAAAGAAAAAAAGATTCCAGCTTCTTACTGCCTGCCTTCGGAAAGTAAGTATTGGTCTGATTTTCCAGGAGTTGGATTTAAAATAGATCATATCCAATTAACAGTCACTGCAGATTTTAGATTTTAGCCTCTGCATAGTTCTTTCAAATGAATTCTTAAGTATTATTCATTACAAAATCGCATATGGCTCTTCCAGCCCACCCAGGCAGCATTAGTGGATGTGGTCTTTGCCCCCTTCCGGGTGGTGATGCATTTCCTCACGGGTCCACTGTAGCTCTGTTCTTGTCACTTCTCTGTATTGACATGGCAGGTGGGTGATCATCTTCTCTGAGCCGAGCTCGTCTCTGCTGCCTCTAGCAGGAACCACGGGCCCTTCCCTGCTCTGCTGTCTCGTAGAGTGATGGTCAGCCAAGTACAACGCAGCCCCGCAAGGAGCTTTAGAAGTCATCTCATTTAACTCCTACTTCACTGATGAGCTAGCTGAGGCCCGGAGTCGATCGGGGATTTATTGGAGGACCTCCATTGGTTAATGGCTGGAATTGGAGTTGCAAAAGAAAGGGATGTTTCCTAAATCCTTGGGGTTAAATCAAATGTTGGCAAGACAATTAGTGGACAATTAGTGGTAGTATTTTTTATGGAACCAGAAGTTTTTAAGTTACTTTTTAGTTTGTTTTATACTTTTTGGAATACCATTAGCATACTGGGACATTGTCAATGTTTATGAAGTAGTGAAAATCACATTTAAATGTTACAGAATTTTTTTGAGATTATATTGTGTGTTTAATAGGGGATGTGGAAAGATGCAAGTTGTCTCTGTTTCCGAATACTGAAAAGTAATTGGTGCTTTTTAAATACTTGTTCACTCTAAATAGAGACCAGGTGTGAAAAGTGTTAGTTTTTTTGAAAATATGTCTACTTGTCTATGTGTTGCCACGGCCAAGAGCATAGAAGCAGGGTTACAATCTCTAGTAGAAGCGGTTTCTGATCTCAGGTGCAGGAAATGTGAGTCCTGGGCGCCGTTCCTGGGGGAAGCCGATTTTGAGTGTCCCTGGGTTTTGAAGTAGTGTGTCCCTGCAGTGTGGGCTGACACTACACAGCTGTCCCCAGCAAGTCATTGTTTTGCTTGAGCTTTCCTTGGGATACATAGGATTTAGGCGCCGGCATCTCTTGTTTGTCTCCGTGCTGCGCTAGATTTGGTGTACAGTAACCCTTGGTTATTAAACCCCTGATCACCATATACTTACTTTCTGGGGTTAGAAAGATCTGCTGCATTCACCAGCAACTCCAAAATGATCTTGTATTTCCTCATAATTAATGATTGATATCAGCTATCAGAGCCAGTGATTAAAGTGTTAAAGCAAAAGCGGACAAGATGGTAAACAGGTGAGCAAGTCGGGAGCTGTGGAGTATGGCTGGCACGTGAGTGAGTTGCATTGGCTGGCCCCTTGGATGCCGTGTTACTCTGCTGTGGAAACAGGCAGCCTTCCCAGAGCCCGTGGCCCGTGTGGCTGTAGGCGTGCGTGGGCTGGACGTGGAGCCAGATGGGCGGGCCCTGAGCCTCGAGAAGGTTTGCACTCTGCTCTGCGCAGTGTCAGCTTTCATTCAGCTTTTGAGGAAGAAAAGACAAAGTGACCTGGTTGTTGTCTCCCGGGACAGCTCCTTTTCATTTTTCTTCTGGCAAAATTGAATCTTGTAGATAAAACGCAAACTTCTCTCCAAAATGCGGTTGATTTCTTCCATCTGCTCTGCATTTGGTGTTTGAAATGACAGAGGTGGCCGTGCGATGATCATTTCTGTTTAGCCTCCAGATGGAGGAGAGTCAACTTAGTGTTGATTGGTGCGCGGTGGTGTTGCAGGGTGCCCTTCGCCCACTGCTGTCCGGGACAGGTTCCACTCGGGAGCCAGCCGTCCACTGATGTGATGTTGGTTCTGCTGGAACTTGATACGAGACACTCCTTTCAGTTCCACTGAGCTGCTTTTTGAGGCCACCGTGTCAAGAAAATACAGGGTCCATTTAAATGTGTGGTTTGTAACTGAGTCAGCTGCTCCGGCAGAGCTAAATTTGAAGTCATTTGTAGACTACTGTGTGAAAATTGCTTCATTCAGAAACTTTCCTGCCCTCCCCACGTGAGAGGGGAGAGCAGTTGCCTGTTGCTGTGAGAATCAGTGAACAAGAAGGAAGAGGCCAGGTAGTGATGAAACCCACGCTCAGCTTCGTGGTTTAATGACTGGGTTATCTTAAGTCCCTGTGGGCAGAGTCCCTGTGGGCGTGGGCTTTACTGAAGCATATTCCTTAGATTCCACGAAGGTGCTTCCTTCTTCACACGGACGCTTTCGTCACCTGCCAGCCACAGCTCCTACAGGGGCACCAGCCTTCACTGCCTCGCCCAGCCTCTTGTGTAAGGAATGTTCTCCTGCTTCTTAAGCGTTAAAACCAGAACATAAACCTCACTTAATCCCAGCTGTTATGAGTGAGTAATTGCTCACATTTAAAGAGAAGACTAACACGGCCATGAGTATCAGGTCCGCATCCCAGTAGGAGGAGGGGCATCTCCCTTCTCCCCACCACTCGCCGAAGCCCTCCCCCAAGCTCCCTATTCTTTGATGGGGGAGGGCTTCGTGGCCGGGCTCTGCCTGTGTTCCTCACAAGCTGGCTTCCGGGTTGGAATCTGGCTCTTGTCCTCATGGGAGCGTTCACCTACACAGGCAACATCTGTGTTTCTAGGTCAGTGCCCAGAGACCTGTGTCACCTTAATGGGGCTGCAGTCAGCTCCTGTAACCTCCCAAAGCACCGGAACGTCTGTGTCCCTGTTTTTCCTGGGAGACAGTCACCATTGATGGCGTGGCTTCTGGGCAGTGTTCACTGAGCGGCCCGGCAAGGGACCTGCCAGTTAGTCCTGTTGGCCTCTGTCCAGCTGCTGCCCCACAGAGTACTCCACCACATGGCCGCGTGGCCTCTGCTTCGCGGCTCAGGCCCCAGGGCCAGCAGAGGGGAGGAGGGAAGGGGGGACCCGGCCCTCCTCTGCTGCTGAGTGCGTGGTTCCTCATGGAGTGCTCCTGGGGGCTGTGGGAGTGAACCATTGACACCTAACAGCTTTGTCGCTCTTCCCCGCCTTAGGACGACCCCAGCCCCAGCGCTCCGGACGGCAACGAAGCCTCCACGACCACCAGCACCTTCACCATCCAGGAGTATTTTGCCAAGCGGATGGCCGAGCTGAAGAACAAAGCACAGGTCACGGCTCCAGGGACTGATCTCTCAGAGACCCCCGTGAAACGGAAGAAGGGAAAGAAAAGCAGCAGAGAGACAGCAGACACAAATGGAGAGGAGCACCCCCAACGCAAGGCCAAGCGGCCGGAGAAGGGGAGGCCTGAGGGCGATGGGGACCGCGAGCCAGCAGCCAAGAAGAAGAAAAGAGCGGGAGGCCCCTGTGGGGGTGAGGGTCCCGATGCTGCTGCCCTGGCTGCAGAGGCTTGGGTGCAGCCAGCTGGAGAGCAGGACTGCACCCCAGCGCCCCAGAAAAGGAGAGGAAAGAAGCAGCTACAGCAGCCGGGAGAGGTACAGGAGCCGGTGGACCCTGCCCCGGGTGAAGCACCAGTGAAAAGGAAGAAGAAGAAGAAGAAGAAGAAGAAAGGTTCCAGGTGAATCCTCCCGAGCCGGGGCCTTCCGACCGCTCAGCTGTCACGGCGCTGCCGGGCAAACGCCTTTGGCCTGCAGTCAGGGCAGAGCCAACCCCAGGCCGTGTGGGGACATCTTTCAACACGCCCGCCGACCGCCGCGTCCCACCTGCCCTCGGCGGTTGCCCCAGACCCTCCTCCCAGGGGCACTTTTTAAAAAGGTTCCAAATCGTGGCTTTCATAAACAAATAAATTTTTTTTAAACCCTGAGCCCTTCATGAGGGTGTTTTCATGTTCATACAAATACGTCCAGTTGTGTGTGTGCACACGCATTGACATCTCAATCTGTATTTGTGGTGGTTTCCTTCAGTAACAACGAATTGTGCTTCCTTGTGAAGGACTTAGTCTAATTAAAGGATTAAGAGGCAATAGTTTGGATTGAGATAGTTCCTTTTGTTCCATAGCCAACCATACATTTTTGCCAAGTAGGAATTACAGGACTACATTCCCAAATCAGAGGGCTTTTTGTTGTCTTGTGTTGTGCTGTTTGGGTTTTGATGGGGAAACTAATCGAATGGCCTCTCTTCCACTAAGCAGTGGTGGCCATGTGTGCTCAGCTCTTCTCCCACGACCTCAGAGCCGAGAGGTGGACTGACGCTGGGGACAGCTCCATCTTCCGCTCTCACGTCGGCCTTTTCATGCTTCCTGCATTGTCAGCAGTCAGATACAATTGCACTGTGGGGTCCTGGGAAGCATTGGCCCGTGGTGGGCTTCGCCTTGGTTTGCACGATTCGAGGTCCTCAGGAAGTTCAAAATGAAGCCGTCTTGAAATCCGTCTCTAGACTGAGGCTGCCTGAAGAGCGTTCTTTAAGGAGTAGAAGCCACACAGACACCTGTCCGCCCTGCTCTGAGCGCAGGCTGTCACCTCCTTGTGTTTATGCAGCCTTCCCCTGCCCCACACTGGCCTGTCCCTTGTGCTCGTGACCCAGCTAACTGTGGGCGCTCCACGCCCTCCCTGGGACACAGAACAGGTGCAGGCTGTAGAGGGCCCCCAGGCCCTCCCCTGCCTCGTGTCCCCTCTGCCTTCTTAGCTCCCTTGATCTTCTCTTCCTCGCCCCTCTCCGGCACTCCTGCTGTCTTCGCTCCAGCTTTCCTGTACCCTGCTCCCCCAGCTTGCTGGGGCGATCTTGTCGCCCGCTGGCCTCCTCCTGACAGGCCTGTCAGAGAGCTGTGGGCGTGGCAGGGGAACCTGGGCCAGGTGTTGCTCTCCACTTGATTTATAGCTGGCTGCCGGTAACAGGAACTAAAACTCGCCCACACTTCGGTGACCTTTTGCCCTTGATTTTAGCTCTCGAGGTCAGACATGAGATAGCAAGCATGGTCCCAAGTCTTGAAATTGAGAAGAAGTGTCAGGAATGAGTAGTTGTAGTCTCTAACAATCCTAATTGTCTAAATCCACACACACGGTCTGCAGAGAAGATTCTTAGGAATTCGAGCCGAGGTTATCATGCCCCTCCAGGGTTTAGAATCCCAGGCTAATCATAAAGTCACTTTTCTTCACAGAAGGTACCTGCCCACGTTACCTCTGCTTGTCTCGTCTTGTATGGGAAACTAGGGATCCAGGGCGAATGGGGATATGGGAAACCTAAAGGGAGCTATCTTTTGAAAATATATGCACACTGTTTGGTTTTTTTCTTGCCTTTTCTTGTATTGATTTTGGCAACAAAAATGAGAACCCGGAGAAGACACCAAATGGTGTGAGTTTCGGGGGCAGGTGAGGTACGCATAGGGCGGAGTGAGGTGCAGGCTGGGGGACGGGAGGGGAGGGCGGTGCCGGGGGGCAGTTGTAGTTCCTGGGAGGAGGGCTTCTGCAGCAGGTGAACGTGCGATGTGGCGGGGCCGGAGGCAGGACTGACTGGAGCAGCCTGGGTGATGTGCAGCCCGGGGAGAACAGACAGGGCGGCCGTTCGCTTTGAAGGAGACCGAGACGGAACGGTCAGAAATCCCCAGCTTTGATTTCCCCCACCTATTTTTCTTTCAGACCACTTGGTTTCCTGGGTCTAAGTGGAATAAATACTCTGGAAATGGCATTTCATAGGCCTGAGGCTGTTTAAATTGTTGGCATATGAACCCTCTTTCTTGGTTGAATTATTCCGCTAGATAAAAATACAGTGATTTTATAGTCTTCAACGCTGGCCTTAGCATCCTGCAGTTTTAGGGGATATGTAGGTTTCCAGGAAACGACTTGTCCTGGGAAGAGGTCCTACCGAGTGTGTGCGTCCTGAAGCAAACTTTTTTACCTTTTCTATTAAGAGGGAATCGTTATGAATGAAGTCCAGGGGGCCTGGCTCTCGCCCCGGCACGTTAAGCCCGGCTCTTGCCGTGCTCAGCCCCTCAGGGAGGCGGCTGTTAGCATCTGTTCACTGTAGAGTCCCGCTGCCCCCGATGCCCAGCCGCGCTGCCGTCCCTCCTGGGCCCCAGCCGCCCGCCCAGCTCCTCTTCGTCTGGCCTCTGTCGCAGCCCTCGCCACATCCTATTTTCCCCTGTCCTCAGCGGCGTTCCCTGTGAACGTTTAAGTGAGGATGTATTTGAAGGCCGGAAGACTGCAAAGCGCTCTATAATGACTCTGAGTGAGCCTGTCCGCATGAGCCGTGGAGAACGCATCGGTGTGCAGCATCTGCACACCAGGAGCTCTCGGTGGCGCTTCCTTTCCAGCCTGCCCAAGGTGTTGGTGGGAAATCGGTAAGGCAGTCCTCTAAATCCTGTTTGCACGCCTGGGAAAAGAACAGTTTCTTCTCATTTGTGGGAAATGCTGGTGCCTTTGAAAGCGGAAGGCTAAGTGAACATTGGTTTTCTAGCGCAATCCACACCTCCGCCTCTCTCCTTCACCTGTTCACTGACTGGCTGCAGCAAGCCGAGACCTGCTTTCTCGAAAGAAACAGCATCAGAGAGATGTTCGGGCACAATCTCTCTGAGTGATCTCAGCGCTTGGCTCAGCAGGCACGACTATTTCGATTTGAGTAAGAACTTCTTCACCGCCTGCCACCCTGTTTATCTCCCAGGTTCTGCAGCCGCTGCAATTTGGAGCCTGTTGTGCTGGAGTGTGGGGCTGGGGAGGTCAGGTTGGGTGCTCCAGTGTGTGGTTCCGAGTGCTCGATTATTAATGAGCAAATTAGCCCCGTGTCCTAACGATGTCTAAACTCCTATGCAATCTGTAAGTATATTACAATGACGTGTACAAAGCACCCATGAAACCAGTCAGGGAGAGGCCGCAGAAGACGTCAGGCCGAGAAGGGAGAGTGGCAGTGGGGTGAGGAGCTGTGATGGTGCAGCTGCTCCACCAGCCGTCCCCTCCCACTGCACTGGAGCTGAATTTTTGGGCGAACCTGAAGCGAACTTTAAGGAAAGCGACAGTGAATCCTTCAGCAGAGGGCAGAGCTTGGTAATCAGTTATATCTGAAATGTTCTATTTGTATTTTCTTTTTTTTTTTTTTTTTTTTTTTTTACAGGCAGAGTGGACAGTGAGAGAGAGAGACAGAGAGAAAGGTCTTCCTTTTGCCGTTGGTTCACCCTCCAATGGCCGCCGCGGTCGGCGCGCTGCGGCCGGCGCACCGCGCTCGTCCGATGGCAGGAGCCAGGAGCCAGGTGCTTTTCCTGGTCTCCCCATGGGGTGCAGGGCCCAAGCACCTGGGCCATCCTCCACTGCACTCCTGGGCCACAGCAGAGGGCTGGCCTGGAAGAGGGGCAACCGGGACAGAATCGGTGCCCCGACCGGGACTAGAACCCGGTGTGCCGGCGCCGCAAGGCGGAGGATTAGCCTGTTGAGCCACGGCGCCGGCCCATCTATTTGTATTTTCTATATCGGATGTCCTTAGAGGAAAATGAAATGCTGAAAACATTTATTAAGCATTGATTCGAGGCTACAGGCCAATTCAAGACAGGAATGTGACTGTGTCTCCCATTCACGTTCTGTCAACTGTGTCATTTAGATTGGACCACCATTTCCTGGAATAATCCCAGCATGCTTGGCTCAGGACGAGCCTCTGTCCTGGCCGCTGGCGCCCGCTCCTCGTTAGCGTTCGTGTCTGTTGCTCATGTTGGGTGGGAAGCTGGGACCTGAACCTCAGGAATGACTCTTTCTGTTGAAATCTCCCTGTTAGCGTTTCCGTCCTGGGCAACCTGATGTTCACTCTCCCACACGCAGTGCGTTGGAAATGGCTCCTGTCTAAGCAGGGAGGCGCTCCCAGTTCCCCACCTGCTGTGGCAGGAAGAGGAGAGGGAACTTCGAGGTAGCCCCACTCCACCCACCAGCCAGCGACAGCCTGAGCCTGGAGGGGGACAGCTACAGAGATGTGATCACTTGTTAAAGAAATGGAGAACTACGGAAGGCAAACCCCAAGTGCAGTTTCAAAACCTGGAGGAAGTAGGTTGTGGGCAATCCGGGGGATCCGCAGCACTGTGGCTGATGGGAGCACCCTCATCTTCCTCACCCCCACGAGGCCCCACGTGGGGGCCACTCCAGACCTACGCGGTCTTCCTCTCCCGCCGTCTGGGCTCCGTGAGACTCCCCTCCCGGGTCTCCTCTCCTGGTTGCTGCTCAGTCTCCCCCTTCTGCCATCAGTGCAGTGTGAGGTGGTGGCAGGAAGGCCTTGGAGGTCCTGAGCCTGGCTCTGCCCTCCCCTTCGGCTCTGAGCACTCCCACAGGTGCCGTTAGTGCTCCCAGGCTTGCACTTTATCTGCAGCTGACACCCCAAGGACCTGTCCCATTCGGTGCGTCCTTTCCAGGCCGCCTCTTGGGCCCCTCACTGCCACGGGGATCCCACGCTCCGTTCGCTCTGGCCCTCGTCGAAAGCCATTTTCGGCCGTTCATCCTGGTGGAGTGCCCTCAGCATCCTCCAGGCAGGTGCTTGCCTCTGACGCCCCCCCACGACCCCTGCCTGGTCATCGCCGCCCTTGTCTCTCGGAGCTGGCCTCCGTCCCATCCTCCGCGCCTCAGTCCAGTTCACCGTAGTGCTTCCCTGGTTTGCAGGGGCCGCCTTCCGTCTGTCCCTCGGGTCTGTTACTGTGGCTCTCCCACGTCCCCCACTCCCAGCTACTGGGTGTCCGTCCTCCACCCCCTGCCTCATGCCCTCAGTCCCTCCAGCCCTCCCTGAGCAGCTCTTCCTGAAACCTCAGCGCGCTCTCCACGCTCAGCCAGGTCCGCCCACATTAATGCCGTTGACAACAGCGCTCCCCATGCAGACGCAGGGCTCCTGAAGGCAGTGCTCATCTACATCCCGAGGGCACCCAGGATGATGCCTTGCACTTAGTAGGGCTCATATGAATAAGAAATGAACAGACCTCGGAGGCCAGGGGTATATGCCAGAGCGACGGGGTGTGGCCAGGTTCGCACCAAGGCCACAGCCCACCTTTGAAGTCCGTCTCCCAACCCCCACACTAGGGTCTTCCTGGAAACTGCCCAGACCTCCGGGGTCTCAAGTGACCCTTCCCAGGGCCTTGTTTTCGAGTCTCCCTTCCTCAAAGGACGGCCATAAGATTAAGCGAAGTGCGGACCCAGCACAGCACGCGACAACGGGCGCTCAGTACATTCTCTTCCCTGCTTGCTCTCCGGGGAGGAAACGGGAGGTCAGCACTGCGGGGGGGTCGTTAGGGCAGCGATGCCACCGTGTCTTACACAGTCATCCAAACCCACGAAGCGCACAACACGGAGGGTGCGCCCTACTCTAAACTACAGTCCCTGGGTGACCATGTGGCAATGCAGGTCCGTGCGTTGTCACCAAGGCACGGCGACGGCCTTGAGGAGGCCGTGCACGGGCACAGGGGATGCGGGAAGTCTGGGGCCTACCTCTTAATTTTGCTACACACCTAGAACTCCCGTAAGGAGGTGAGAGGGTAAAGAGAAAGCAAATGCTCTGCTGGGGAGTGGGGAGTGCAGGCATACTCAGGCAGGCCGACGCCCACTCTCCGGCGCGGGGAGCCCGGCACTGCGGCCCGGTGCTCTGTGGCACCATCGCCCGGGCTCCGGCGACTCTTCGCTCAGGCTGAGACGCTGGAAGGTGTGGTCAGGTCACCCTGGAGACAGCACAGTCCCAGAAGGACCTAGGGCTGGCCACCGGGGGCGGTAACCTGTGAGCAGGCCCTGGGGCAGGCTGAGGTGTGGTCCCCGTTGACTCAGACCTCTCAGGTGACAGGCGTCAGGATCCTGCCCTTGCCTGGGACTCCTGGCAGCCCCAAGTGGAGCAAGTTGTTGCAATTTAGCCTGGAGGGATTACAAAATCCTGCTGTGATGGGGCAAGGCACTTGACACTGGGAGATGAACAAATGATGTGAACTGATCTGGAAGAGAGAGGACAAGAATATGCTAGATGTACGGGTAGAAGCCAGTGGGCCTTCCAGGTAGAGGATCCTTCCAATATACGTCCCTGAGACAAGACGTGCCGCTCACCTCAACCCTGCAGCCGTATTTTTACATCCCTTGTTTTACAGGTGAAGAGGCTCAAGAGTTGCTGAGTGCCTTGACCAGCTCAAAAGGTGGCAGGGGGAATGTCCACCACACCAGGAAGTCTCCCCAGCCTTTTTTTTTTTTTTTTTTTTTTTTGACAGGCAGAGTGGACAGTGAGAGAGAGAAAGACAGAGAGAAAGGTCTTCCTTTTGCTGTTGGTTCACCCTCCAATGGCTACCATGGCTGGTGCGCTGCGGCCAGAGCACCGTGCTGATCCGAAGCCTGGAGCCAGGTGCTTCTCCTGGTCTCCCATGGGGTGCAGGGCCCAAGCACTTGGGCCATCCGCCACTGCACTCCCGGGCCACAACAGAGAGCTGGCCTGGAAGAGGGGCAACCGGGACAGAATCCGGCGCCCCAACAGGGACTAGAACCCGGTGTGCTGGCACCGCAAGGCAGAGGATTAGCCTGTTGAGCCACGGCGCCAGCCCCCCAGCCCTTTTTGATGCTAGGAAGTTTATAGATGCAATGTTTGAGTTTCGTTGTAATAATTGAATTTATTCTGCTGGATGGGTGAGTTAGTTCATACAAACTATAGTTACTTGCCAAGTAGAAGAGCGTACAGGAAGGCACCATCAGATGAGTTTAATCCCTCATCCCACTTTCCTTAAGTGGCTGAGGCTCTGTGCTGGATGCTGGGAACGCAGAGATGACAAAGCCGGGCCCCAGCCCTCAGAGGTCACCATCAGTTACCTGCGTCATGGAAACTGGAAGAGCAAAGCCGTTCGCTTCCTTTGGGTAGCCACAAGTTTATGTGACCAAATTCAGAAGGAAACTGTCAGAAGATTTCGTGAGCCCATGAATGCTCCTGTGGAACTGCTGGGCAGCAGAGCCCCTGTGCGTGGAGGCCTGGATGTGAAAGTTCAGAGGCATCTTCAGGGATGACCTTGAACCCTTTTGCTAGAGCTAGGCTTACTAGGTTTTGAGTTTTGCTTCATGGACCCTGGATTCTAGAAATGTCACCAGATGGGTGCAGATGAAGGCGGTGATTCGGTGCAGAACCACACCAGACGGAAGGGAAGGGGCTGCGTGGTGTCCTGTGGGCTCTGTCGGGGCTGGGCCTTCTCCTGCCCGGCCCCTGAGGGGCGCCCTGCCACGAAGACCCCTCCATCACAACCTTGCTGGTCAGGGCGCAATGTGAGGCCTCAGCCCCTGCTTTCCCCATCCCTAGTGCTCAACCAGGGCAGTGGAAGGAGGTTATGGGAACAGCCGGGGAGGGTGGCTGCTCTGTGCACCTTTTTATCAGTTACTAGAGACCGGCCTTTTTTGACTGGGTGCTTTATAAGTATTTTTCCAATTTATTCTCAGAGAGCTCTATGAGTAATTGAGAATACTCTTATTCTGGATAGGGGAGGCAGAAATGAGATTCTGCTTGATTAACATTTTCTCAAGGTTACACAGCTGGCAAGCAGCCAGGCCAGGACGGGAACCCACGACTGCTTAACTCCAAAGCTCCCACCGTTCTCTGTGCGCTACAGAGCTTCCCAGCTGTGCCCTGGGATCGCTGGGGAGAAAGCCCAATATACTCATCATGCAAGACTCAGCTCAGCAGCCCCTCAGGCCCCCCACTGCTCTTAGTCAGGGTCAGGTGTCTCTCCTGTGCCAGTCTAGCACTAGCCATATACCTCTTTCAAGACCTATCACAGGACAAGCTTTTTCCCACTGTGTCTCCAACACCTAGCATTGCACATATCCCCTAATACCTGTTTAAAAAATACTGTTTGAAAAAATGATGCAATGAATAACTGAGTAAATGAGATGATCCTGGGTTTTGTTTTGTTTTTTTAAGATTTTATTGTATTTGTTCGAAAGAATTAGAGAGAGAGAGAGCTTCTATCCACTGGTTCACTCCTCAGATGGCCTCAACAACAGAGACTGGACCAGGCCAAAGCCAGGAGCTTCTTCTGGGTCTCCCAATGGGTGCAGGGGCCCAAGGACTTGGGCCATCTTCCACTGCTTTCCCAGGTGCACTAGCAGGGAGCTGGATTAGAAGTGGAGCAGCTGGGATTTGAACCAGTGCCCATATGGGATGCCGGCATCACAGGCAACAGCTTAACCTGTTATGCCACACGCCTACCCTGAAATGATTTCCTCTTGTTCCCACATTTCTCTGTACTTTTAGGATCTTTCAGGGTAAAAGCAAGCACCTGCAGCCCAAAGTAATCTGTGTCTGCTACTCAAATCATATTTTTCAAGTGTAATTTATGAATAATAAAGTTCACCAATGTGAAGTGTGCAGTTCGCTAAGTTTTGAGAAGCGTGTACAGTCGTGTAATCATCACAACCGCTGTGAGAGAACATTTCTATCAGTCTGCAATTCTCCTCATGCCTCCTTACAGTTAAATCTCTCCTGTTCTGCTCCCTGTCAATCACTGGCCCGCTCTCTATCACTAGGGCTTTATCATGGCTCGAATCTCGTGTAAACGGTATCATACAACTTCACACAATGCTTTTGAAATTCAGCACTGCTATTGTATTTGCCAGTAGTCTGTTCATCTGTATTGCCAAGTGGATTCCACCACATGGATGGAGCACAGTGTATCTGTTCATCAGTTGGTGAAAAACTTTTGGGCTTTCTGAAGTTTTGTACTCTTGTGTATAAAGCTGCTATGAACATTCAAACACAAGTCTTATTGGGTGTGGATTTTCATTTCTCCTGGGGAGATACCAAGGAGTGGGAAGTTGAGTCGTACAGGACATGTTTGCTAAAGTGAGAGACTGTCCGTTTTCCAAAAGACACCACTTTCCATCCAAAAAGTTCAAGAAAGTTCTGTATGTGCCACAATCCTCCACTTGATATTTTTAATCTCTTTAGTTTTGGCAATTCTATAGTAATATCTCATTTTGGCTTTAATTTGCATTTTCCTCTGCTAACTAGTAGTGTTGAACGTCTTTTCCTACGTTATGGCCATTCTTATATCTTCTTTTGTAAAGTTTACAAATCTTGCTCACCCTTTCATTGCATTTTCCTCTTGAGCTATGTTTGTCTACATAAAAAACTTCTAGAAATCTACCAAAAAAAAAAAAACCCTTTCATTCATTAAACTAATAACTAAGTTTAGCAAGATCACAAAATTCAGAATTATTTTTAATAAACTACTTGAAATACAAACTAAAAGCATAACACCATGTACAATCACTCAAAACATTATATTAAGATGGCAAACTAGAAAGCTCTAGATCCTTGTTCTCCAATGAAACATTAACTAAACAATTATTGAGCAAAATGACTTTCAAGGAGCTCTGAAAACAGCCAAATGAAGACTTAAATTGTTCGCACCATTCTGTTTCACTTGTGGTCTTCCCAAGGAACTGGTATCTGTCTGACCTGACCCAACACTCAGACAGGAAATGGCAGTGGGAAGCCACAGAAGGAAGTGGTGGGTGCTGTGGTGCCTGAAAACTGTGGCTCTGTGGACAATCAGGGCTAAGAGATTATAGGCAGAAGAATACAATAGAACATGTAAGCACCTGCGAAGAAGGTGGGATAAGAGTCTGGAAAATTAGGACACTTGGAAGTAGCTGGAGTACACTGGAGGAAGTGCACTTAAACACAGGCCAGAGAAGATGGTTTGCAAAAAAGAGCTGAGAAGCCCTTAGCCTTTTCCCTGGACGGACCTGGATTCAGGAGCTCGATAATCTGTAAAGCTCTCCGTGCCAGTCTGTAAAGACTGTAGCAGGTGGCTTTTTAGGAAAAATAAATTAAAAAAAAATTTTTTTTTCAACAAAAGATCCCAAGGCATACAAAGAAACAGAGAAGTATGGCTCATTCAAAAGAACAAAATAAACCCCCAGAAACTGACTGAAGAAACACATAACAAACTTACTAGGCAAAGATTTTTAAATGACTGTGTTAATATGCTCAAAAGGCTAAAGGAAAATATGGTCAAAGAACAAAAGGAAATAGGAAAAAACTATGAACAGATTAAGAATGTAGACAGGAGATAGAGATCCCTAAAACTAAGAGCCAAACAGAAACTCTGGAGCTGAAAATACATTCAGTGATTTGAAAAATTCACTAGAGGGGTTTAGCTGCAGACTCAACTAGAAAAAAAAAATCAGTGAACATAAACACCATCATTTGAAATCTTCAAATGTGGGAGCAAAAAGGAAAAAAGAATGAAGAAAAATGAACAGGAGCCTAAAGGACTTATGAGACAAACAAGTAGTCCCAATGTGGGATTTCCAAGAGAAGAGACAAAAGAGCAGAGAAATTATTTGAAGAAATCATGGCTGAAACCTTCACAAATTTGAAGAAAAATGAGAGTAATTAAAAGTAAAATTAAAAGAAATTTATTTTTGTGCAAAATGTTTTGAAATCCATGCCATTTTATCATAATGCACATTTTCCTTGAACTTTTTGAAGACTCCTTATACATAGGAATACACGTTAAAGATGCTAAAAATTCTCCAAGTAGAATAAACCCAAAGAGACTCACACCAAGACACATTATAATCAGACTTACCAAAGACAAAGAGACAATCTTAAAAGCAGGAGGAAAACAATGATATCATGTGCAAAGAATCCCCAATAAAACTACCAGTGGATTTATTAACAGAACCCTTACAGACCAGAAGGCACTGGAATGATTTAAAGTGATGAATGAAAAAAGACTATGAACCAAGAATTCTGTATTTGGCAAAACTATCCTTCCAAAGGGAAGCCATGTGCATTTGGGACAGCAGTTAGACACCATGTGGGACATCCACATCCTATATTAGAGCGTCTTGCTTCATGTCCTGGCCCCACTCCTGATTCCAGTTCCTGCTAATGAGCACCCTGGGAGGCAAGAGGGTAAGCTGCTGCTTGCTGCTCTGGCATCCCATATCAGAGGGTTGATTTGAGTCCCAGCTCCTCTGCTTCCAATTCAGCTTCCTGCTAACGCACCTTGGATGGCAGTGGAAGATGACCCAAGTACTTGAGCCCCTTCCACCCATATGGGAGACCTGGATGGAGTTCCTCGCTCCTGGCTTTGGCCTGGCCCGTACCTGGCTGTTGCAGCCATTTGAGCACTGAATCAGCAGATGCAAGATTCCTCACCCCACCCCACCCCCGCCTCTCTCACTGTCTCACTCTCACTCTCAATGCCTTTCAAAAAAATAAATAAATTTTTTAAAACAAAGAAACTACCAGTGGAACAATTTCGTTGTGAGCTTGGTCTCAGTGTGGTGATTGCAAGATTGCTCAGCCCTGGTCACTACCAGCAGGCACAAAGTGCCCTGCGTGCACATCTTCTGTGCTCTGAGGTCCTTAGCTGTCCCCTCAGAGCTGCCCAACACCTCTGCTTCACTCCCTGCAGCCTCCCAAGGCCCAGAAGGCCAACCCTGGCACCCGCTGATCTGTCATCATCCATCGTAGTTTAGAGAGTGCCCAAAAAGAGCTGGAAACCTGGAGTCAGAGGACCTGGCTCAAGTCCCAGTTTCAACAGTAGAAACAACAAAACCAAGTGTGGATTCTTAGAAACGATAACAAAATTGGCACATCTTTAGCTAAATTGACTATGAAAAAAAGGCACAAATTGATTATGAAAAAGAAGGCACAAATACCAGAAAGAGGAAACAATCAATTTTACAAAAATAAAGAGTTATTAGAGTATGGTGAACAATTGTACATCAATAAGTTAGAAAACATAGATAAAACAAATTTCTAGAAACATGCATATTAACAAGACTGAATAATAAATAGATACAAATTTGAATAGAGCTTTAACAACTTAGGAGGTTGAATCAGTTACCAAAATGTCCCAATTATACCAAACAGTTTAAGGGAGAATTAATTAACTTCTCAAATTCTCCTAAAAATTTAAGGGGAAACACTCCCAAACTCCTTCTTTGAGGACAGTATTTTCCTGATACCAAGTCAGAAAAAGAAAACTACTGATAATGTTCCTTGTGAATATAGATGCAAAAATCCTCAGCTGGCAAACAATTTATCAGAATATTAAAATGCTAACAAGTCAAATTCAGTGGGATACTAAAGGGATTGTACACCATGACCAAATAGGATTTATTACAGAAATGCAAGAAATGTTCAACTTGTAAAATTCAATACAATACATACGTTAACAGAATGAAGAGAGAAAGCTGGTTCATCTGAATTGATGCAGAAATATGATGTGCTAAGAGCAGGTGCTAGGGCTCAGTGGATTAAGCCACTGCTTGGGATGACTGCATCCCATTTAGGAGTGCCAGTTCAAGTCCTAGCTACTCCACTCCCAATTCAGCTCCCTATTAATGCTCCTGGGAATCCGCAGAAGGTGGCTCAAATCCTTGAGTTCTTGCCAGGTGGAGTTTCTGGCTCCTGGCTTCAGCCTGGCCCAGCCCCAGTTGTTGCAGCCATTTGAGGGAGTGAACCAGTGAATGGAATCAATCTCTCATTCCCATTCTCTCTCTCTCTCTCTCTCTCTCTCTCTCTCTCTCTCCTTTTTCTCACCCTTCCTTTCAAATAAATAATTTTTAAAATTGTTAATAAAATCCAACATCCTTTCATGATTAAAAAAAAAAAAAACCCAAAACCTCAACAAACTAGAATAGAAGAAAACTACCTCAACATTCTAAGGCCAAATAGGCACATTCCATCGCCAGCCAATATTATACTCAGTGCGATGCTGGCATTCCATATGGGCACTAGTTCAAGTCCCGGCTGCTCCTCTTCCAATCCAGCTCTCTGCTATGGCCTGGGAAAGCAGGAGATGGCCCAGGTACTTGGTCCCTGCATCCACACAGGAGACCCAAAGGAGACTCCTGGCTCCTGGCTTCAGATCAGCCCAGCTCCAGCCATTGCTGCCATTTGGGGAGTGAACCAGCAGATGGAAGACTTTTCTCTCTGTCTCTCCCTCTCACTGTCTGTAACCCCGTCAAATAAATAAATAAAATATTTTTAAAAATCAATACACAAAAATCAGTTACATTTTGTCATTAACATTGAGAAATCCAAAAAAGAAATTAATAAATACTTGCATTTATAGAAGTATCAAAAGGATTTGATATAATAGCATCAAAAGTATTTAGTAAGAAATTTAACCAAGATGAAAGAATTGCACAATGAAAATTTTAAAATGCTGCTGAAAAAAATCAACAAAAATAAATGGAAAAAAATACATGTTCGTGAATTGGAAAACAATATTGTCAAGCTGTCAGCACTACCAAAAAGTATCTACAGACTCAGTGCAATCCCCATCAAAATCCCAATGATAATCTTTTTGGCAGAAATAGAAACATCCATCCTGAAATTTGTACAGAATCTTGAGAGTCTTTGAATATCCAAAATAATCTTAAAAAAGAATAAAGTTAGAGGTCTCACACTTTTTCTTTTCAAAACTTACTACAAGGCTATGGTAATTAAAAAAATACAGTAATGACCTGAAGAGAGACATACAGACGAGTGGATCATGAGAGAGTCCTTAAATAAACCTTCATGTGTATGGGCACATGCCTTTCAACAACTGTGCTAAGACCATTCTGTAGAGAAAGGATAGTCTTTTCAACACGTGGTGTGGGAAAACTGTGTACTCACCCACACACTGCAAAAAGTTGGATCCTTCCCTTACACATATATCAAAAGTAACTCAAAATGGATGAAAGGCCTTAAATGTAAGAACTGAAAATATAAGACCTTTAAAGAAAGCATGGCAAGAAAATGTCATGCCATTGGATTTGGAAATGATCTCTTGGATTGCACACGAGAAGCATGGTCAAGAATAGAGAAAATATGTAAGCTGGACTCATCAAAATTAAGAGCTTTTGTGTTTCAAGGGCCATTACCAACAGTGTGAATATACAACCCATGTAATGAGAAGTATTTGTAAATAATATGTCCGATAAGGGATTGATGTCTAGAATATATAAAGAACTCCTACAACTCAACCACCAAAAAATAACAGCAACAACAACTGAAAAATGGGCAGAGGGCCTGAATTGACATTTCTCTAAAACATATGCAAATGGCCAATAAACACACGACAAGATGCTCAGCATCACCGGTCATTAGGGAAATGTACATCAAAACTATGAGATGCTTCCATACCCTCTAGGATAGCTATTATTGTTGTAAGTATTGCTGACAGTGTGGAGATACTGAACCCTCGTGTACTGCTGGTGGGAATGTAACATGGTATAGCCTCTGAGAAAAATACCATGCAAATTCCTCAAAAAAACTAAACAGAATTACCATAAGACCCAGCAATCCTACTTGTAGGTATACACACAGAAGAAGTGAATGCAGGGACTTGAACACCTATTTGTATACCCATGATCATAGCAGCATTGTTCAGAAGAGCTAGAAGTATAGCAACCCAAGTATTCATTGACACACAGATGAGTGGATTAACAAGATGGGGTATGTGATTCAACCTTAAGAAGGAAGGAAATTCTAATACATGCCACAACATGAATGAGCCTTGCAGACATTACGCTAAGTGCCGCAAGCCAGTCACAAAAGAATAAATACTCTATTATCCACGTATGTGAGGGACCTAGAGTAGTCAAATTCACAGAGCCAGAAAGTGGAATGCCAGTTGTCAGGGGCTGGAGGAGAGGGAAATGGGGAATTATAGTTCAGTGAGTTCGGAGTTTCAGTTTGGAAGGATTAAACATTGCTGCAGGTGGATGGTGTTGATGGTTGCACAACATCGTGAGTTACTTAATGCCACCAACCTGTGCGTTTGAAAGTGGTTAAGATGATCAACTTTATGTTCTGTGTATTTTAGCACAATAAAAACTTAAATGTTTAGATATAAACCTAACAAAACATGACCAGAATTTGTATGTTGAAAACTAAAAAATGCCTTCCGAGTGCTTATTTGCAATCTGTATAATTTCTCTGGTGATACATCCATTCAGATCCTTTGGCCATTCTTAGACTGAGTTGCTCATTTTCTTACTGTCGAGTTTCAACTGTCCTGTATATATTTTGGATAACAGTACGTTACCAGATATTTGTTTTGCAAATATGTTCTCCCAGTCTATGGATTGTCTCCTCGATGCCTTGACATTATTTTTCTCATAGGAAAGAGTTTTTACTTTTAATGAAATCTAGATTATCAATTCATTCTTTCATGGATTATGCCTTCAGTATTGTATCTAAAATGTCATTGTCAAACCCAAGTCATCAAGTTTTCTCCTAGGTTATCTTCAAGATG
Source organism: Sylvilagus floridanus (assembly GCA_949820135.1). Taxonomy (NCBI): domain Eukaryota; kingdom Metazoa; phylum Chordata; class Mammalia; order Lagomorpha; family Leporidae; genus Sylvilagus; species Sylvilagus floridanus. Next base: position 41,632,130 of record OX463242.1, read on the forward strand.
TGTTATAATTTTAACATTTACGCCTGTGGAACATCATGAACTAATTTTTGTCAAGGACGTAAATGTCTGTGTCTGGCAGATTTTTTGTGCAGTCCAGCTCTACTGAGAAGAGTTCCCTTCTCCATGGAATTGCCTTCACCCTCTGTGGAAGAGCGGCTGACTGGCCCCTCTGTTGCATTCCACTGTCATGTGAGAGTACTTCAAAACGTTCATAGGAAAATGTCATTAAAATACATTTACTTTAATTTTTTAAACTTTTATTTAATAGATATTAATTTCAAAAGTACAACTTTTGGATTATAGTGGCTTTTCTCCCCATAATCTCCCTCCCACCTGCAACCATCCCATCTCCCACTCACTCTCCCATCCCATTCTTCATCAAGATTCATTTTCCATTCTCTTTATATACAGAAGATCAACTTAGTAAATACCATGTAAAGATTTCACAGTTTGCACCCACACAGATACACAAAGTATAAAGTACTGTTTGAGTACTAGTTTTACCGTTAATTTGCATAGTACAACACATTAAGGTCAGAGATCCTACATGGGGAGCAACTGTACAGTGACTCCTGTTGTTGATTTAACAATTTACACTCTTGTTTATGGCGTCAGTAATCACCTGAGGCTCTTGTCATGAGTTGCCAAGGCTATGGAAGCCTCTTGAGTTCACATACTCTGACCTTATTTAGACAAGGCCATAATCAAAGTGGAAGTTCTCTCCTCCCTTCAGAGAAAGGTACCTCCTTCTTTGGTGGCCCATTCTTTTCGCTGGGATCTCACAGAGATCCTTCATTTAGGTGTTTTTTTTTTTTTTTTTTTTTTTTTTTTTTTTGCAGAGTGTCTTTGCTTTCCATGCCTGAGAAACTCTCACGGGCTTTTTAGCTGGATCCAAATGCCTTAAGGGCTGATTCTGAGGCCATAGTGCTGTTTAGGACATCTGCCATTCTATGAGTCTACTGTGTATCCCACTTCCCATGTTGGATTGCTCTCTCCTTTTTAATTTTATCAGTTAGTATTATCAGACATTAGTCTTGTTTATATGATCCGTTTGACACTTAATCCTATCATTATGATCAATTATGAATTGAAACTGATCACTTTGACTAGTGAGATGGCATTGGTACATGCTACCTTGATGGGATTGATTTGGAATCCCCTGGCATATTTCTAGCTCTACCACTAGGGTTAAGTCCGAGTGAGCATGTGCCAAACTGTACATCTCCTCCCTCTCTTATTCCCACTGTTATATTAACAGGGATCACATTTCAGTTAAATTTAAACACCTAAGAATAATTGTGTGTTAATTAACGAGTTCAACCAATGGTATTAAGTAGAACAAAAAAAAAATACTAAAGGGAATAACATAGTAAGTTCCTCCTTGACAGGACAAGGGCTGATCAAGTCATTGTTTCTCAGAGTGTCTGTTTCACTTCTACAGGTTTCCTTTTAGGTGCTCAGTTAGTTGTCACAGATCAGGGATAACATATGATATTTGTCACTTTGGGACTGGTTTATTTCACTCAGCATGATGTTTTCCAGATTCCTCTATTTTGTTGCAAATGACCTGATTTCATTTTTTACTGCTGTATAGTATTCCATAGAGTACATATCCCATAATTTCTTTATCCAGTCTACTGCTGGTGGGCATTTAGGTTGTTTCCATGTTTTGGCTATTGTGAATTGAGCTGCAATAAACATTGAGGTGCAGACAGCTCTTTTATTTGCCAATTTAATTTCCTTTGGATAAATTCTGAGGAGTGGGATGGCTGGGCCGTGTGGTAGGGTTATGTTCAGGTTTCTGAGGAAACTCCAAACTGACTTCCATAGTGGCTTTACCAGTTTGCATTCCCACCAACAGTGGGTTAGTGTCCCTTTATCCCCACATCCTCACCAGCATCTGTTGTTAGTTGATTTCTGTATTAAGCCATTATAACTGGGGTGAGGTGAAACCTCATTGTGGTTTTGATTTGCATTTCTCTGATGGCTAATGATCCTGAACAAAATACGTTTATTTTAACGCAAAGTTTTTTGAAAGCCGTGCGTGGTTTTTCATAATACTCATTTTCTTTGGATTTTTTTGAAGACTCCTTGGTGTCTGTTCTCTCACCAGTATCCCACGTCCTTATTACAGCAGCAGCTACAAAGTTAGTAAATCAACCCTCCAGCTTTTTTCTTTGTCAATACTATGTTGGCTATTCTGGGTTTTTTGCCTTTCTGAATAAGCTGTAGAATCAATTTGTTCACATCTACAAATTAACTTGCTAGAATTTTGATTGTGATTGCAATTAATCTAAAGAACAAATTGAGGGCTGGCACTGTGGTGCAGCGGGTTAAAGCCCCGGCCTGAATCAGCGCCGGCATCCCATGTGAGCACCGGTTCTAGTCCTGGCTGTTCTTCTTCTGATCAGCTCTCTGCTGTGGCCTGGGAAAGCAGTGGAAGATGGCCCAAGTCCTTGGCTCCTGCACCCACGTGGGAGACCTGGAAGAAGCTCCTGGCTCCTCACTTTGGATTGGCTCAGGTCTGGCTGTTGGAGCCATCTAGGGAGTGAACCAGTGACTGGAAGACCTCTCTCTCTCTCTCTCTCTCTCTCTCTCTCTCTGTCTCTACCTCTCTCTGTAACTCTGTCTTTCAAATAAATAAAATAAATCTTTAAAAAAAATTGAGAAGAATTGATACCTTAACAATATATGTCCTCCTACCCATGAAGTGGTACTAGTTCTTCATTTACTTAGTTCTTTGGTTTTTAAATTTCAAATGTTGTGATTTTCCTCCTGCTTATATTTTGTTAGATTTATATCTAAATATCTTGTTTATTTTTATTTAGTGATCATGTAAAAGGTCTCATGTTTTCAATTTCATCTATCAGTTCTCATTGATGATATCTAGGAAAGCAATGGACTGTTGTATACTAACCTGGTATCCTGGAAACTTGTTGAAATTATCTATTAATTCCAGGAGATCTTTTGTCAATTTTCTGGGATTTTCTACATAGACAATCATGTCATCTTTGAACAAAGATGGTTTTATTCCTTACTCCCCCATTTGTCTACATGTATTTCCTTTCCTTGACTTGCTGCTTAGCTGGTTCTTCCAGTCTATGGTTGGAAAGGAGAGGAGGATTCTGCTTGCCTGGGTCCTGATCTTAATGGGGGAAGAACATAGGTCCTCATCAGTAGGTGTGACAGTATCAAGTGGCCGAAGTTCCTCCTCTATTCCTAGTTGCTGATACTTTCTAGAATCCTGAATGGGTTTTGGATGTTTTCAAATGTTTTCTTTATCACCGATCAATATATCTGTGAGTTTTCCTCTTTACCCTGTTGATATGATGGATTACATTACTTGATTTTCAAATGTTCAGTCAGCCTTGCATAGCTGGACTAAATCCCATGGGTTGTGATGTATAGTTCTTTGTATACATTGTTGGATTCAATTTGCTAATATTTTGTGATAATTTTTGTACTATGTGTGTGAGAGATGTTGATTTTGAACATTGGGGTAGTGCTGGCCTCACAGAATGAGTTAGGGGGCGTTCCCTTTTCCTCTATCTTCTGGAAGAAATTGTAGAGAATTGGTCATTTCAGCTACAATTGTAGTTTCTAAAATTGCAATTTCTGTAATTTAAACCACAATTATAATCTCTAAAATTACAATTAGATAATTTCTCCCTTAAATATTTGGTAGTATTTGCCATCTTGGCCTGGTACTTTCTATTTTGAAAGGTTATTAATTATTGGTTTAATGTCTTTAATAGATATAGGCCTATTTAGATTGTTGATTTCTTCTTGTATACACATTGGTTTTTTAGATTGTCTGATTATTGTATAAGTTTCGAAAGATTGTATCTTTCAAATACTTGGTCCATTTCATCTAGTTTGTCATATGTGTAGGCATAGAATTGCTCATATATTCCTTCATTCCACAGGGCACAATGGCCATGGAATCAGTAGTGAGGTCCCATCTTTCATTTCTGAGACTAGTAATTTGTGTCTTCTCTCATTTCCTTGGTTAACCTAGCTAGAGGTTTATCAATTTTATTGATCTTTTTGAAGAACAAGATTTTGGTTTCATTTTTCTCTATTGATATTTTGCTTTCAGTTTCACAGATTTCCACTGTCTTTTTCTGCTTACTTTGGGTATAATTTGCTATTCTTTTTCTAGTTTCCTAGGGTGTAAGCTTAGATGATTGATTTTAGATCTTTTTTTTCCGTTCTAATATTATGCACTTTGCAATGCTATGGATTTCCCTCTATGCACTGTTTTCTCTTTGTCTCACAAGCCTTGACAAGTTGCATTTTCGTTTTCATTAAGTACAAAGTATTTTTACATTTTTATTTAGACATACTGTTTGACCCGTGTGTTATTTAGAAGTATGGTGTTTAGGCCGGCGCCGTGGCTCAACAGGCTAATCCTCCGCCTTGCGGCGCTGGCACACCGGGTTCTAGTCCCGGTCGGGGCGCTGGATTCTGTCCCGGTTGCCCCTCTTCCAGGCCAGCCCTCTGCTGTGGCCCGGGAGTGCAGTGGAGGATGGCCCAAGTGCTTGGGCCCTGCACCCCATGGGAGACCAGGAAAAAGCACCTAGTACCTGGCTCCTGCCATCGGATGAGCGCGGTGCGCCGGCCGCAGCGTGCCAACCGCGGCAGCCATTGGAGGGTGAACCAACGGCAAAGGAGGACCTTTCTCTCTGTCTCTCTCTCACTGTCCACTCTGCCTGTCATAAAAAAAAAAAAAAAGTATGGTGTTTAATCTCCAAGTATTGGGTGATGTTCTAGCTGTCTGTTATTGGCTTCTAATCTAAGAACATACATTGTGATTTATATTTCTTTTAATTTGTTAAATTGCTGAGAATGCAATCTATCTTGATGAATATTCCATGGGCGCCCGAGGGGGAAAATGTATTCTCTTGTTTTGGGTGAAGTGATCAATGAATGTCAATCATATCTAGTTGATTGATGGTGCTATTGAATACAGTCTCCATGCAATCTTATCAGCTTACTTCTGGTACTGCTTTTTTGTTAAGATTTATTTATTTATTATCTGAAAGGCAGAGCAACAGAGAGACAGACAGACAGAAATCTTCCATCTGCTGGTTCCTTCCCCAGATGCCAGCAACAGCCAGGGCTGGGCCAGGCAGAAGCCAGGAGCCAGGAACTCCATCCTGCTCTCCAAGCACTTGGGCCATCTTCCACTGCCTTCCCAGTGCATTCACAGGAAGCTGATTGGAAGCAGAGCAGCCAAGCACACTGATAAGGGATGCTGGCATCTCAAGCAGCAGTTTAGCCCACTGTACTGTGACACTGGCTCCACCTCTCCTGTTTAGACATGCTGTTGTTAGGCACATACACATTAAGAGTTATTATGTGTTTTTTGTGAATTGGCCCCTTTATTGTGATATAATACATCTTGTTATCTTCATTGATCACTCTGAAGTCTACTTTGTCTGAAATTAATAAAGCAACTCTGGATTTCTTTCAATTAGTGTTAACACAACATATCTTTCTCCATCCTTTTACTTTTTTTTTTGTAAAGATTTATTTATGAATTTGAAAGCAGAGTTACAGAAAGGGAGAGGTGGAGAGAGAGAGAGAGAGAGAGAGAGAGAGAGAGAGAGAGAGAGAGAAACAGAAAGTCTTCCATCTCTGGTTCACTCCCCAGATGGCCAAAGTGGCTGGAGCTGAGCTGATCTTAAGCCAGAAGCCAGGAGCTTCTTCCAGGTCTCCCACATTGGTGCAGGAGCCAAGGACTTAGGCCATTTTCTACTGCCTTCCCAGGCCATAGCAGAGAGCTGGATGGGAAGTGGAGCGGTTGGGTCTTGAACCGGCGTCCATATGGGATGCTGGCACTGCAGGTAGCACCTTTACCTGCTACACCACAGCACCGGCCCCATCCCTTTACTTTTAATCCATCAGTGTCCTATATTTAAAGTGGATTTCTTGTAGATAAGACGTAGTTGTGTGTTATTTTTCCATCTACTCTGACAGTCTTGGTATTCTAATGGGTTATTTAGAACATTGACATTCACAGTGATTGTTGATATAGTTGAATCAACATCTATAATATTTGTTACTGTTTTCTATTTGTTGCTCTTTTTCTTTGTTTCTCGTTTTGTCTTCCACTCTTTTTCTTCCTTCTGTGATTTTAACTGAACATTTTTTATTCCATTTTTCTTCCTTTTCAATGTATCAATTATAGTCTTATTTTTAGTGCCCTTTGGTTGGTGATATACATTTTACAACTAATTCAAATTCATTTTCAAACAACACTATACCATTGCAGAGATAATGCAAGTACTTTATAACACAATATTCCTAACTTCTCCCTTCCATCTCTTATATCATTACTACCATTCATTTTGCTTACCTAAGATATAAGTACTGAATGCATTGTTGTTCTTACTCTGAACAAACTGTTACCACTTAGATAAGAATAAGAAAAAATTTTAAAGGTTTATTTATTTATTTGAAAGGCAGAGAGAGAGAGAAGTCTTCCAACTGCTGGTTCACTCCTCAGATGACCACAACAGCTGGAGCTGCGCCAACCGGAAGCCAGGAGCCAAGGGCTTCTTCTGTGTCTCCCACGTGGGCACAGGGGCCCAAGCACTTGGGCCATCCTCCACTGCTTTCCCAGGCCATAGCAGAGAGCTAGATCAGAAGTGGAAAAGCCGGGACTCTAACTGGTGCTCATATGGGATACTGGTACTGCAGGTGGCAGCTTTACCCACTACACCACAACACTGGCCCTGAAATTTTTATTTTTGCCCTCACTTACTACTTCTTTAATGGTCTTTTTTCTTTCTTTCTTTCTTTCTTTCTTTCTTTCTTTTTTTAGTTTATTTATTTATTTGAAAGGCAGAGTTACAGAGAGGCAGACGTAGAGAGAGAGAGAATCTTCCATCCACTAGTTCACTCCCCAACTGTGCTGATCTGAAGCCAGGAGCCAGGAGCTTCTTCCAGGTCTCCCACACAGGTTCAGGGACCCAAGGACTTAGGCCATCTACTGCTTTTCCATGCCATGGCAGAGAGCTGGATTGGAAGTGGAGCAGTTGGGACTCAAACTAGTGCCCATATGGGATGTCAGCACTGCAGGTGGAGGCTCTACCCACTATACCACAGTGCCAGCACCTCATAATCTTTCTTTATATAGATCTGATTTTCAGACCCAAATAACTTTTTTCCTTTTCTCCAAAGAATTTCTTTAAAACATGTTTTGTGGGGCTAGCACTGCGGCACAGTGGGTTAAAGCCCCATCCTGCAGTGCTGACATCCATATGGGTGCCGGTTCTAGTCTCAGCTTCTCCTCTTCCAACCCAGCTCTCTGTTATGGCCTGGGAAAGCAGCAGAGGATGGCCCAAGTCCTTGGCCCCCTGCAAGCACTTGGGAGACCCGAAATAAGCTCCTGGCTCCTGGCTTCGATTTGGCTCGGCTCCAGCCATTACAGTCATTTGGGGAGTGAACTAGCAGATGACCTTTCTCTCTCTTTCCCTCTCTCTGTAACTCTGTCTTCCAAATAAATAAAATAAGTCTAAGAAAAAATTCTATAAAAAATTTCTTCGGAGCCAGCGCTGTGGCATAGTGGGTGAGGCCACCACCTGCAGTGCTGGCATCTCATATGGGCACCGGTTCAAGTCCCGGCTGCTCCTCTTCCAATCCAGCTCTCTGCTATGGCCTGGGAAAGCAGTGAAAGATGGCTCACGTCCTTGGGCCCTGCACCCGCGTGGGAGAGCCAGAAGAAGCTCCTGGCTCCTGGCTTGGTTTCAGCGCAGCTCCAGCCATTGCGGCCAATTGGGGAATGAACCAGCAGGTGGAAGATTCTCTCTCTCTCTCTCTCTCTCTCTCTCTCTCTCTCTTTCTCTGTAGCTCTGACTTTCAAATAAATAAATCTTTTTTTTTTTTTTTTGACAGGCAGAGTGGACAGTGAGAGAGAGAGACAGAGAGAAAGGTCTTCCTTTGCCGTTGGTTCACCCCCCCAATGGCCGCTGCGGCTGGCATGCTGCGGCCAGCGCACCCGTGCGGATCCAAAGCCAGGAGCCAAGTGCTTCTCTTGGTCTCTCATTGGGTGCAGGGCCCAAGGATTTGGGCCATCCTCCACTGCACACCCGGGCCACAGCAGAGAGCTGGACTGGAAGAGGAGCAACTGGGACAGAATCCGGTGCCCCGATCAGGACTAGAACCCTGGGTGCCGGCGCCGCAGGTGGAGGATTAGCCTATTGAGCCACAGCGCCGGCCCAAATAAATCTTTAAAAAAAATTCTTGCAAGAGAGAGTCTACTGGTGACAAATTCACTTAATTTTTGTTTATCTGATAGAGCCTTTATTTCTCCTTCTCTTATGAAGGGTAATTTTGCTGGATACAGAATGGTAAGTTAGTGGGTTTTTTTTTTTTTTTCAACATGTAAGTGTTTCATTTCATTCTCTTCTTGCTCTCATGGCTTCTGCAGTAAAGTCTAATATCATTATTGTCCTTTCCCTCCTACAGGTAAGATGATTTAAGACTTCCTCTTTACTTTTGGCTTTCTATAGTTTGGATATATTATGCCTAGATTTAGTTTAGTTTTTAGTTTTTGTTTTTTTGCATGGTGTTCTCTGACTTTCCTGATCACCTACCTTAGGAAATTCTTGATCATTTATTTGAAAGTCAGAGTTACAGAGAGAGGCAGAGCCAGAGAGAGAGAGACGTCTTCCATTCTGCTGATTCACTCCCCAGATGACTGCAATGGCCAGAGCTGAGCTGATCCGAAGCCAGGAGCCAGTAGCTTCCCCTGGGTCTCCCACACGGGTGCAGAGGCCCAAAGACTTGGGCCATCTTCTAATGCTTTCCCAGGCCATAGCAGAGAGCTGCATCAGAAGAGGAACAGCCGGGACTCAAACTGGAGCTCAAATGAAATGCTGGCACTGTAGGCTGGGGCTTTAACCTGCTACGCCACAGCACCAGCCCCTACTGTAATTCTTAATATCTATTCCTCTGTATATAACGTGACCTTTTTCCTATTGTGGCTTTTAAGCTTTTCAAGAATGTAATCATGATGGGCCTTAGTTTCATTTCCTTCTGTTTTCTCTGTGGGGATTGTTAACCTTTTTAAATCCATAGGCTTACAACTGAAGACTGGGTAAAGAAACTATGGGATACATACACCATGTAATACTACACAGCAGTAAAAAAAAAAAAAAAAAATCCTGTCATTTGCAACAAAATGGATGCAACTGGAAAACATTATACTCAGTGAAATAAACCTGTCCCAAAAATACAAATACAGTATTTTCCCCTGACCTGTGGTAATAATAGAGCACCTACAAGATAATCTATAGAAGTGAAATTGACACTTTGAGATGCAACGACTTTGAACAGCCCTTGTATTGACTGTTGAGGAACAGTTTTTTTTTTTCATGCTATTTGATGAACTATTTACTTTATGTGGAGTTAATCTTATGTGTATAAAGTTAATTGAAAATAGATCTTAGTAAAAAATAAGAATGGGGTTGGAGAGGGAGGAGGAAGAAGGGTGGGAGAGCAGGTGGGCAGGAGGGTAGGGTAAGAAGAATCACTATATTCCTAAATTTGTATTTATGCATGAAGTTTGTATACCTTAAATAAAGGTTTCTAAGTTTAAAAAAGGTACAAAAATAATAAATCTATGGGTTTATAATTTCATTAAATTTCTTTTTTCAAGTATATTTTTTCTCACCCTCCATTTCCTTCTGATACTTTGCTTATATTTTTAGGCCACTTAATATTGTCTCACAGGTCGCTGCCTCTGTGATTATTTTTAGTTTTCTCTCTGCTTTTCGTTTTGGAGGGTTTATGTAGCCATGTCTCATGTATACTGTTTTCTGCAATGTTTCAGTCAATCCTATATAATGTACTTTATATTTTTTTTAAAAAAATTTATTTATTTATTTGAAAGTCAGAGTTACATAGAAAGAGAAGGAGAGGCAGAGAGAAAGAGAGCGAGGTTTTTCTTCCACTGGTTGACTCCCCAGTTGGCCACAATAGCCGGAGCTATGCCAATCTGAAGCCAGGAGATTCTTCCAGGTCTCCCACATGGGTGCAGGGGCCCAAAGACTTGGGCCATCTTCTACTGCTTTTCCAGGCCATAGCAGAGAGCTGGATGGCAAGTGGAGCAGCTGGGGCTCAAACCGGCGCCCCTATGAGATACTGGCACTACAGGTGGCGGCTTTACCCATTATGCCACAGCACCAGCCCCTGTATTTTAAACATTGTATATTCCATCGTTCAAATTTTGATTTGAATCATTTTAAATCTCTTATTTCCCTCTTTTTCCCATTCTTTTTTCCTCTACCCCTTTGGATACACGGAGTACACTTAAAACATCAACACCTGCTAGTTCCCGCATCCATGTGCTCCCGGCTGTGTTTCTGTGGTTGACTTTCCCACTCCTGGGTTGTATTTTGCTGTTTCTTTCCATCATGGTCTGAGGATGCTGCCTGATGTCTTTCCACCCTGCCTCCTAGGAGCAGAAACACCTCCTGTCCTGCGAAAGCTCAACAAATTGTTGCACCTGCTTTTCCCCAGTGGTTCTTGCCATACATAGCCTTAGTGTTTTCTCACACGCATGTGAAAATCAGTGCTCAGCTAAACATTCAGGGAGACCCCCTCCAGACCTCTGAAGCTCTCCTAAACCATCTCCTCCTCCCTGAACCCTGAATTCTGTCTCTTCAACTCCTCAGGAACCCTGGTCTCTGTTTTGGTTTCCCTTCCCTGTGCCATGGTCTGGAACCTTTTCCAGACACTGAGCAGAGGACTTACAGGTTTCCCTTATTTGTTTCTCTTTCCCTGGATCGCTGTCCTACACTGTCTATTGTTCAGTGTATGAAAACTCTTGTTCCATGTCCTTCATCCAGTTTTGTGGTCATTTAGGTTGGGAAGGTAAATCTGATTCCTGCTACTCCATCATTGGCAGAAGTAGAAATCTCTGTAATTTAAGGGCTACTTTTCTCACACCTGATACTGTTTGTTTGCATCCAACCTCATTTTATTTAATCCCTAAACCCTGTGAAGAATTAAGCAATGAATGACATCCTAGAGAAGGCCTTAGACGTAGTCATTTTACCTGTTCTGCAACTCACTCCTGTCATTTAATGCCTATGAGCCTGAGTTCTTCATCTGCAAAATTGGGGTAATAATAGTATACCTTCCCTGCTTCCCTTAAAAGGTGTTTGAAAATAAAAAGACCTAGGACATGCAAATTATAGTGAGCATGTAAACAAGACTGCGATTAGTACTGCTTGGAGCACCATGTTCACTGGATCAGAAGCGCAAGGGATAACTCCTGTCCGCAAGCCGGCTTTCTCTACCTGCGCTTCAGTGCGTTTCCAAATACTCCCGATGACCTCCTCCAGTTCCCATAAAAAGAACCCTGTAAATTCCAGTTCCATGTGTGAATCCATAACTCATTAAGTTCTGTTTGAAAAATGCAAATTCAATATTCAGACGCAGCCCAACGCTTTAAATTGCTTTATAGCTGCAAACATATTGTGTGCCTCTGAGTTGTTCATCTTCAAAATGAAATTCCTGTTATTTTATTTCCACCAGTTTCTTTGGGGTAATTTTCCTTATGAATGTGTGTGTGGAAGGAAGGCAAGAAGAAGGTGACGGGGTTCTGTATCTGAACATTGGCTTCGGGGTGGGAAACACTGTTCCAAGCCCCTTAGTTGGTCTTCTCTCCACGTTTCACACACACCTTCTGGTGGCTCTAAAACATGGCCAGAGCTCTGGCACTCCCTAGCTCTAGAACTTAGGGTCCGTTTCCCTCCCCTTGAACCTAGCCAGACTTGTCACTGCTTCTACCCAAGAGCATTGTTCAGAGGGGTTCTCGAGTGCCCTCTGAGCCCACGTCATAGAAGTCCGTGCTGCTTCTGCCTTGCTTGTACAAACACTGACTCGTTCAGCCTGGAGTTGATGTGTAAGCGCTCCATTCGCTCTGAGGCCACCAGGCTACAGGAAGCCAAGGCCATCTAGCGAAGCTACGGAAAAACACTCCAGTCAGCAGTCCCGGCTTAGTCCTCCCTTTGAGTCATCTCAGCCCTGGTGCAGGACATGTGGGTGCAGAAGCCTCCGGATGATTCTGGCTCCTGGCCCTTCAAGTGACTTCTGGTCACTCATATCTTTCCAGTTAAGACTTTTGACGTCATGAAGGAGCCACAGGCCATCCTTGCCCTGTACCATCTAAGTTCCTGAGCCACAGAATCGGTGAGAAGGATAGTTGTGTGAGCTGCAGAGTTTGGGGTAGTTTGTGGTACAGCCTCTGATAACCAGAGCTCATTCCTCCCAAGGCACTCTCAGGTGCTGGCAGAATTTCTGGAACAATTCAAGGACCAATTTCAATAGGTCATCTAGGGGACCTCGGTGCACTCAGGGGCGTGTTGTCCAGGAAGTCTGCCAAAAGGCACCTAAGACGGCTAAGACATGGCAGCTGTCTGAATGTGAAACCAGGAGCGAGCAAACAGGCTCTCTCCACGCGGGCATGTAGGGCAGGAACAAGATGCTGTGTCTCTCTGACATTTGTAGTGGCTCTGGGCAGCTCACGTCAGTGCTTATGGGAGGAGAGGCTCCAAGGGCAGCCTTCCCTTCCCCGACCCAGCCAGCCCAATGCACACTGTGCCCTCCTCCCCTCCTCCTTTCCTCCACCTCCCCCCTTGTATCAAAATATAAAGCATTGCTTTGGGTTCTGGAGTGTCAAAATGAATGTGTATGAATCACGCCTTCTAATTTCTGTGTCATCATGCTTTGACATCTGAGCCTTGCTGACCCTGGAAGGACCGCCCTTCCCAGAATTAGCCAATCCCTGGAGATGTAAACAGCTCACCTGTGAGTGTGCTTTTCCAAGACAGACCAACCAATCCAGAGCCCACACCCCAGCCACCCGCTTTGTCAGGCTCCAGGTCACTGTGGTTCCAGACAGAGAGGGGCAGCCCTGTGTAGCCATTCACCCCAACTCAGCCCAGCCTGCCCACCCCGCCTGCCTTCTGTGTTTCTTCCAACAAGAAGCACAACAGAGACCTCACCACAGTTATCCCCTCTCCCTCTGCCTCCTGACTGGCTTCCCAGGGTACAGACGCCCCCTCCTCTTGACAAGTGTAACAAGCTCTCTTCTCCATGGCAGCAGTCTTCTAATCTGAACTAAGCAGAACGACACTCAGTCCCTGCTCTAAGGGAACTTAAGCTTTAGTGGTGCTGGCAGCCTTAACAGGAGCAGGGCTGGGCACTTTCTATGTCATGACAGGAGCCCTACTTTTGCCAGTGTGTTCACTTTGTGAAAACTCAGCCAGCACGCACCATCTGTGCAGATACGTTGTACTTCCATTAACATTTTATTTAAAACACACACACACACACACACACACACACACTATAATAGTTTAAAATCCACCGACTGGGGCCAGCATCCTGACACAGCAAGTTGAGCTGCTTATGATGCCAGCATCACATATATTAGAGGGCTGGTTTGAGTCCTGGCTGTTCCACTTCTGATCCAGCTCCCTGCTAATGTACCTGGGAAGGAAACCAAAGATGGCGCAAGTGCTTGGGGCCCTACCACCCCCGTGAGCGACCCAGGTGGAGTTCTGAGCTCCTGCCTTCAGCCTGGCCCAACCCTGACTATTGCAGCCATTTAGGGAGTAAACCAGCAGATGGAAGATATTCTCTCTCTCTCTCTCTCTCTCTCTCTCTCTCTCTCTCTCTCTCCCCTCCCTCTCCCTCTCCCTCTCCCTCTCGCTCTCCCTCTCCCTCTCCCTCTCCCTCTCCTCGCTCTCCCTCTCCCTCTCCCTCTCCCTCTCGCTCTCCCTCTCCCTCTCCCTCTCCCTCTCCCTCTCCCTCTCTCCTGTCTTCCTCTCTCTCTGTTACTCTGTTTTTAAAGTAAACAAAATAAACATATTTTTAAAAGGCGACCCATTAGACAATCTTAAAAGCCTAACAAGTCAGTATGCATGTCTTGTGCACGTCCTGTTCACTGAAGCAGAATTCTCCGTGATCAGATCCCTATCAGGGCTGTCTCATTACGCCAGTCATTGCCATGACACTGTTTGCCCAGCGATTGGACGTCTGTGCAGACGGCCTAGAAAAAGACTTATTTCCCTTGATGTGTTATTATAGGTGGTTTCTAGTCAGTTTCACTTCCCAGGCATTTGGAAAGCAGAGGTAGTAGGACAAAGAGAAAGACATAACCCCCCTGAACTGCCATTTGTTTTTCTTGTAACTTATTGAGATTTTTCCACCAAAATTTGAAAGCTTAGCCCTGGCCCATTAAATAAAATCATTTCTGCAGAAGTCTGACACACATGCTCCCTTAAAACAAGTGTATTAGTTGTTCAGGGAGGAAGAAAGTGCAGGTAGAAGTGTGTTCTTGGTCTGGACACTTAGTGCAAGGGAGAAGCGAGCACACATTACAGAAGCAGCATCAGCGCTCAGTCTCAGAGCTGCACAGCCTGCATCTCAGGGCCCCAGTGATGCTCTTGACCGTGTGACTTAACCGGGTCAGTGACTTGCTAAAATCTGTACAACCAGTTCAGGCAGGTCCGACTGGACTTAGGGATTCTGGTCCAAGACGGCGTTCTTTCCACCTTGAACTCCACTGGCATCTTCTGGGAGATGTGATTAGTCAGACAGGTTCTAGGGGAGCTTGCATACATGTGTGCACAGGGGGCATTCTGCAAGAACCAGGGAACCGAAAAAAACCTGTGTTTCTGTATGCTGGTATTTTCTTGCTGGTAAGCCACGCCTACAAAACAGGAATCCCCAGGGCTGGCGAGAAGCCCTTGCCTGGGGCTGGGGCATTCAGGTGAGGGGGTACTGGAAAGCTTCTTGGGTGCACAGGGACAGCAGCAAAGGTCTGAAGGCAAGAGATGAGTGTTTAGTTGCCTGTTCTTCCACTTGCAGCCTGCCTCTCTGGGAAATGGCTTAATACCAAAACTCAGGGTGGACTTCAGGTTGCGTGGCATCAGGGGTGAGCAGTGAATTGGACCCTGCTTTGCAAAGACAGTCCGTCAAGCACAGACAAATTGCTAAGAACAGAGACATCAGACTTCAATTTCCATGCTGGTGCGAAAGACTTGGGTGATTGATAAGGATTCCCACCTCCAGCCTGGTTGTACCTTTTAGCAACAACACAAACACCTGCACCAAACACTGTGGACACAGCACAGGGCTAGCCCTGTGGGCAGTCCCCCTACCTGGCCAGTGCTGGTCCCCGGCTCAGAGCCTGGGTCTGCAGCAGTTCCCAGTCTGTGCCAAGGAACATGTCTCGCTGTTAGGCTCCCTCCTCCCCAACCCCCAACAGGGACTGCAATTCCTGTTTGAAGTAGAAGGACCACGCCCTAGAGGAGAGTTTGCTAACTTTCAAAATGTGCACCCACTCTTGATGCTCACATTCCACGTCCTGTTAATGAACACAAGGCATTTTCACGGCATCCAGAACCCTGCATGGTCTCAGTTTTCCAGCGGAAGAAGAAGCCGGCTGGGGTCAGATAAGTGACGCTGGCGCGTGAGTGGCAGCGACAGTGACTTGGCCATTCCCAACATCAGGTGCTGTGTTCCTGGAAACTTGCTGTTCAGAGAACTGGGCAGCTAAAAAGAAAAAAGGAGGAGGTGTGGGGGGCTGGAGAGAGAGAGGAAGGAACAAGAAAGAAAAAAAAAAAAGAAGTCATTCAGGAGATGAGTTTTTGAGCACAGCAGGCGTGTGAGGGGAGGGGGACTGAATCCTGTGGGGACAGGTCCGCGGCGCGATGCCCAGTGTGTCCCGCATGGTCCTGCGGGGACTGCTGTATTCTCCAGCATCTGCAGGCGCCTCAGTATCACCCTGCCGCGGGCAGAACACCCGCAGGATCCAGCACCGCCGCACGTGCGTCCCGACGGTTGGGTTGCCCCGGAGCCCCGGATCCGCCCTTGGGAATCCGCCACCCTTAGCCCCCGAGGTTGCGGACCCGGACGTCTCCGGCTGAGCCCTCCCAGCCCCTGGCTTTGGGTCGCTTGTGGTCTGCGCAGAACCCTGGAAGGACTGGAGCTCGCAGTGACCTGACCGGAGAAGTGGCGGAGGCATGCGTCCCCTGGCACCTCCTGCAGTAGGGCTGTCCAGGTGAATAAGCAAGCTCATCGGTGCAAATTGATAAAGGAATGGAGGAGCGGGGCGGCCAGCCAGCGCTCCTGCCTGCGTGCCACAGCTTTAACGCTCCAGGCGCGACTGATGATGCTCTCAGCTCCGGACAGCAGAGGCTCAGCGAGCTCTGTCCGGTAGGAAAGAAATCAAACAATGGGAAAGAAACGATCGCGACGCGCATTCTCCCTGCTCCCACCCCTTTGTTTGCTCCTTTGTCACCCTGGGCCCCTGGAGTTCACCTTGACCCCCTGGAGTTCACCTTGACCACTCTGCGCTCCCTGGCCGGGACTGCGCGCGCTGGCTCAGGGGCCACAGTGGGCACAGGGGCAGAACGGGGCCCTCCTCTGTCCCCTCGAGGTCTTCCCTGTCTCAGCCACTGCTCAAGTCCCCCCTTGGGGACCCTGTCTTGTTCATCCCCAGAGGGCTCTTTTCTCCACGGTGGGCGCAGCCCTGGCCCCCAGTCAGCAGCACTCTGCGCTAGGGCTTTTTCGGGAGGAATTTCTGGC
Source organism: Sylvilagus floridanus (assembly GCA_949820135.1). Classification (NCBI taxonomy): domain Eukaryota; kingdom Metazoa; phylum Chordata; class Mammalia; order Lagomorpha; family Leporidae; genus Sylvilagus; species Sylvilagus floridanus. The sequence continues at coordinate 41,648,744 of OX463242.1, forward strand.
AGAGGTGCGCCACGCTGGAAATGGCCTAGGCGTCCTCGGGTGGGCCAGTGTCTTACACGGCGGATACACCCTCTGCCAACAGCCTTCCGGATCGGTCTGGCGCCGGGCAATCCCGCTGCGTGGCCTCGGGTCCCAGAAGCGCTCCCAGCGAAGGGCACCCTCCTCCCGGCCAGCGCTGCGCCTGCCTAGCGGCCTTCGCTGCACGCAGCCAGCCTATGAAAGCCGCTGCTGGAGTGCACGGGCCTAGGGCACTGCTGCTGGATCCTGGCTGGAGGAGACGAGGGACCCCTCCAGCAATTTATCTTTTGCGGAAAGCACATTCTTAAAGAAAATTATCCGCAATAATTTTCCAGAGGTGGGTCTGGTGCTGTGGTGAAGCAGGTAAAGCTGCAGACTTGGAGGCCGACATCCCAGAAGCGTGCCGGTTAGAATCCCGGCTGTTCCATTTCCGATCCAGCTCCCTGCTAATGGCCTGAGGACGCAGTAGAAGATGGCCCAAGTGCTTGGGCCCCTGCACCCACGTGGGAGACCCGGATGACGCTCCTGGCTCCTGGCTTCAGCCTGCTCCAGGTCCGGCTGCTGTGGCCACTTGGGGAGTGAACCAGCGGATCAAAGATATCTCCCTCTCTCTTTCTCTCGCTTGCTCTCTCTCTCGCTCTCTCTCTCTCTGACTTTTAAATGAATAAATCAATCCTTTTTCAAAAAGAAAAGTCCTAGAGGTTAGAATCAGGACACAAAAGCGGAGCAGCTGCGTTTCTCCACGCTCTCTCCTTAGACCCGGCCCTCGGTGAGCTGCGTGCGCGGTCCGCGGTCACCGCGGCCGGGACTCGGGATTCGGGGGCTGCACGGAGAGTCCGGCCCTTCGCGGCGTTTCTCTCACCGCATCGTCAGTCGGCCTTATCACAGTTCCCAGTCCAGGATTAGGAACAGAGGCCAGGCGAGGTCTCCGACTTGCCCAGAGTCACGCATTAGGAAACCCAGACATTAGGGCGGGTCCTGCCTGCAAGCCCCAGGCCCTCCTGCGACACCGCTGCCGCCTCCCAGGGTCACTCTGAGGAGCTCCGCGCAGGGGGTGGCGCTCGGTAAATATTTGCGGATCGGATTCCGGGACGTAAGCCTCCGAGTTTTACACAGTAGGGTGTGCCTCATACGTCGGCCTGGTCATTTGTTCTCTCGTTTATTCAGCAGTCCCTGAGGGCCTACTGTGTGCTGGTGCCTACACAGCGCGAGCGCGGGAGTGGCGCGCGACGGCGGCGGGCCCCCAGCCCGCAGCCCCTCGAGTTGCACGCGCGCCGGGTACCCGCAGCCGCGTCTCCGCTGCGATCTCCAGGTCGTGCCAAAGCCACAGGGGACGCAGGAGGGTGGGCGCGGCTCCGCCGTGAGGAGCGGGTAAAGAGAACTGAACGCGAAGGGAATTCCGAAAGAGAAGCGCTCTGCAGCGAGGGAGCACGGACCCGGGCCCGAGATGGCGGTGCGGGGCGTGCGGGTGACAAGAGGGAGCTCTGACGGCGGAGGCCCCGCAACGACAGAGCCAGGGGCGGCGGGGGCCCGGGGGCCTGGAACCCAGAGCGGAATGCAACCCCAAGCCTTGGACCTTGTGGCCAAGCTGTCGGTGTGCGCGCTCAATCCCGGGCGGCTCGATGGCCGCTCCGGGGCGCTCAGAATCAGCGCCGCGGTGCCCAGGAGTCCGCCAGCGCGGTTTGGGGTCGCCTTTCCGTAGGACTTCTGCGTCCGAGGAGTAGACGGAAGCTGGCCCCGGGAGGCCGCGGTGGGTCGGGGCAGGGGGCTGGCGCGCGGAGGCCATTGCGGGCCCGCAAAGTGCGGCACCTGCGGCGGGGAGCGGGCGGGGCTCCGCGGGCGGGCCGCGGAGACGGAGGGGCGGGCCCGGGGCGGGCGCAGGCGAGAGGCCTCCCCCGCTCTTTCCTCCTCCCCGCAGGTCGGAGCGGGGACGCTGCGGCCGGGACGCAGGGAGGGGGCCTCCGCCGCGATCCAGGGAGGGGCCGGGCCGCCTTGGAGAGTCATTGGAGGACGCGGCTGCCCGAAGCTGATAAATAAGGGGCCGGGCCGCGGCCACCGGCCAACTCGGACGCCCCGACCCGCGCGAGGGCCAGGTCGGCACCGGCCCCGCGAGGCAAAGTCAGGCGACCCCTGTGCGGCCATGGCCTCGCTGCTGGGAGCCTACCCGTGGCCCGAGGGACTCGAGTGCCCAGCTATGGAAGCCGAGCTGTCGGACGGGCTGTCGCCACCGGCCGCCCCGCGCCCCTCGGGGGACAAGGGCTCGGAGAGTCGCATCCGGCGGCCCATGAACGCCTTCATGGTGTGGGCCAAGGACGAGAGGAAACGGCTGGCAGTGCAGAACCCGGACCTGCACAACGCCGAGCTCAGCAAGATGTTGGGTGAGCGAGCGGCCCCGGGGGGCTGGGCACGGGCTGGCGGGTAGGCGCGCGGGGCCGCCGTGCCGCGGGGTTGGGTACCGGAGCGAGCGCGGGTGAGCGCTAGGTGCCGGGCGTTCCGAGCAGGCATGCCTGGGCCGGGGCCGAAGTGCAGCCGCGCGGCCGCGGGGACGGGGCCGAGTTCGCGGCCCCATGGCGCAGGGGGGACCCGGCGGCGGCCAGGAACGGGGCTGCTGGGCGCCGGAGGCCGGCGCGCTCCGACACGCGGACATGGGGACATCGAGGCCGGGACGACCCATGCGGGAAAACCCACCACGCCCCGCACTTTACATTCGGGACCCTCACAGAGGGGATCTAACACAAAGGAAACTGATCAACGAATATTCGTGGAGAGAGAACTTAAGGGAACGAATCCCTGCCTTAACGTAACTATTAAGCTAACAACAAAGTCCACCCAAATTAACTTGATTCGTTAGATTGGTGTCTCAGTCGCAAGCGTGTAGACGAGACTCGGTTGCTTGGGGCAGCCAGTGAGGGTCCTGGCGCTGCCCGCAGGCTGCGGCACGGATCCGGCAGGGCCTGGGGACAGGGCCCGGCCGGGCCGCGGGAACCCGGCGGTAGGACGTCGGAACACGCCCGAAAACCCGGAGTTCAGGTCGGGGTTGCTTTGCTGTCCGACGTCCGGGGCCCAGTGCCACTCCCCGGCCTCGTTGGCTTTGGAGAAGGGCTTTATTCGTTTTCAGCGGCGAGAACCTCTCGAAGCACGGTGTGTGCTTGGCGCGGGACGTGCGTGGTCACCCCAGGCTGGCCCTTCCCGACCCCACCCGGCCCGGAACCGAGCCCTTCCTTTTTCCGCCGGCGCTCTGGGCTTCTTCCCGGGCCGGAACTGTGTGGAGTGCTAGCTGACGCCCCGGTCTCTGCCGGCTAAAGCTGCGGCCCGAAGAGAGGGCCCTACCTCCTGCGCTTTAGACAGCCCCTGATGTGAGCAAGGCCCGCTGTGGCTCGCGGGTTCCCAGGGCCTCCTGCCCGCCGGTGCTTCGCGCAGCCTGGCTAGCGGTGCCCAGGATGCATTGGTGGACCGGTGCCTTCCTAGGAACAAAATAAGCGTATAGTTTACAAAGGTGCCTCAAAAAATTCTTGGAGAATGGAATTGATAGGTAAGTTTATTTTCATGCAAAATTAAAAAGTGAAATCATGCATTTGAGGGGTTTTCCAAAAGTTAATTTAAAAAGCATAACATGGAAAAAAACTACTTGGAGTTTTAAATTCCACTTTCCATGGACTTTTTGAAGTACCTTTAACTACTGTAATGGCATAGAAATATATTTATAGATACCACAATAAAACATTTGCTTTGATTTAAAACTCGTATTTATTTCCCGTCAGTTTGTAACCGAAATGAAAACTGTTTTGTGCTTGTAGCTGTAAGTCCCTTCTGTGAGCCCTGGGCACTGCACCTACTGATGAGGACAGCTGGAAAGAGGAAGGCTGGGGCTGTGACCCCCATAGAACAGGTGTCTGTTACAGGCCCAGGCCAGAGAGGGGAGAAGGGAAGAGGCTGAGGAGCCTTGCCCTGTTGCCTTGAGGCCGTCTGCTACCAGGAAGAGGGTGAGCCAAGGGACAAGAAACTTGTACCTAGGGGTCAAGAGGAGAGGGACATTCTGCAGGGAGGCTGCAGTATCGTGTTGCTTGTTAAGATATGGACCTGGAGCACCTGCTAACCGGGGAGGAGCTACTTCCACCCCACCGGCCTTCTCTCTCTCAGCCCTTTCATTTCTGACCTGTGATGTAAGGATGTACGTCCCACCATAAACAGCACCGTCTTCAATGGCAGCGTTTCACCAGGTAGCACTAGTAGTTCCAGTGTGTTCTGAACAGTGGACCTGGATTTTCTTAGTACTCTAACTTCCAGGTACATTTAGAAACCAGAGTGGCATTTTATATTTGCATCACAGGATCTTGGGTCTCTTGCAACAGCTGGAGACCCTGGCTTGCTCCTGAGCTCCGTGAATCCAGAGACCCTAACCCTTCAACTCACCCTTTCCAAAGTGACAGCTAATTGTATTCACTGAATAGTTATACATTTCACCCAGGTGAGAGAAGACCTCCTGGAGGCCTGGGCACTGAAAAGCACATGTGCATAGCTCTGTAGCGGCCCTGGAGATATGGCCCCTTTCCTTACAGGCGTGGGCCCTGGGCTAGTGGGCCTTGAACCTACATTAGAGCTGTTGGGGATCGCGTTATAGCCGTTGTATCCTGAGCCCATCCTGGGAGGTGACAATGCCGGGGTACCAGAAGTGACCCCAAGGAAACACTGCATGCAGAGGGATGTGCGGTGGACACTGGGAGATGGAGAGATGCCTACGTGCCTTGCAGAGTGGCAGGCAGACGAGGACCAAGGACTAGCAAATCAAGTGCCAGCAGCCTTCGAGCTCCAGGGGGTTACCAGGGTGGGCTGCCCCTTACCGAGGGAGTTCCAAGTTGCTTAGTGTCACGGTATCTTTATTTTACAGTGAGACACCCATGATGGTTAAGGGATTTGCTTCTGTATGCAAAGGCAGTGGCTGAGCCAGTGCCCCGCCTTGGTCAGAGGGTCCTAAGTAGACTGAAGGGGGTGGCTCGTGGGTACTTCAGTGGGTGTGTGTTCGAGTACATGAGCATGCACACCGGTGGTGCGGCCAGGTCCCTGTATGGAGGGAGGGCTCCTACCCGACCTTCAGAGGTTAAGGATGAGTCATTTGTTAGTCCCGGAGAGTGAAACGAAGGACTGAGCGGTTCCCTCCCGGGAAGGGCTGTGAGACAGATAGCATTAGGAAGTACTAGAGGATCCCTTCCTAAGAGCGGCGGTCACCCACAGAACAGGGGCTTCTCACCAAAGTGCACAGATGAGTAGAACTGACCCACCCTCGAAGGGTAAAAAGAGCCCTCATCCACGTTGTGGTTGTTGGGTGTTTGTTTTTCCTGCTGCTGAGTTGGGGCAGGTGGGCCTTTCGCTGAGATTCCAGAAGTGTTTGTAGTGTGGGTGTCATCTGGTGGGTTTTACGTGCTAGGAGATGTATCTTGGTGCGCACTTTGCATGAAAAGGCGGGGCGGGATACAAGCAGGAAATGTTGGCCCGTCTGTGCGGGTGAGCGGGCGTGTGTGCAGGATCTGGGCTCGGAAGAGGTGTGCCCGGATCCTCTGTGGCCATGTCAGGGGACTGGAGGCGGAGCGGGGCACAGAGGCACAGGGTTTGTATGTGTGTGTGTGTGCACGCCTGCGTCCGTGATGCTCGGAGGCGCGGGTCTGGGACAGGTGCCCCGGCCGGCCCCGCAGTGCAGATGCTGAGCGCGGCCTTCTCTGACTTGTGTGCGCAGGAAAGTCGTGGAAGGCGCTGACCCTGTCGCAGAAGAGGCCCTACGTGGACGAGGCGGAGCGCCTGCGCCTGCAGCACATGCAGGACTACCCCAACTACAAGTACCGGCCCCGCAGGAAGAAGCAGGCCAAGCGCCTCTGCAAACGCGTGGACCCCGGCTTCCTCCTGAGCTCGCTCTCGCGAGACCAGAACGCCCTGCCAGAGAAGAGGAGCAGCAGCGGTGGCAGCGGCGGCCGGGGCGCGCTGGGGGAGAAGGAGGACAGGGGTGAGTACTCCCCGGACGCAGCCCTGCCCAGCCTCCAGGGCTGCTACCACGAGGGCCCTGCTGGCGGCGCCGGCGCCCCCGGCAGCGCGGACGCCTACCCCTACGGGCTGCCCACGCCCCCGGAGATGTCGCCCCTGGACGCGCTGGAGCCCGAGCAGACCTTCTTCTCCTCCCCCTGCCAGGAGGAGCACGCCCACCCCCGCCGGCTCCCCCACCTACCAGGGCCCCCTTACTCACCACCGGAGTACGCCCCCAGCCCCCTCCACTGCAGCCACCCCCTGGGCTCCCTGGCCCTTAGCCAGGCCCCGGGAGTCTCCATGATGTCCCCCGTACCTGGCTGTCCCCCATCTCCTGCCTATTACTCGCCTGCCACCTACCACTCTCTGCCCTCCAACCTCCACGCCCACCTGGGCCAACTCTCTCCGCCTCCGGAGCACCCTGGCTTCGATGCCCTGGATCAGCTGAGCCAGGTAGAACTGCTGGGGGACATGGATCGCAATGAGTTCGACCAGTATTTGAACACCCCTGGCCACCCGGACTCGGCCACAGGGGCCACGGCCCTCAGTGGCCACACCTCGCTCTCCCAGGTGACCCCAGCAGGCCCTACAGAGACCAGCCTCATCTCCGTCCTGGCTGATGCCACAGCCGCCTACTACAACAGCTACAGTGTATCCTAGAACGCAGGCAACAGCTGCAGTGTATTCTAGAACCCAGGCCCGAGCCCTCGCAGCCCAGCGAGAGAAGCAGAGAGGACAGTGCCACCAGCTTTCCTCCAGGAGCGCTGCAACGGGCAGGCTGGACTCGCCTTGCTCTGGGAACTGCTCTGCTGGTCCCAGTGCCCCATCACCCTTCACACCTCACCCCTTCCACTTCTTGCAACCTTTGGTTTGAGTATGCTCCCTCCAATGAGTGTTGGCCGGGGCTGCACCCCGACTGGGTGCCTCTGGTCTCCCAGGACAATTTTCCCTGCCTTCCATTCCCTGTCCCCGTCCTTGAAGCCACTGGCGAGAAGCCCCGCGGCGTTTGAGTCTCCTGCTTCTGACACAACCGCACCTGATCTGTGCTGCTCCAGGTGAGAAAAGCTCTGGGCTGGGAGCCAGGGGTCTGGGGTCCAGTCAGACGCTGGCGAGACGCCCAGACACCTCTGCTCCCCTTCGGCTGGTTCGGCCCCCTGTCAGGTGGGGACAGAGTCGACAGCCGAGCCCCCTGCGCCCATGGTTTGCTGGAACTCAGTGTGATGCTGAAAAGATGTCTGAGCCCTGGCCCCACCCCAAACATTTCCATCCTCCCCAAACCTCCTGTGAAGGAGCGCAGCTAACAGCAAGCTGGAAGCCAGTTGTTGGACTTTCGATGTCAGCAGACTATCGTCTATATGAAATATGTGTTTTATATATTCTTGTATTATTTTCACCTTATATTTTGTATTGTTGACAGATCCTTTTATTTCCTCCCAAGAAGTCTTCATATACAATCTCGTATAAGACATGATTAATCTTGATGCTATTACTGTATATGCCGTTTGGTAATAAATAGTAACTTGTTGATGATATCATTGGTGCACAGTCCAGAATGTGTATTAATAATCTTGTCAAACAGTGTCACAGACAGACATTAAGCTAAACTGTTCCTTTTTTTTTAAGAGCTACACATGCTTTGGAACGGTTGTAGATATTGATTTGTCAAAAATATTTAATTTAAATAAACATTTTTGTACCATGACCATTTTATCAATTGAAGTAGAGCTTTGCAAGAAGTGAAGAACAAGCAGACCATCGATAGCGTGGCCAGAGCTGTTTGTAGCATTAGCCCCCATGTTTTCTGCAGCGACCTGTGTACTTTGAAAAGCCGTTGTCTTGCAGGAGTGGTTTATCTTATTTTAAGTTATGGCAAAGAGGTAAATCCCAACTTTACACACTGAAAAGCGTTGCTAGCATTGACTTCAGAGGAAAATCCCAGCTCACAGTCTGCGCGAAGACTTTTCTCCTGGGGACCCCTGCAGCTGTGAAGCAGATGAGGCGTGGTTTGTTCTGTCACGCGCTTCCTCCATCTTCTTGAGGCCATCTTGACAAGCACTGATTTTGCCTCCTTCTCTGCGTATTTGTGGGTGTGTCCTGGCAGTACGTCACGGGCTCTCCGAACTGGGCGGGGCCTCGTGGGGCGGGGCCTAATGGAGGACGGGTGTGCGGGGGGGGGGGGGGGGGGGGTGGGAGCCGCATCCCTAGTGGTCATTCAAGGCTGGAACATCTCCTGAGGTTTAGGGTTAAAGTCCCAGCTAAAGAGCAGCTGGGGAAGCTGGCGATTTCTCAGTCCCCGTGTGGGTCGCCTCCACCTGGCCCCTCAGAGGTGCAGCGTTGCGACTTGTTCACAGCATGAGCAGCCTTGTGTGTTCGCAGCTACCGGAGCCGAGGAGCAGGACCTGGGAGGGCCCGATGGGCTCATGCTCACCCTTCAGTTCAGCTCCTGGCCTGCAGTCATCACTCTAATGGCACTTTATAGGTATTTTACAGGACGTTTTACCGGCTATTTCTCATCTGCAGCCCCAGGTGGGGCCCCTTGTGCAGCCGGGGATGCTGAAGACCAGGGTGGGAGCCGTCCTGTGCTCACCCTGCTGGCCCCAAGCTGGGTGTCAGCGCGGGTCCGATGCGTTCATTGGCAGCGTTGGCCAAGCAGTCTTATGGCTGGATGCCTGTTGCTTTTTCTTTTTCTTTTCTTTTTTTGTTTTTTGTTTTTGTTTTTGTTTTTAGTACTTTGCTATGGTATGGCATTTCATGTGGTCCAATTCATACCCAGATCTGCCCAGGGAGGGGAAGAACCAAGAGGAAATGGCAGGGCTGGAGTTTGATGAACCTGACGACCTTGCTGTCCAGGCTGGTCACTGTGGCCAGCAGGCTGGGACGGGAGGCAGTGTCCTTGGCCACCTGGAGCACTGGCAGGTGGGTCTGCCCAGGACGGCCCCACTGGACACAGCCATGGCGGCACCTTTCATTCCGGGATGCTCAGTGGGGGTGGGATGCTGCCCAGAGAAGCAGGTGTGAGTGCTCAGATCCAGGGGCTCTGAGAGCCTAAGCTGCCCCTCCTGGGTGCCCTGCTGGCTCAGTGCCGAGAGAACCAATGGCCGTGCACTGTGACGTTTCTTTTCTTAAATGCAGGTATCCACCTGCCGCTCCTTCTTCACTACTCCTCAGCACCTGCTGATTACCACAGTGCACAAATGCAGAGGTGGCTATACCATGGGGCTAACGACCACCCTGTCCCTGCCCCTCGCTCCAGGGCCCTCACCCATGCACGGTCTTGGGGTGCACGCATGGCCAGTTGTTTTTGATGAGCTTTTCCAAACGGATGCTATCCGTGGGAATGCCCTCCTTCCAGAATCTTCTCCCCCAGTGCACTCCACTGCAAAGAGGCCCGGTGACCTCTGAGGACACTCTCCTTTCCCTTGTTTCTACATTTGCTCCGATGCCGTTCCCCATCCTGAGAAATCATGGTCACTGTCCAGGTGCAGGCCAGGCGGCCCCAACCCTACCCAGCTCTCAGGGATGTGGGCAGATCAGTCCTGGGACTGATCATCCAGCGCGAATCACTCACTTTGTGCATCCTCCCCAGCAGGGCAGGCCTGGAGTGCCTACTGGACAAATACCTGAATGAACAAGGAACACTCCTAGCATGTCTTGTAGGTATTCCGGTTCACCTTGGCTGTCAAAACCTGGATCCTTCCAGGTTGCTAATTTTCCCACCTGTCTCTGGAAAGCAAGATGCAGCCTTCTCAGGGCTGTGAGGCTGGATCCAAACTGACCATGGCTACTCACCTGCTGCAGCTGGAGGGAAGCCTGGAGTAGACAGGTCAGGACAGGGGCCTGAGGACAGAGGAAGAGACCACTTCTGTCTTCCTGTCTTGGGTGCAGCAGAATAGAGCTGAGGCTAGACCATTTCTAACATTGCTCTTTCTAACCTTGCCTTTGAGAAAACTCTTCCAAAGGGAAGCTCAAGGGAGGGTGGGAGGGAGGAAGAAAGAGCGATTGTCCACACATTCTTCTTCTTTTTTAAAGATTTATTTATTTATTTATTTGAAAGACAGAGTTACAGAGAGGCAGAGTTAGAGAGAGAGAGAGAGGTCTTCCATCTACTAGTTCACTCCCCAGATGGCTCCAACAGTCAGAGCTAGGCTGATCCCAAGCTAGGAGCCAGGAGCTTCTTCCAGGTCTCCCACGTGAGTGCAGGGGCCCAAGGACTTGGACCATCTTCTACTGCTTTCCCAGGCCATAGCAGAGAGCTGAATTGGAAGTGAAGCAACCAGGACTCGAACTGGCGCCCATATGGGATGCTGGCACTGCAGGTGGTGGCTTTACCTGCCACGCCACAGTGCTGGCCCCCACATACCCAACCCCCACACACCCAACCCCATTCACAGTCCATTTACCTGTTTTCATTCTTTCCCTCCCTCCCTCCCCCACTCCTCCACTCACTCCCTTCTCTCCTGCCCTTTCTTTCTTCCCTCAGTACACACACATACACACATCCACCCACCCACCCATCTTCCCTCGCATCTACTTATCTATCATCTACCTACCTATCATCTATTGAAATTTTAATTCTCAAGAGATATTAAAAAAAGATACATGGCTCTGTAGAAAGCTTTGAAAAGTCAACAGATCATAAAGGGAAAACAACAGGTGACTACCTGTTGTCCACAATTTAGATACATTATGGGTAATTTGGAGGTCTATACCATTCAGGGCTTTTTTGTTGATCTAGATATATGTACGCTTTTTATAAATGACATTTTTATTAATGTTAAATAATCTTTTTCCTATGTCATTAAACTTTGTTTTCCTGCAAAAGTTGTTTTCTTTCTAATTGAAAAATCAATATGGAAAATTTTGGAAAAAAAAGAAAAATTACTGTATGAGCTTAATGTGATTGTTTGCAGCGTACTCATTTTTGTAAATAGAACTCTCTGGTCCTGGATTTTTTTTTAATTTTTTGACAGGCAGAGTGGACAGTGAGAGAGAGAGACAGAGAGAAAGGTCTTCCTTTGCCGTTGGTTCACCCTCCAATGGCCGCCGCGGCTGGCGTGCTGCGGCCGGCGCACCGCGCTGATGTGATAGCAGGAGCCAGATGCTTATCCTGGTCTCCCATGGGGTGCAGGGCCCAAGCACTTGAGCCATCCTCCACTGCACTCCCGGGCCACAGCAGAGAGCTGGCCTGGAAGAGGGGCAACCGGGACAGAATCCGGCGCCCCAACCGGGACTAGAACCTGGTGTGCCGGCGCCACAAGGCAGAGGATTAGCCTGTTGAGCCACAGTCCTGGATTTGTGCATGCACACTTGTACCCAGAGTGATCCTAGTGTAGACAAAGATGCCATGGACAACTGGCTTTATCCACTCAGCACCTGAGTGTAGGAGTGTGACCACACAGACGTCTATCTTCACACCTGCCAGTTTTGATGACTGCAGGGTCCCTAGATTCATTAATGTTGCTTATGCTACTTGTCCATCCTCTTGCTATTAGATAGCTAAGCTCTTGCCTTTTTTGGCTATTACAAGTAACATTGCAGTGAACGCTTACTAACGTCCTTATCTGGATTCTCAGCCGGGTACCACTAGGGCTAAGCATGTGCATAAGTATGTACAGCTTTTGCTAATCAATTGCTTGCTGGCTTCCCAACGAGCCTCAGTTGCTTTAACAGGAAGAGTTACAACCACTGGACATACTGTTACCTGACTTCAAGCTGACCAGGTCCAGGTGATTTCACTTCTCACGACACTGTTGTCTCTAGGAAGACTCCTGTGCTTGATACTGGTTTCCTTAGCAAATCTGGGTGCTCCTTTCCACAAATACCGCAGTGAATGACACTTGGATGTCATTCCTTGCCTTTTGACCTACTATGGTTGCTCGCAGCCTGAGATGTGTGAAAGTGGCTTTGACCTTGAGCTTAGCATCAACTTACTATATGGGCAAAGGATTGCTCTGTGTCATGGGAGGGTGTCCAGAAGGAGTCAGGACCTGGGCCACGGGTCTGGCCTGCTGGATTTTGATTGGGACTTGGATAAATCCCAGATTCATTCTTATCTAAGGAGATAGCTGAAGAAATGCAAAGCTTTATACACCTGTGCAGGGGATCGCTTATCTATTTTGGATTTCTTTAGATCATTTCAATTTCTTTTATGCTTAGAGGCTGGTACTAGCGTGAAAGTTCTGGAGCCAAGGTTTCGGTGATGGTCAGATTGGGAGAAAAGAGGGGAAGGTTCCCTCCAGCGTGGTTTAGGGGGACTGGCAGGTAGATTTCTACTGGATTTGAGAATCTTTCAGGGAAAATGAATATTCAGGTCTAACACATTCCTTCATCAAGCAGTTCTCCCACTGTACCTCCTGCTCAGCCCTAGTCCACGTCCATTGGGTGCCAGGAAATTCACCCTTGAAGGCTTGTCTTTTGGAGGAGGGTCAGGGAGGGGTCATGGCTTTCCCCAGACCCTGTCTTGGAGTTCCCCTGAGTGAGAAACTGAAGGCTGTGTGGATACAAGGAGTGGGGAGGAGGAAGCTCTCACACAAAAGGTGGGAAGGGAAGGGCTGAGTTGAACTGGGGGGTAGGAGAGTGTACTTCAGGAATGTTCCAGAATGGTGGTGAGTATTCATACTACTGACTCCCTTGGTGGTCTCCCCAGCTGTGCTCACTCTGCAGATTCACTCATCTTCCATCTGTCCAAGTGGCTGTTGGGTGGTGCAGGTCTGGGACAAGCAGGGAGACGGTAGAACATGAACAATACGCCATCTAGAAAGGTCTCTGGCTTCCAGTGAAGGAAAGTCTTTGCAGGGCAGGGAGTTCTGTTGCTGTCCCTTGGAGGTTCTGGTTCAGCAAACCCTGCCAGGGGAGGTGTGACCTCCAGGGGTGAGAGGTCGTGCCCAGGGCTGGTGGCCAAAGGTGGTCACTTGCTCCTTCTCAGGACCAGATCTTAGCGTACCAGAGAACCAGAGAGAGAGCCCCATCGGTCCTCCCTCCCAGTCCAAAGGAGTCATACAACTTCTTGCTTGCTCTGAAAAACAGGCACTCCAGTCCCCCATCTGGGTGCACTGTGAAGGTCAGGGAGTGTGTGACATCTTCCGGTGTGCAGGGACAGTACAGGACAAGGCACTCTGTCCTCGCGAGCATCCTCACAGGAGACATCGTAAACAGAGCACCGCTGTCCTTAGCATCCTCAGGGAATGGCGCCAGGAACCCTCCGATACCAAAATTCACCTTAATATCAGCTGCTGCTGTCGTTGCCTGTGCACACTTCAAAAAGGTCACAGAATTAAGTTCACTTTGGTGCACACAAAAAGTTGAGATCCATGCTTAGCTTTTTCATACTATGCATTTTTGTGACCTTTTTGAAGGCCCCCTCAAACACCTTGTGCATATTCTGTCCTACACTCCAAGTCCTCAGCAGAGCCAGGGGCTGGGCACAGGGGTGACGATACCATTTGGGATGCCTGTATTCCATATCAGAGTGCCTGGGTTCAAGTCCTGGCTCTGCTCCAGATTCCAGCTTCCTGCTAATGCACACCCCGGGAGGCAGCAGGGCTTGGCTCTAGTACTCGGGTCCCTTGGGCCGGCACCATGGCTCACTTGGCTAATCCTCCGCCTGCAGTGCCAGAATCCCATATGGGTGCCTGGTTCTAGTCCTGGTTGCCCTTCTTCCAATCCAGCTCTCTGCTGTGGCCCGGGAAGGCAGTGGAGGATGGCCCAAGTGCTTGGGCACCTGCACCTTCGTGGGAGACCAGGAAGAAGCACCTGGCTCCTTGCGTCAGATCAGCGTAGCTCCGGCCGCAGCGGCCATTTGGAAGGTGAACCAATGAAAGGAAGACCTTTCTCTCTCCCTCTCTCTCACTGTCTGTAACTCTACCTGTCAAATAAATAAAATATAATAAAATAAAATAAAAAGTAAAAAAAAAAAAAAAGTACTTGGGTCCCTGCCACTCACGTGGAAGACTGGAATTGAGTTTTGGCCCTGGTTTTAGCCTTCCCCAGCCCTGGCTGTTGTGGGTATTTGAGGAATGAACCAGAGGGTGGAAGATCTCTCTGTCTGTCTCTCTGCCTTTCAAGTAAATACAAACAGCAAAATTAAAAAGAATTTAAAATCATCAGTTGATTACTTACAATACCTAATGTAATATAAATAGTTGTATTGTTTAGGGAAGAATGGCAAGAAAACGAAGTCTGTACGTGTTCAAGACAATCATTGTAGGCCTAACTACACCGTGCACATCAGCAACAATGGAACGTTTTTAATTTGAGAAGCAGGGAGAGAGAGACAAAGTGAGCACCCATCTGCTGGTTCACTCCCCAAATACCTGTAACGGCTTGAGCTAGGCCAGGGCCAGACGCAGGAGCCTGGAACTCAATTCCAGTCTCCCACCTGGATGGCACAGACCCAATGACTCGAGCCATCACAGCTGCCTCCTAGGGTCTACACCGATGGGAAGCTGGAATTGGGAGCTGAAGCCAGGAACCAAGCCCAGGTATTCCAGTGTGGAACGCAGACATCCTCACGGCGAGGCTACAGGCCAGCTCTGGGGAATTATTTAATTAACTAATTAATTTTTTGCATTTTCAGTCTGCAGTTGGTTGAACCCCCAGGTGGTAACATGTGGGTATGAAGGGCTGACTGTGGTTTCCTTTCTACTAGAAAGAGCATGGGGCTCTGTCACCTTTAAAAAAAACCACTGACCCAACTGGAAGGAACCATTGTGCATCCGCAGATTCCACGGAGGAGATGGAGGCCCAGAGAGTCCCAGGTTTCACCAGAGGCTGAGAGGCTGGTGAAGGGTCATGGAGGAGGGCGGGGGTGGGGGTGGGGCAGGGGGCGAGGCTCCCTCTGGGCTGTGGCCGAGCAGACAGAGCTGCAGGGTGAGGTTCCCGCCGCCACCTTCTTTGCCAGGCTCAGCTGCTTCAGGCACGGGCAGGGACCTGTGGCTCAGGTACAGGGAGGAGGGTGATGGCATAAAGGGGCCTGGGGTTGCAGGAGGGAGGGGAGGCAGCGCCAGTGGCTCGGGGGTCTTCAGAGACTGCCCACGAAACGCCCTCTAATGCTTCAAGACCAGTGCTAGCCCTCTAGAGTGAGGCTAGGCACTGCCTCCTGCACCCACCACAGGAGGCAGGCCCTTTATGGTATGGGTGGGCGCTGTGAAGGGCCAGGGGTGGCACTGAGGGGCCCAAGGAGCCCCGCCCCTCAATGTTCTGGCAGTCAGTCCTCCTTTGTCCTGTGACTGCCATCCTGCCTGCCCCACCCTGCCGGGCGACCCGGCTGCAGGGGCAGGGAAAGGCTGGGGCGGCCAGGGCGCCCAGCGGGTGGGCAGAGCCCAGTGGGGCAGAGCTCTGCCCACGCACAGCACTCAGGTCCTCCCGCCCAGTGGGCTGGAGCCGCAGGAGGGGCCCGGGCGGGGCCGAGGAGCCGCGGCTGCTGAGTGTTTTCCTGCTCTTGGGAGCTGCTATGGCCAGGAGCGGGAGGATGTGGCCGGAGCCCAGTGTTTCCTGCCTGATAAGCCAGCCCCTCCCTGCGGAGCCCTGGCCGGGGCCTACCTTCGCGCCCGCCGCGAGCCCTGCCCAGGGAAGGGCTGGCTGAGGAGGAGGAAAATCACTTCTCCAGAAAAACTCGCCCAGGCTGAGCCTTCCTCCCCGCCTCCAACCCGCAGCAGCGGCAGGAAACAGGGCCGGGGCCCTGCGCGCCCCCGCCTTAGGGCGCTCCGGCTCCAGGCTCCGGGGGCTCCGGCCTGTCTCAGGGCCCCGCCACCCAAGTCCCCCAGGAGCGGAAGCCTTCCTGTTCCAAAGGCAGCCGTTCCCAAGGCCGGCGGTGACTGCAGCCGCTGTGTGTGTCAGTCAGGACCCAGGGAGTTGGGCTTAGAAACCCAGTCGCTGTATTGGCAGGCAGTTCCGTGGGCCAGCCTTCTCCCCCAAGGCAGTGGGTCCTTCTGCAGCCCCTTCGAGGGACCTTCCTGGAGCTGAGGGCTGTGGGGCTTGGAGGCAGGCTGGGACCCTGGGAACCTAGGTCCACTCCTGCTCTGCCCTGATGAGCTGTGTGGCTGGGGTTAGTCCCCCCGCCCCGCCCCCCAGCGTCATGCTCTGCCTGTTCCTCTAAGGGGTGAGCCACCTGGCATCTAAAGGGCCCCTTGGGCCGACTTTGTGGCACAGCAGATTTAGCTGTGTTTGCAATGCCGGCATCCCATGTGAGCAACGGTTCAAGTCCCGGCTGCTCCACTTCTGATCCAGCTCCCTGCTAGTGCGCCTGGGAAAGCAGTGGAAGATGGCCCGTGGCAGACCCAGATGAAGCTGCTGGCTCCTGGCTTCAACCTGACCCAGCCCTGGCCATTGAGGCCATTTGGGGAGTGACACAGTGGAAAATCTCTCTCTCTCTCTCTCTCTCTCTCTCTCTCTCTCTCTCTCTCTTTCCCTTCTCCCTCTCCCTACCTCCCCGTCTCCCTAAGGACTGGGAGCTGGACTGTGGGCAGCTCCAGAGGCCACAGGGAGAAGTGCTTTGCACCCCAAGTGCTGCCCGGCACCCTGATGTCGGCTGAGGAAGACGATTGGGCGGCTGGAGGAGGAGTTCTGCTTTTCAGTGTTATCTGGGCTGACCCCATCTCCATCTTCCTCTCTCTTCCCATAGAGAAAATCTCTTCCTACCCACTTCCCTGTGCCCTGCTGCCATGCCCATGCCCCTAGGAGCGGGGGAGCCATGACTCCAGGTTCAGGGGGTGTGCATGGGTTGAAGGGCCGGGCAGTTGGGGTCTGCAGCCAGCAGAGTGGCTTCTCACAGAGCAGCCCTTGTGGGCCTCATTGTGAAGTAAAGATGGAGGCGCAGAGTGAGCAGGGGCGCTGCTCAGAGCCAGTTGCAAGCAGAGCTCTGCTGAGGTGGTGGGCGTGGGGGTGGCTCAGGTAAGCCTCCTGCCACAGAGCACAACCTGCTACAGAGCACACACCTGTCACAGAGCACAACCTGCTACAGAGCACACACCTGTCACAGAGCACACACCTGTCACAGGACACACACCTGCCACAGGACACACCTGTCACAGGACACACACCTGTCTCAGGGCACACACCTGTCTCAGGACATACACCTGTCACAGGACACACACCTGTCTCAGGGCACACACCTGTCACAGGACACACACCTGTCACAGGGCACACACCTGTCTCAGGGCACACACCTGTCACAGGGCACACACCTGTCACAGGACACACACCTGTCACAGGGCACACACCTGTCACAGGACACACACCTGTCTCAGGGCACACACCTGTCACAGGACACACACCTGTCACAGGACACACACCTGTCTCAGGGCACACACCTGTCACAGGACACACGCCTGTCACAGGACACACACCTGTCTCAGGGCACACACCTGTCACAGGACACACGCCTGTCACGGGACACACACCTGTCTCAGGGCACACACCTGTCACAGGACACACGCCTGTCACGGGACACACACCTGTCTCAGGGCACACACCTGTCACAGGGCACACGCCTGTCACGGGACACACACCTGTCTCAGGGCACACACCTGTCACAGGACACACGCCTGTCACAGGACACACACCTGTCTCAGGGCACACACCTGTCACAGGACACACACCTGTCACGGGACACACACCTGTCTCAGGGCACACACCTGTCACAGGACACACGCCTGTCACGGGACACACACCTGTCTCAGGGCACACACCTGTCACAGGACACACGCCTGTCACGGGACACACACCTGTCTCAGGGCACACACCTGTCACAGGGCACACGCCTGTCACGGGACACACACCTGTCTCAGGGCACACACCTGTCACAGGGCACACGCCTGCCACAGGACACACCTGTCACAGGGCACACACCTGTCACAGGGCACACACCTGCCACAGGACACACACCTGTCACAGGGCACACACCTGTCACAAAGCACATACCTGTCACAGGACACACACCTGTCACAGGACACACACCTGTCACAGGACACACGCCTGCCACAGGACACACACCTGTCACAGGACACACACCTGTCACAGGGCACACACCTGTCACAGAGCACACACCTGTCTCAGGGCACACACCTGTCACAGGGCACACACCTGCCATAGGACACACCTGTCACAGGACACACACCTGTCACAGAGCACACACCTGTCTCAGGGCACACACCTGTCACAGGGCACACACCTGCCATAGGACACACCTGTCACAGGACACACACCTGTCTCAGGGCACACACCTGTCACAGGGCACACACCTGCCACAGGACACACACCTGTCACAGGCCCGGTCATTCTCCTCACACTGTGGGTAGGTCCCACCTCCTTCTCCGTCCTGCAGACCTGCTTCCCCAGCTGCTGGCGAAGCCTCCTGCCCCTGCAGGCTCTTGAGAGGAAAGATTCACAAAGAGGGTGTCTGCCGTCCAGAGCACGTGAGTGCCCGCCTGCCGTGTCCACATGGGCACAGGCCTGAGGGTGCACATGTACCGGGTGAGCAGTGTGAGGGCACTGCCTTGTGCGGGCTGTCCTGTGACCTCAGGGTCCAGCTGCCCTGCACAGCTGGTGAGGCTGATGCGGAGGCCAGGCAGGGGACTGAGGGAGGCCACGGTGCTGAGTGGACAACTCCACCACTGAGCAGATTGCAAAGCTCACCTGTTCCCCTCGCTCCCCGCCTTCCCTGGCTGCTGTCCGGCATTCCTGCCATGGAGGAGTGGCTGTCTCTGTGCATGGTCCTGATAAAGCTGTCAGGTGGCAAGAACAAGGCAGGACATTCCCCGGGCGGCGTGCAGCCCTAGTGCACAGACACCGCCCCGCGGGGCCTTCTGTGCATGGTGAACCAGGGAACTTAGGGTCTAGGCCTTGTCATCCAGGCCCACCTAGCCACCTGCCTGCTGGGTCACCTTGGGCCGGCCCCTTTCCCTCTGGGTCTCAGCAAACCAGGAGGCCAGACCTGCCAGCTTCTAAGGGACGTAGCTCTGCTTCTCTGAGCCCAAGGGTAGGGAGTAAGGAACACAGACCTCTGCATGGCAGTGGAACCCAGGGAGGTGGCAGTGGGGGAGTGCAGTGTCCCCTGGACAGCAGCCCCCTGCACAGAGTTATGGCCAGGGTGAGGCTCAGGAGCTGCACACAACAGGATGGGAGCCACGGCTGCTGCATCCAGGCCTCAAACTCCTCCCTCGGCATCATGGCCTCCTGTCTCTGCTGCCCTGGGCTCTGGCCCCAACCTTCCATCACCAGGCCCTGCAGGAGGCCCCCAGACACCTGGCCTGGCCCTGTTCCCATGCATCACCAGTCCGGCCCCACCTCCTGGGAACTCTGCCTCTCCTTGCCCACATCACCTGGTCCTCCCCCTCTCCACCTGGGTGTTGGGCTGGACAGGATGGGGGAAGAGGCCTGTGCCGGCTGAGCCCAGCCTTGCAAAGCCGCACGTAACCCTGGCGTCCAGGAGCGCCCTCCCTGCCAGCTGTTCTCCTGCGGTCCCATGGAGTCCATCCTGCCCCCACAGCCCCCCTCCCCACGGCTGTCCCCTCCAGGCCCTCAGCCAGTGCCTCTCTGCTGTTCCCTGCCGCTCTGCCTCCATTCAGCCAGAGAGAGATGGTTCTAGAAGATCCAGAAGGCAACCTTCTGATTACCCGGAACTGCCAATAAGCTGACGCTCAAACTTCGCAGAGGAACCCTCAGGGCCCTCGACGGCCCAGGCCCAGCTTACCTGGCTGGTCTCCCCTCACCAGATTCAGGGAGCACAGCACATGGTATCCTCTGGGCACCGCAGATTCCCAAATAGTGTCCAGACCCTCGTACCCCAGTTTTTGCACTTGCTGTTCCCCTGGCTGGAATGCCCTTCCTCACATTGTATCTTTAAAATTAAGGCAGTTACTTTATTATTTATTAATTTATTTTTAAATTTGTTTTATTGTATTTATTTATTTATTTGAGAGGCAGAGAGAGACAAGGAAACAAGCCCCATCTGTTGACTTACTCCGGAAGTGCCCCGAACAGCCAGGGGCCAGGGACACAAGCCTTGTGTCCCCGTGGCTGGCAGGGACCCCCCACCTGAGCCATCACCACTGCCCCCCAGGTGCACATCAGCAGGAAGTTAGAATCGGGAGGGCAGCCAGGTCTTGAACCCAAGGAGGTGGGCATCCTATGCAGTGTCTCAATGCTGCCAACACCCGCCCCAGTTGCTTTCCCCTGGAAGGGAAGTGGCATGAGCAACCCAGAGGCTGCCTGCCGCCAGGCTCTCAGAAAGCCTTCCCGGCACGCCCTCTGCCCACCTGAGCCCTGAGCAGTCGGTGGCTCCAACTTCTGTTTGTTCTCATAGTAAACCTAGCACTGACAGTAGAGTGATGCAGCACCTTTGTTTCTGCGTCTGTCTTATATATATAATATATATAAGACAATATATATATATATATATATATATATATTTGAAAGTCAGAGTTACAGAAAGAGAGAGAGAGAGGGCTTCCATTCGTTGGTTCACTCCCCAACTGGCCACAACGGCGAAGCTGCACTGATCCGAAGCCAGGAGCCAGGAGCTTCTTCTGGGTCTCCCATGCGGGTACAGGGGCCCAAGAACTTGGGGCATCCTCTACTGCTATCCCAGGCCACAGCAGAGAGCTGGATCAGAAGTGGTGCAACCAGGACTCAAACTGGCGCCCATTATGGGATGCCGATGCTGCAGGCCAGGGCTTTAACCTGTTACACCACGGCGTCGGCGCCTTCTGAGACTTTCTCCTCCCACTAGTCTGGGAACCGATATGTTTGGGAAAGACATCTTATTTATCGCTAATTCCGTGGGCCCTGCCCAGGCCATGCACACAGATGTCTGATCGCTATTGACTGGGTGATGGAATAGCTACTCAGCTCCCAGGCTCGGTGCTTTGCCGTCTGCCCAGTGTTCAGGCTTAGACCAGGGCCTTCCTTCTCTGTGGCTGGGCTTCTCTAGGGTAAATCGGCACTGCTTGTGTCTGGAGCCTCAGAGTCTGGTCATAAACAGAAGCAACGAGGAGAGCTCAGGACATGGTCAGCGGTGAGAATAAATTCCTAATACCATTGCCTCTGATGATCCCTGGAAAAGTTTAATCCTGCGCTGGATCCCTGCCACTTCCTAGGCTGTGTCCGTACCCCACCCTTGGCCCTGGGTCAGGAGTGAAAACTATTTGTCCTCGACAGAGCGTAATTAGGAAGAAAATATACACTGCGTGTGAGGGTGTGTGTGCCACACACGTGCATGTCACAGTGTCCTGCTCTTCCGTGGTCCTCCCTGGGGCAGACCCTGGGCAGCTGATGCTGACGACCAGAGTGAGGCTTATCACAGAGGGAGTCGGCCGCTAACTGTACCGCACGAAGGTGCTAAGCTCTCTCCGAAGTAAAGGAAGCCCTTTGGAGAGGTACTTTGTGCAGGTTCCATTATAGCATCTTTTATTGTTTGCTTCTTGCAGTGTGTTACACGGAAGGTGCAGGGAACTAGGAAGTACAGGGAGAGAGAGAGAGATCTTAGAATCCCCTACACAGTGATACCTCCTGTTAATATTTTGCTGTATTCCTTCTGGACTTGTTTTTGAGGTCCATGTGTGTGCTCACAAAAAATATTTTCAATTTCTTTTAGAGAACTGGAATTGCATTGTTTTGGTAATTGGCTTTTTTTTTTTTTTTTTAAAAGGTGACCTTGCAGCCTGGATGTCTGTGTGCCGGCTGCTGCGCCCCGTGTGCAGGTCACTTCCCAGCTCCCCGGTGCCCTGGACTGCCCTACACGACACGAGCACCCACGTCCTCTGCCACCGAGTGGCCGACCTGCTGCTCGCCCCTGAGGAGCCAAGCATGTGGTCCTGAGCCTCTGGGCATCGCCCTGCCTGGAGCTGGGCCCCTCAAGAGCTACAGCCTCAGACTCTTCTATGCAGCTTCCCTCGCCCGAGAGCACTGAGGAGTTTTTGTGTGGATGGCGTGGGTTGTGAAGATAAGCAGGCATTGTGTCCACTTTCTTAGTTTTTTTTTTTTTTAAGATTTATTTTTTTGTTTGTTTGAAAGGCAGAGTTACACACACACACACACACACACAGAGAGAGAGAAACAGAGAGAGAGATCTTCCCTCTGCTGGCTTACTTCCCAAGTGGCTACAACAGCTGGGGCTGGGCCAGGACAAAGCCAGGAGCCTGGAACTCCACCCATCTGGGTCTCTCATGTGGGTGACAAGGATCCTAATCCTTGGGCCATCTTTTGCTGCCTTCGGAGCACATTAGCAAGAGGCTGGATCAGAAGCCAAGCAGCCAGGACTCGAACCAGCGCTCATTTGGAATGCCGGTGTCACAGATGGCAGCTTAACCTGCTGCACTACAACGCTGGGCCCTGTTGTCACTTTCTCAGTGTAAGTTCTGTTGTTTCATTGGATGTTGGTTTTCAGACAGGTTCCCGCTGCCCCAGGAATCCAGTGACGGCTCCCCACCCGGTCCCTGCTGGCTCGCCCTGATGGCCTGGAACCTGGCGGCCGGCTGGGACACTCTGTCCCTGCTGGGTGCCCAGGACAGTGGCTGGGTGACTCAGCAGCTTGGCTCCCCTGCCCCGGACAGCACTGGCACTGGGCCTCGGCCTCTGACGTGCACTGTCTTGCTCTGGGAAGGACAGACAGCGGCGCTGGGTGCCCTTGGCCCAGAGATGCCTCCTTTTGCTAGACAGCTGGGAAATTTGGGGAGTGGCATTTTCGTGTGTGTGCCTCCTCTGTCCGGTTGGACGATGACTGAGCAGGACGTGGTCTTCCTGTCTCCAGCGCCTCCCCAGGTGGAAGCTTCCCGCTCGCTGCTGCAGGAGAGAGGAAGTGCTGCACGCGCGCCGGGGGGGGGGGGGGGGGGGGGGGGGGGGGCAGTGGCGGCGCGGCTCTCCTCCGCCTGGCGCGCCCCTCGCTTTCCCGGAGCCTCGGTCTTCTCAGCTGGAAGAATGTATGGAACCTCGCGAAGTCATCCAGTGACTCAGCGCAGACGCGCAGTGAACGGGCGCTTTTCCTGCGGCGTCATCCCGTCCCTGCCCAGCCCAGCAGTGGCGGCTTCCTCCACCCCACCCCACCCCAGCCCTGGGATGGCGGCTCTTTCCCAGACTCCTCTGCTGACCCCGTGGGCAGCAGGGCAGGCCTGTTGGAGGGCTCAGGGCTCCCGGGAAACCGCAATCTAAAACCTCACCAGGTTGCTACGCCCGCCCCGTGCCAGCGCGCATGGCTTTAGGGCGGGTCCCTGGCTCCACCCGTCCCCCCAAACCTGGAGTGCAGGGTCCCACCCCCAACCCCAGGCCTCCCAGTCGCCAGCCAGCCTCAAATCTCTGACCACAGTAGCCTTTGCTGGGCTCTGCCCATCTCGGGTGCCCTCCCCTCCCGCCTTGAGGCCAGCCCTGGGTGTCAGGGACTTCTCAGCCACAGGTCATCTCCCCCAGGGGGAGGGGATGGCCAGGTGCCCTGGCTGCTTTCTCTTCAAGGAAGAGGGGACCATTAGGTCAAATGCACCTGGGTTTGAATCCCAGCCGGTTACTGATTAGCTAGGGAACAATAGGTGAGTTACTCAACTCCTCCAAGCTGCCTGCCTCCGTAGCAGGCGCTGAGGGTTACCTTAGAGATGGCTTTCCTGGTGTTCTTTCTGCACTCGCCTCCATGCCTTGCACATTCTGTGAGTCCATAGGTGCTCAGGGCACGGGGAAGCAGTGCATGGCGCAGGTGACCGTAGCTGGTGGCGCTGGCACCGATGCAGGCCAGCCTTTGACACAGACGTGGAATGGGTCACGCTGCCCAAAAAGACCCCATCAGTGCGCTGTCTGAGTTCCCGGTCATGCCACCACTCAGCTGTTTCACGAGCCCCCTCCTGTGCCCACGGACCACCATTGAGAGTGTGGCTTTCCTGGCGGCAAAGATTTGAAAGGGGCTGCAGAGGCAGAGTCCCCACGGGGAGGGCAGCGATTCACCGGCTCCTGCCCCAAGCACTGTGGTGGCCGGGAAGGGCCTGGGGTTGCCCGCCCTGCCAATGACCAGGACAGGGACTCGGGGCAAATCCCCGCCATTCCCGCTTCTTTTCTCAGCAGTACAGTTGGTTCCCAGGTATCCACAGGTTCCAGATCCAGTAATTCCACCAACTGCAACAAAAACATTCAAAAATGTTTCCAGAAACTTCCCCAAAGCAAAACTTGAATTTGTGGAGCACCAAGCCCCAAGCACCATGCTGCACCCATGCCGTGAGCCCCACTGGAGGGAGTGGGGTTGCGGGTGGAGGTAATCAATTTCTCTCCAGGCGCTGGTCATGCACAAAGACACACATGCTAAGTGCTGATGCATGGGAGGTGCAGACAGTCATACGATGTATTTAAAGTGTGATAAAGGGGTAGGGCTTGCCCCACACAGAGCAGTGCCTGTCATCTGCTGTGGAAGAGAGAGAGAGCGAGAGAGCGAGCGCTACTCTCAGTTGTTGGCCCCTTTCTGAAGTAGGGGTGGTGTCTTTCCAGGCATGGAGCCACCTGGGAATTATTTGGCACCTCCACAAGTTCCATGGAAGCTCAAAATCCTTATTTTTGTGGCATTCCCTCTAAGGTCCTGGGTGAAATAGGTGCAGCCCTGGAAAAGGGGGTGTTTTGATTGACGAGTAGAAGGATAGAATCACAGGGGGAGGGCAGAGGGTGGCTTACATGTCCTTCACCCCGCTGTTCTACTCAGCTGCTATCTGTCCCGTATCGCCACCACCCTCGGAGATGAGTCCTGGGCAGGTGCACAGCCTCAGCCGTGACCCCTCCAGTGCTTTTCCTGCTCAGAGTTTGGAGTCTCCTTGGGACACCTGAGGTGGCCAACTGGTATTGTCCCCGAGACAGTCACTGCTGCTTTGAGGCAGTGCTGTTCGTCCAGTCTTCTTGGACAGTGCTATCCAACTTTCACTGGCAGCTCCATCCTTTTGCTATGGAAAAATTCCAAAGCCTTGTCTACCTGTCTGCTCTGAACCCATTCACAGAATCCCTGGAGGCATTTGGGGACCCCAGGAAGAAAGCGCTAGAGCCAGCTCACGTCAGAGACTCTTGGCAACTTTGAGCCATGCCACTTGTCCTGCTCTGGGGGTCAACAGGGGTGGCATTTTCCGATTCTGCTGGAGATGCAGGACCCAGGCTCTTGAGAAACCATTCTGGAATGAGGCAGTCTGGGGAACGCAGGCTCAGTGGATCAGAGGCCTGGGTCAGGTCTGGGTGCTCACGCTGGCTCAGGTGCCTTGGAACCTGGACTGGGAGCTGTGTTCTTGGACTGTGTCAGGAAGGAGCCTTAGGATGGACACAGGGGGACTTGTTTCCTCTTCATTTCAAGGACATGGCCACTGCAAATGGCCTCTGTTCTCTCAGCTTTCAAGTGGGTGTTAAAAAAAAAAACAAAAACAGAAGAACGTCACAGAACATGTCAGAAAGTCTTTTGGGTTCTTTAGCAGATTTTTTTTTAAGATTTATTTTATTTATTTGAGAAGTGTAATTACAGACGGTGAGAGGGAGAGACCAAGAGAAAGGTCTTCTATCCGCTGGTTCACTCCCCAAATGACATTAATGGCCGGAGCTGCGCCGATCTGAAGCCAGGAGCCAGGAGCTTCTTCCCAGGCTCCTATGCAGGTTCAGGGGCCCAAGGACTTGGACCATCTTCTACTGCTTTCCCAGGCCATAGCAGAGAGTTGGATCGGAAGAGGAGCAGCTGGGACTAGAATTGGCGCCCATATGGGATGCCGGTGCCGCAGGCAGAAGATTAACCTACTGCGCTACAGCATCAGCCCCTTTAGCAGATGTTTTATAAGAAACACCACAAAGAATCTAAAATGATAAAATGTCAGGGTGGGTGGAAGTCTGGACTCAGTGCGTTTCCTGATGGACACTGCTGTCCAGAAGCAGGGGTGAGGAAGACGGGGACATGCTGCTAGCTTTGCTCCGGCTCCCACTCTACTGTGTGCGCAGCTTCCCAGAGGGGAGGTTCTGCTCCCCGGCCCCGAGTGGGTGTGCAAGAGAGTAGGAGCTGTGGTCTCTCACTGTCCAGGACAAAAGGGTGCTGACACCCAGGGGTCGTTACACAAGTGGGCAGGGTGGTGGTCTTGGCTACAGGGGTCATGTTGTCAGAGGCAGTGGATGAGAGAAGAGCTCTCACCTCGGAGGGGAGAGGGTTTGGTCACTTCTATCCTGGGTTCACCTGTCTTAGTCCAGTGACCTTGAGCAATGGTTCCACCTCTGTGAGCCTCAGTGTCCTTATCTGTCACGGCTGAGGCATTGCCTGCTCTGCCTGTCTCACTGACCTCAGTCGAGCAACTGGGGTGTGTACCTTGGCTCCTATAACCAAACCACTGCATGATGGGGTGGGGTTTCCTCCAGGAAGATTGGATTAAGGAAGCAATTTCTCAATCGATTTCTCCTCTCTCTACACCCTGCCTTTCCTTGCCTGTTGTCTTCCTTCTCTGCACCTGGAGTCACAGCTGCAGGCTGCCCTGGCCTCACGATCGAGAGGAAGAAAACCCCATGAGCTTCAGGTAGAAACATCCCAGAAGCAATCCTCATGGCTGAGGGTGTGGTGGGTGAAGTGAGGAGGGGGTACTTTGATTGGTCCAGTTTGCATCATGTGTCCATGCCTGGTCCAATCACGATAGCCCATAGCAATCGAGAGCTATGATTGGTCAATCTGGGCAGTGTGCTCACCACTGGGCCATGATGGGAGGCTGTGGCTGGGAGCTCCCTTGAGAGCCACAAGACAGTGAGCTCCTCCATGCACTAATTATGTCTTTTTTGTATCTTTACGTATGAGACCTATTCCAGTGTCTGGCATCCAATAAACACTTAATACATGAATAACCTTGGCAATGAAGTTTCTAAAATCTCCAAGGTCACTTGAGTTATACACCCGCTTGTGGCCTGCAGATGTGGGTCAATGAGTATCTGTTTAGTTGCTTGTGAGTGTCCCGACTTAGAACGTGAGAGCCTCAAAAGCGAGGGCCTTGTCTAGTCTGTCTTCTGTTGCATCCCCGCTGCTCAACTGTGTGTAGTTCAAGTACGTGGACAGTTACCATCTGTGGAATGGATGGATGCGTGCATGTCAGCTGTCTCCGTGGCCCAGGATCTCTATGGAGGAAGTCCCACACTCATCTTCCCGGCTGCTCGTCACCTCCTCGCCCCCTCTTCCCTCTGCATTTTTACTTACTGTTCTTTCAGGTGCAGTTATGACATGTGTACCCAACAACCAATTCCAAGTGCATGTCCAGGTTCTTTATTTTTTTAAATCGAACCTAGTGAATTGCTCTTATCCAAGAGCTAACATATACTATATTTATGTTTGTATTGTCGCCTCAGAAGCAAGGACTTTTATCTTTAATGTTGAACTTTAAAGGGAATTTCCCACAGTATTCACAATAGTAACAGATGTTTCATTTGCAACAGAGTTAATTTCCAAGAGCTTTATTTTTCCTGAATTAGATGAAAAAAGTGAGCCGTTATTGGAATCGGCT
The DNA here is from genome assembly GCA_949820135.1 of Sylvilagus floridanus. Lineage (NCBI taxonomy): Eukaryota > Metazoa > Chordata > Mammalia > Lagomorpha > Leporidae > Sylvilagus > Sylvilagus floridanus. The sequence continues at coordinate 41,676,232 of OX463242.1, forward strand.
GCTTCTTTGATCAAAGCTTCTGATTTCACTCCTGGGAAACTTGGCCCTGTTGAGCCATGTGGGGCTAGCCTGTGAACCACTAGTGTTTTGTTTTCAGCTGTGTCCATGAAAACTTAGACTTGACACAGAACAAGGTAGATTTCAGATCGCCGCGTGATCAGGTGCTCCCGTGTATGTTGATCATGGATCCAGCCTCTCCATGATTCTAACAAACCTGGCATCTTCTGATGCTGACATCTCCTGAGAGGCTGGAATGCCGCTGTGTCTTGAGCCCACTGGTGCCGGGCTGCTCCGCTGTTGAGTGACGTCACCATGGCTCCCAGGGGCGATGGTGTACACCATTAGCCATTCGGTGCAGGTTACAGTTTCATCACTAACTTTCTTCTAAAGGAGGAAGTCAGGATACTTATGTGTTCCTTGCTCATGTTTCTTTCCTGTTCTGCCAAACTCGTTGTGCCCAAAAAGGTTGATGGAAAATGGAAATGGAATAGCAAATGATACCGCAGATGAACAGCTGCAGGTCCACGCCAGGACTCCTGCCTTCTAGTCCTGCACCTTCTGCAGGACTCCCTGGCTTGCCTCTCCCATCTTCCTCATTGCCTGCAGAGCCCAGTGGCTTCATGCCTCTCAAAGTAACTCAAGTGGCTCCACTGCTGAGCCACTGGCAGGAGCAGCAGCACTGGGCCTTCTCTCTGCACCCCCCTCAAGGGGAGGCCTTGGCCCTCCTCACTTTGCTTGGGTCTGCCTGCATCTCAGTGTTCATGAAAAATCCAGGTGCTGTCCCCAAGAGGGGCATGGAGGGAGAAGCCCTCGGGGCCTCCCAGATCTAGCCTGGAGTGTAGGTGAACATGACCTCACTACACAGCACACCGGCTTGTGCACCAAGAGACTCACATCATAAGACGCAGCCTTGGCAGAAGCTGTGAGTACGAGAGGAGAACGACTAGCGTAAGGCAAGTCTTCATGGGACTCCATTAAACACAGGCAAACCTGGGGGGGGGGGCTGCCGTTGTGCCACGACCACTTGTGACACTGGCATCCCATATCAGAGCACTGGGTCGGGTCCCGGCTGCTCTGCTTCTGATCCAGCTTCCTGCTAATGGGCCTGGGAAGGGAGCAGATGATGGCCCAAGTCCTCTGGCCCCTGCCACCCATGTGGGAGACAAGGATGGAGTTCCTGGCTCCCAGTGTCAACCTGGCCCAAACCTGACTATTGCCGACATTTGGGGAGTGAACCAGTTCGTGGAAGATCTGTCTGTCTCTCTCTCACTGTCTCTGTTTCTGTCTCCCTGTCTCTGTCATCTGCCTTTCAAATAAATAAATAAAGTTGTTTTTAAAATGACAAATCTAGGAACTAGAGCTATGGAGCAGTGGGTAAAGCCACCATTTGTGAATGCCAGCATCCCATATGGGTGCCCGTTTAAGACCCAGCTGCTCCACTTCCTATCCAGCTCTCTGCTGTGGCCTGGGAAAGCAGAAGATGGCTCAAGTCCTTGGGCCCATGCACCCACATGGGAGACCCAGAAGAAGCTCCTGGCTCCTGGCTTCGGATTGGCTCAGCTCCAGCTGTTTCAGCCATTCGGGGAGTGAACCTGCAGATGGAAGATTCTTTCTCTCTCTCCTCTGTCTCTGTAACTATGTCTTCAAGTAAATAAATCTTCTTAAAGAAATGGCAAATCTGGTACAAACACTAACGCAGGCCCAGTACTGGGACACTAGGATTGTGCAGAGAGCCAGAATGTGTGTTCACTTTGTCCTTTGGTTCTGACAAGTGGTCCAGTCTCAGAGCAGTTTGGGGTGGTTCCTCGGGTTGGTCTCCGAGTGGCCTGATGTAAGAGTTGAGGCCTCCTGTGGGCCTGGGCACGAGCGGCACACCAAGGCTGCTGGGGTCCATCTTGGCAGGCAGGTGGGAGGGAGAGATTTTCCCACGGGACCACTCACTCCTCCTTAGCTGGAGGATGAAAGCCCAGTTTCAGCTCCCGTGGTGTCTGCTGCCTGAGGCCTCAACTCCTAGCTCTGGGGAGGCCAGGAACCCACTCACTGCTGTGGGTTTGCTCCTTGCTTCTGGTCCTTTCAACACCAAACGGTCAGGATTACGGTGTTGGTCAGTAATATGGGTGTGTTACTCGCCGGTGTTGACAGGGAGACCTCGAGGGCAGAACCTTCTGGCACAGGGCTGAGCCCATCCGAGGGGTACCCAGGGCACATGCTGACTCCCTCGTCACACCTGCCGTCTGATGAGCTGCCCCAAGCCTCTCGGGCCAGAGAGGAGACTCAGGTGGTTCTTACTTTTATCATTCATTCATTTTTCCTTCCTGCCAAACATTTTTCATTTAATGAAGCAAGATCCCCAAACCATAAGATTACACTATTTCCACTTAATTGGTTAATTTCTAGAATTTAAACATGTATTTGAAAGGCAGAGAGACACACAGAGATGTCCCATCCACTGACAGCCTCCCCCAGACGCCTGTAGCTACTGGGAGCAGGTCTAAATGAAGCCAGGAGCCAGGCACTCATTCTAGGTCCCCGAGTGGCTGGCAGCGGCCCGAGCACTTGAGCCAGCACCTGCTGCCCCCCAGCAGCACGCGAGCAGGAAGCTGGACTCGGTGCTGAGCTAAGCTTGACCAGAGGCCCTCTAACGAGCAGTCTTGACCGCCTGCCTCCACAAGCATGCTGCCTACTGGCGGCTGAAACGCCCGCTCAGACCACATCCTTCCAGGCCCGGGGAAGGGGAGCCCCTGCCGGTGGGGGGAACTTCACCGGCTGCTGTGTGGACCAAAGGCTGCCGGAGCCACCTTTTCCTCTTCCCAGCCGCCATAGTCCCCGCCCCGTCCCTGGCCGCTTGGCTGGTCCTGAGAGGGTGAAACAGGCCTGCCCGGGGATCCCTCTTGCACGTGGGTTACTGGGGCTCCCGTGGTCCGGAGGAGAGCACAGGGCGAGATGCCCACTGTGCACAGCTCAGGGCTGGGGCGGCCTGAGTCTGGCAGGGTTCAGACCTCTGGGATCTGAGGATGGGCTCCTGGAACATGGTGTGGGATGGGGTGGGTGAGTCTCTGCCAGCGTGGGAGAAAGGCCAGCCAGGAGGACGCCATCTGTCCCCTCTACTCCCCTGCTCAGTATCCAGCCGGGAAATTCTGGACAAGACAGCAGTGCTCTCAGCGCTGGGAGTCCCCGGGCTGCCGGGATGTCTGATTCTCCCTTGTTCTGGAAGGGGGGGGGTCTCTGGTATACCACCTGGGTAGGAGCTGTGCCCACTTGTTCCATCCAACACCCATAAAGCACACGCACATACACATGTACACCCATGCACACGCACACATACACACATGCACACATACACACACATACATATGCCTGTGCAATGTACACATATGTGCACGTGCACACATGCGCACATCCATGCACATATACACACACCTACACATGTACACACACACCCATGCACATGTACACACATACACATGCCCACACATACACACTCTTTGGGATCCTGAGCAGGAAGGGAGCCCCCACACCTCCCTCTGGGCCACAGTAACTTCAGCCACACAGTGGATGTGGACGTGGCAAAAACGTTGATGGAGTGCAAGATGAGTGACAAATGAAAAACCTCCTTCCTCTGTGTCAAGAGCTTTTGGAGGCCCAGGTGCTTGGCCCAGCAGTGAAGCCGTCAGCTGGGCCACCGTGTCCCGCATCAGTGTCTAGGCTTGGTCCCAGCTCTGGCTCGCGACCCCAGGAAGCAGTGGTGATGGCTCATGGGAAGAGGTTTCTGCCGTGCATGTGGGAGACTTGGATTGAGTCCCTGGCTTTGGCTCCAGCTGGAGCCATTGTGGGCATTTGAGGAGTGAACCAGTAGATGGAAACCTTCTCTCTCCCTCGAATAAAACAAGAGAACATTCTCGGTGTAGACACACCTGAGTGCAGCATCAAGGGAGGACAGACGCAGGGCTTAGGGCAGGGTTCTCATGAGGGCCCTCGGTGGCCGGGTCTGCGGTCTCCTGTCTCTTGGACTTCTCCACGAAGGCTGCAGACAGCTGGTGACAGCCCTGCACGGTGCTCCCTGTCCCTACCTCCAGCCTAGCCTCCTAAGGCAGGCCAACTTGCCAGGAAACGGAGCCAGGCATGCCTCAGGTGGCCTGACCTGGGACACAGCTGTGGCACAGGGAGAGCTGGACGTGCAGAGACAATGGCACAGCGCACCACGTAGCCACCTGTCCTATCACGGGCAAGGAGCAGAGCGGGCAGGGGCAGAGGTTGGCGGAGCAGGTGGCCAGCTTGGGAAGGCAGGGTGTGGGGTAACCTTCTCGCTGCCCCAATTTCAGGGGTGATAATCACCCATCAAGCCGGGTGCTTGCCTGCAAGACCACTGCTCCTGGGACCGAGCACAGAAATAGGAATGCAGAGGGAGGACTGGGTCCCAGCCCCAGATCTCTGGCTCCCTTGTGACTTTGCGAAGATGCTCAGCCTTGAACCTTTAAGCCTTTGACACATGGGAATAGACGCCTGCCTTGCCTCTTTCCAAGGACGTTATAGTGAGAAGGGGGCCTTCCATACCAGCCCACCATCCTCCCCATGGGGCAGAGAGAGAGAGTGGTGACCTGGAGACAGGATACAGACATCACACACAAGATCTGTGGCAGAGCTGGCCTCGTGCCAGGTCCCCAACCTCCCGACGGCACCACCTGTAACCCCGACTCAGTCTAAACACGGTAGCTTCTTCTGGAAGGGCATTTTCTGGAGGGTCAGGTCGTCTACAGAGAGACTGCCACGCTGCACACCTTCAGTCCTGTTGTAAGAATCTCAGAAGGGACGGAATCCCGGGATCCAGTCATTGTGGCTGCAGAACCGTGTTAGCTGGAGGAGGTGCTGGTGTCTGGGGTCGCCCTGCTCCGACTGCAACTTCTGTCTTCCGGGGAGGCAGCGGCAGCATCTGACCCCTCACCTAGCACAGGTGGAGAACCTCCAGCCCAGAAGTCCATCTGGACTGGATTTGGGGTGGGGGAAGATGCTTTCCAAGATGGAGACACGTGGGTTGAGTTTCCCTTTGTTTCTTTTAATCACTAGAAGTCTTTGATTCTTGGGTGCTGAGCACACCCCGCAACCCCTCTCAGAACTGTCGCTGGACCTTCTCCAGCGGTCACCTGGGGCCTCCTACTTCTTTGCTTTGGCCTTCTTTCCTTTGTTGGCTCTGCTGGACTTCAAGGACTCATCTTGGCCTGGTTGGCCAGTGACTGGGGGAGGGAAAGGGGTGGGAGCATTGAGATGCAAGGTTTTCTGCTGAAGCCTCAGGTCCAGGATGTCGAAGGTGGTCTGGATCTCAGCCTGCAGCAGCTCCCTCAGGCTCGCCATCTGGACTTGGAGGGCCTCACCGACGAGCGCCTCTAACATCTGGGAGGGAAGGGCACTGCTGGTGAACGGGACTCTGGGCACGCCCACAGACAGAGCCCCTCAATCGGGCCCAGTTCCCAGCACCGTCCCTGCTCTGGGGCCCATCCTGCACCCTACTCTGTGCCCTGGCACCCCGATTTATAAGGACTGCATCCACTGGCTGCTCTGACCTTTGGCTTCCGGGAGGTCTGAGAGTGGGCAGAGAATGAAGTGCCCCTTCTTCCTTCATGGCCTTATGGCATTCTCCTCTATAGCTAAGGCGCTCTCTCTCTCTCTCTCTCTCTCTCTCTCTCTCTCTCTAAGGTCCCAGTAATCACTTCTTCCTCCTTCCTCTTCAGGCCTAGGGTGGTCATTTGCCCCCCCTCCCAGGCCAGTCTTATGTCTCCTATGGGCGCCGCCTTCCGGTCAGTGCCCCGCCCCTCCTCCCCCAGCCAGGCCCCTCTCCCAGCTCTCCAAGTTCTAGCTGTGGGCCTCACAGGAAGCAACAGAGGAAACTGCTTCACGCTAAGGGCTAGCCAGTCATGGCGGCTGGAGACTCAGGACCAGCTGTCATACTGAACAGATCCTCTCTGCCAGTGCCCACAGAATCGTGGCACCGTAGCCTGCTGGAGTCACGGACCGTGAAACCACGTTTCCCCACAAGTTCCCAGCACACCGGGTGAAATAGCAGAGTTTGTCTGACGTTCCTGGAGAGTGTGCTTGCCTGTTATGCATTTCTTATGAGTCGAGCAGGACTTGTGTCTCCAAAACTCAGGGAGTTGTGCAAACCCTGATGTCTTTTTTTTTTTTTTTTTAAGATTTATTTATTTTATTTGAAAGTCAGAGTGACACAGAGAGAGAAGGAGAGGCAGAGAAAGAGCGGTCTTCCATCCACTGGTTCACCCAATTGGCCGCAACGGTGGGAGCTGTGCTGATCTGAAGCTGGGAGCCAGGAGCAGGGGCCCAAGGACTTGGGCCATCTTCTACTGCCTTCCCAGGCCATAGCAGAGAGCTGGATAGGAAGCAGAGCAGCCGGGACTTGAACTGGTGCCCATATGGGATGCGGGCACTCAGGCAGCGGCCTTACCCACTGCGCCACAGTGCCGGCCCCTGAATCTGATGTCTTAATGTTCATGGTTGATGGAGTGAGGGTGGAGACTTAATGTAATGGTGCAGGGGGTGGGGCGTGTGGGAGGTCTTTAGAGGCGTGGCCTTGGAGGGTTCTGGCAAGAGGTTTGTCTTCGTTCAAGTTTGGCCTTGTTGCGGCCCCTCTGGCTTCCTGGCTCGCCGAGTGATCGCTCTGCAGCTGCCACACCAACCTCCTCCGTCAGATGCCAGCCTGTGGGGCTGCCCAGTCCTGAACTGGACCTCCAAACTGTAAGCTGAGCTAGACTTTTTCTTCCCAAAGAAGGTCTCCTTGGGAATTTTAATTGAAGAATGAGAAGCTGACTAATACAGCATTTCTTTGGTCTTGTATCTTTACCGTAAAATCCCAGGCAAAATCTGACATTTGCCTCGGAATATCTCCCTTGGTCATTTTTATATAAAAATAGTGTCCTTCAGCTAAATATCTGCGGACAACTGTGCTCCCAGAGGATGCGCCCTGCTCATCCCGTGGCGGTGAGTGCTCCTGGTGCAGGCACACCACTGGGACCACACAGTGGAGGGCGCTCAAGCCCACCAGCTCTGCCAGGCGGGGACCAGAGCTGTGTGACAGGAGGTTAGAAGGGAAGTGGGAGGAGGCGCATGTAGGGGGCAGTAGGAGGTGCAGGGGTGCAGGAACAGCAAATAGGCAGTCCCCTGCTGCCCACAACCCAACCCACATATTCTACAGCACGGCTCCTGCAAGGGGCTGGAGACGGGCTGTTGCAGGAAGTTTTTGTGTCCCTGATGGATGTCTCGGGTCTTAAGATTACATGGGGCTGGGGGCTGGCGCTGGGCCTAGTGGGTAAAGCCTCCTCCTGCAGTGCTAGCATCCCATATGGGCGCCGGTTCAACACCCAGCTGCTCCACTTCCTATCCGGCTCTCTGCTGTGGCCTGGGAAAGCAGAAGATGGCTCAAGTCCTTGGGCCCCTGCACCCATGTGGGAGATCCGGAAGAAACTCCTGGCTCCTGGCTTCAGATTGGCTCAGCTCCTGCCATTGTGGTCAACTGTGGAGTGAACCAGCGGATGGAGGACCTCCCCTCACCCCACCCCACCCCCTCCTCTCCTTCTCTCTGTGTATCTCTGACTTTCAAATAAATAAATACACCTTTAAAAAAGATTACATGGGGGACATCACTGTGATATAGCAGGTAAAGCCACCACCTGCAGTGCCGGCATCTCATGTGGGTGCTGGTTCGAGTCCCAGCAAATCCATTTCCGATCCAGCTCACTGCTATGGCCTGAGAAAGCAGAAGATGGCATAAGTGCTTGGGTCCCTGCACCAGCATAGGAGACTTGGAAGAAGATCCTGGCTCCTGGCTCCTGGATTCCAGTAGCCCCCGCTCCAGCCATTGTGACCATTTTGGGAATGAACCAGCAGATGGAAAACACCTCTCTCCCTCTCTCTCTCTGCCTCTGCTTCTGCCTCTCTCTAACTCTGCCTTTCAAATAAATAAATATTTAAATCTTAAAAGAAAGAGGTTACTTGACATCCTGATGTGCTATTTGTTTGAAGAGTTGGCCTCAGATGACTATCATCCATTCCACTGTGTTAGCTGCTCTTTAGAGATGTTCCAGTGCTGAAATGTACGATGCCATAGCCATCGCTTGGATGCTAAGGGGATGGTTCCAGGACCCCGCAGATACCCACATCTGCAGATGCTCAAGCCCCTGGTATAAATTGGCAGAGTCTCTGTGCGTCCCACGCACATCCTCCTGCATCCTTAAATCATCTCTGGCTTACTTACGACATCTAATCCGTCAGCTCCATGTAAACAGTTGTTTACTGAACTGTTTGGGGAAGAAGGATGCCATTTTTCTTTCCAAATATTTTCAATTCAAAGTTCCTTGAAATCATGAATACTGAGCCCAAGGACACTGAGGGCAGACTGGATATTGAACATTAAAGGAACACTTCCTAAGGCCATTCCCTCTTCAGCTGACAATTGTGGAGATAAAAAGCCACAGTGCAGGCACGCAGTGGTTAATCAGCATCCCGTATCAGCGTGCCTGGCATCGGCGTGACTGATCCAGCTCCCTGCTAACGCGCACCCTGGGAGGCAGCAGAGGGTGGCTCCAGGACTTGGGATCCTGCTGCCCACGTGGGAGACCTGGACTGCTCCGGGCTCCTGGCCTTGGCCTGGCCCAGTCCTGACTGTCTTAGACGTTTAGGGACTGAAGCACTACACGCACGATGTCTCTCTGACTGCCTCTCTGTCTCTCTGCCTTCCGAAGGAAATGAAAATCAATACATACATTCTACACAACAACAACCCCCTTTGGAACACACGGGGCCCATGACTCCCCACCCCCACCCCAATGCCCAGGACACGTGCACCCGTACACATACATGTGTGGTCTATGGACGCCGGCCCTGTGGGCGCCCAGAGCGTAGTGGGAGGTGCTGTGGCAGCTCAGAGCCTGGCATGTTATCCCTGCCTCTGTCACTGGTGAATGACATGGCCAGCAGAACCTGGACTCAACCACGTGCCGGCTGGGGACCTGGTGTGACTGGTTAAGTGCTCTGAGCCTCAGCTGTGTGCTCACTAAAATGGGAGCGCATGTTTTCAACCCTGCAGGGGTGTCACGGGACGGCACGCATGCAAAGTCGGTGACCGACACTCAGCTCCCGTGTTAGCCCCTCTGGGCCGTGTGTGTGTGTGTGTGTGTGAGAGAGAGAGAGAGAGAGAGAGAGAGAGAGAGAGAGAGAGCGCGCGAGACTGCGGGGGGGGGGGCATCGTCTCTGGGGGATGGACACTCACCTCTCTGCTCAGGCCCTCACCGGGAGGGGCAGGCGCTCCTTCGAACGCCTCTTGCAGCCGGCGTCCCTGCTCCAGCCTCAGGGCCTCCCTCAGGAGCAGCAGGTGGGTACGCTTCTGCGCCTCAGCCTCCCTCAGCTCGGCCACCTGCTGCTCGTGCCTCCAGACCTCCCTGTCCACGCCCGCTGCCAGCGGGAGAGGCGGGGGCGGCACGCACACCTGCAGCGGGGTGACGGTCAGGTTCACCTCCCGGTCCCGGCCCAGGATGTACTGGTAGAGCCTGTAGTGGCGGAGGAAGGTGTTGTGGAAGTAGTCACAGAGGGCCAGCAGGTGGGCGGGGTTGAACTGCTTCTGGTAGTCCCTGAGCTTCCTCCCGAGGGTCAGCACTGCGTCGGTGATGGAGCAGCCTGGGACAGAGCAGAGGGGCCAGAGAAGCATTGAGAACCAATCGAGCCTTCACCCAGAGTCCCTGTCTGAATGGACAGCCCAGATTACCATTCACCAGCTTGTGAAGGTGGGGAGAACATCTCATTTCCCTTTTTGCCTTGGCTTCCAGGAAGCTCAGAGTCCATTTTATGCACTCACATTTCTCCCATCCTTTCTTTTATGAGTATCCCACTTCCTACCTAGTTTTGACCTTTTAGCTCTTGTTTTAAAGATTTACTTCACCCAAGAGCAGAAGGGAATTCTGATAAGAGTGTGGTATGAGGAGGTCAGAGAGACGTCCAGGCTGTTGTGACATTGGTGACTTGTGTCACAGAATTGGACAGGTTCTTCATCTCATGCAAAGGATCAGCCTTCATGGGCAAAATCCCTGCTGTCAGGCGTCTCCCGTTCTCTCTCCTCTCCCTGTCGCCCCTACCACTCACAAGCCCTGTTCCAAGAGGCAAGGCTGTCACCAGCCTGTGACTTGGACTCGGTGGGGACGTGGTCCATGATGAGTGCTGACAGTTCTGTGCGAGTCCCAGTGAGCAGAACCCATGCAGACACACGGGCCAGTGGCGTCAGCATGCGCCCTCAGTGCCAACTTGAGCAGACGCGGCTTCTCCCACGGCACTGTCCTTGGAGCCCGCGGCGAACCTGGCCGGGCCTCTCCTGCTCCGAGACTCATTGTTCACCTCTGCTGAATTTGCAGGCTGGGCCGTGGGCTCCAGGAGTGCGGCCGCTGCGTCTACTGATGACAAAGTGGTGGATGCAGGCAGCCTGGCTGGTCCGCCCAGCCAGCCCCCTCTCCGTGAGTGAGTCCCGGGGAGCCTGGAGGGGTCTCCCCACCCTGGCTGGGCACTCCCCACTCCGCCCTGCACCTCGCCTGCACTTTATCTCTAGGCTCTTGGCTCCTCCCCAACCTCCAGCCTCCTCCTGGTGCCTGGAGGGAGCACTGTCTCATGTAAATATTCATGGAAGGGCCGCTCTCCCGATTGGAGCAAGCTTCCGAAGAGCAGGGCAGTGTCCCATGGGTCCCCGGGCGGGGACCTCCTGGTGGTGCAGGGGAAAGGCTAGGTGGGCTGGTTCCTAGGATAGGACTGGGCTGGCATTTGTAGCCTGGTGACCGGAGAGTTGGGAGCCAGATTGAGCCACAAGAACCCAGTGACTGGACGTGGTTCTGCCAGGTGATGGAGCCACAGCTGGCCCCCAACCTGGGACTCAGCTGCTGGCTCCCTTCATGCCGCCTGAACTGGGTGGATGGCCAGAGATGGATCGCAGACCTCGCCATGTCGGCTTCTTGCAGGGCATTCGTGCCCACGGTGGCGCCATCACCTCACAGAGCTGAGGCTGCCAGTAAAGCAGCCCGTGAGAACACTCCGGTGTGGGGCGACACTGTAGGTGCCGGCATGAGGACACGTCCTTGGCCCAGCATGTCCAAGCCGGGAAGGGAGGCTTCCTCCAGCTGGGGACGCTGGAGCCCAGGGCAGATGGATGAGGAGGAACGAGGCTGAAGATGAGGGGGAAGACGCCCCAGCCAGAGAGATCGCAGGGATCCGTGCTGGCTGTGGGCCAAGCTCAGCGGGGCTGTGTGCACGGGCCACCGCCGGCCCAGAGCCCCCCGGGGGGCAAAGCTGGGGCCTGGGGCGGGGGGAGGGGGGACCGGACAGGGGAAGAGAGCTTGAGACCTGCAGTTTGGACAGAGAAACCCCGGAAGGGCGTGTGCACTGCATGGAAGAGTGGGCCTTCTTCATGAAACCCTGGGACGGGCTACAGGGAGCCCCCAAAAGTGCATCTGGAATTTTGCTTGCACATCTGTTTCCGAGGCTGAGGGTGCAGGGAGCAGCCTCAGATCCTTCCGAGGGAAGAACAGCAAGCAGAGAGCTGGGGAGCCCACAGAGGTGCTGAAGTGAGAAGCCGAGGTCAGCCAGGGCTTCAGGGGGCTGGGGGTGGCGGGGTGGAGAGGGTGGGCACGCGGGCACCGTTTGTGGGCATCAAAGCCTGAGCTCAGGCCAGCACAGAGGCCCGTGTGACTCGTCAGACCTCCTCTGGGCTCCCAGGAGCTGAACTGGCCGGACCTGGCAGTGCCTGCGGGCAGGGTCGCCCGCCTCCCCACCCCACCCCCGCCCCAGGAGCTGGTCTCTGGGCAGCCCCTGGCAGCCATGCACAGTGTGCAGATTCGGGAGGCACAGTCAAGCTGAGTGCCCCACGTGCAGCTCGTCCTGCTGTGAGCGCAGTTGGTGGCCTGAGCCTGGAAGACCCTGCTCCAGGTCGGGGAGGAAGGCGCCCCGGGGCTGAATTCTAGCTTCCAGCCCAAGCCTCTTCTTGCCAGTTCTGAGTTTCGGCAGAGCTCTCCAGAGCTGGCTCCTGAGCCCACACTCCCCGAGCCCCGGGTTGAGACGCTCCGGATGACTCAGCCCAGGGATTAAGTGGCAGGGAGAAGCCTCTGGCTGCTGGGCGGACAGACGGATCTGTGCCTGCAAGTTGCCCTTCAATAACAGGGAGTGGCCTTCATTTGCATTGGCGGCTGGGAACTTCCTGAACTTGGTCCCCAAGCCCCTGGAGGCCAGCACCTGCGAGGGGCCCTGGCACAGCAGGGGAGGAGGAGAGGAATGGGGAGGGGAGGAGCGGGGGAGGCTGGCAGATGGATGGGGCCAGGAGGCACAGCGCTGGCCTCACACTCAGGGAAGGGGCAGAGGGGGAGCAAGGGAGAGGGCCCCATCCCCGGGGAGTTGGAAGCCGTGAAGGGAGGACCCAGGTGGCACTGCTGCCCCCTGACAAAACCAGTTTGGCTGCCCCCGACTTGGCGCGGAGTGGGAGAAACTGAGTCAAGTGGCGGCCTGGCCTGAGCACTTTGCCAAGCAGGGCTGGCCCGGGATTGGGGAAAGTGGACGGAAGCCAGGCCCGCCTGCGCCCCCTCCCACCCCCTCTCCTAGCTGTAGTGGTGCCCCGGTCCCCTGCGATGCCCTCCTCCCAGCAGCCCTGAATGTGACTGTGACTGTGAGCGGGGCGGCTGCTCTCCCCCTGCACCAGGCCACGCACACTGGGGACTCCCCGGCCTCTCCCAGCCCAGCAAGGCTGGGGCAGGCACCATGCCCTCTACCCAGAAGAGAAACCGAGGCTTAAAGAGGCATAGGTATTTGCTCAGGGACACACACTGAGCTGGACTATAATTCTCCAGCCAGCCATCTGGTCGACCGGCTTTGGGGGTCTCTTCGTAGGCCCTTGGAGGTAGATGCTGCAGGGACCCCCCACTCTCAGTTTTCCAGAGGAAGTTCTGCAATAGGTATGACTTCAAAACGAATGCTCTGTGTTGGATCCAAAGGAAATTGAACACAGCTGTGATTTGCCAATAGACCCAGCAGAACACGCTAATGAGCACACACATCACCAAAACATGTTTAGCGATGATGTTGCTCAAAGCTACTGGGGACAGAGAGTTGCTCCGGATCAAAGAGTACATCTGGGGACATCCTGAGCTAGTGTGGGCCTCTTGTCCTGCAGATGGGCCAACTGAAGTCCGAGAAAGCGTAGGACTTACCTAAGGCTCACAGGAGCAGTCAGGGCTTGCGCTCCAGCCCAGGGGTCAGGGGTCAGGGGTCAGGACCTGGCAATAGAGCTGTCCTCCCAGGGTAGGGGAGGAGAGGTCCCGCCTCCACCCAGTTTCTATTTCTTATCATTACCCCTGGGCCCTGCACAGATACCTCTCAGAAAAGGGGAGGGGGTGGTACACTCTGCTAGGGTGGGAGGGGATAAGCCTGGGCAGGAGCTCTGGTCCGGTGCTGTCTATGCAGTCAGCGTGGTGACTATGACTACTGGCCTGGGGACAGGCAGGGATTTGGGGAAGAGCTCTGAGAGAGCTCCACCATCGCTGGAGACCTCTTGTGGGCTCCTGTCTGTCGCCGGGGCTCTGGGCTCTTGGCCTCCCCTCCCTTTGATGGCAGAATACCAGTCCCCAGAGAAACACCCCTTTCTGAGTCACAGCTGGGGGAGAGGGAGCTGCAGCAGCAGCAGCGCCGCCTGTGACTCCGCCCTGGAGGACCACACCGTCACTGCCCTGGAGCTGCACACAGAACACTGGATAGCCGCAAACTGGTCTCAGCCACCATTCAGCCATGTGGAGGCCACCGCGCACAGGCTCCCAGGGATCCACGATGCCATCAGCACCAGGACCCTTCCTCAGAGCTCAGCTCCTCTCCCAGGGCCAGGGCATGTGCCTGGCAGTCCACGAGCCACGGGCTCCCATCCAGACTCTGCTTCCCATAACTTGCAGGGGTGACACCCTGTCGTATGGAGAGACTGTGTTCTGCTGACCCCTTCCTCTGTGGACGGACCCCTGGGTTGGTGCCACCTGGACTGTTTTGAATACCGCTCTGTGAACATGGTGTACAAGCAGCTGTTCCAGTCTCCTCCTTAAGATTATTTTTGGGGACCAGCGCTGTGGCGTAGCCGGCAAAGCCATCACCTGGGTGCCAGTTCGAGTCCCGGATACTTCACTTCCGATCCAGCTCTCTCTATGGCCTGGGAAAGCAGTAGAAGATGGCCCAAGTCCTTGGGCCCCTGCACCTACAGTGGAGACCTGGAAGAAGCTCCTGGCTCTTGGCTTTGGATCAGCTCAGCTCCTGCCCTTGCAGCCAACTGGGGAGTGAACCAGTGGATGGAAGATCTCTCTCTCTCTCTCTCTCTCTCTCTCTCTCTCTCCCTCTTTTGTCTCTCCTTCTCTCTCTGTGTAACTCTGACTTTCAAATAAATTTTAAAAATCTTTAAAAAAATTGTTTTCGGCTATGTAATCAGAAGATTGCTGGGTCATATGATAACTTCACGGATAAGTTTTTGAGGAACCACCCTACTGTTTTCTTGTCCCCTAAGGTTTTTTTTTTTGTTTGTTTGTTTTTAATTTTTGTTAAAGATAAAGCAATAGCTACATTGCAGGGAAAATCTACCCAAAATCTAGGATTAGGAAGATTTTGTTGTCCTTTTAAAGATTACCTTCCTTGCTCGCTCGCCTGTGGCTCAAAGAGCAAACGCAGGGGCTGTCTATTTCAAAGACCACCATGGGCTTTTGCTCAGTGGTCTGTCCACTGGGTCAGTTTAGCAATCCCCCCTCGCTGCTCCTCCCTCCCTTTTCTCAAGAAGTCGACTGCTTCAAGCTAAGGAGCTGTAGCAAAGCTGTGACGACTGGCAAGTGAGCTGGCTGAGCTCTCTGAGCCCCAGCTGTACCCCGTGGAAGGGAACCACAGTGTGTGTGCACCTGCCATGGCTGGGAGCGTTCATTAGATGACGGAGGCGGAGAGCTTTGCCGACCATGACACGGAGTGGACGTCCGCTGTCGCTGGGGTTGTCATTGTCTTCGCCTTGCCCGGTCGTCCCAGCAGCCTGGAGCTCCACGGGCAGTGACCTGGGCTCGCTGTACTCTACTCTGCAGCGCTAGCGTTAGAGTCACTGTTAGAGTCAGGGCAGGACAGGGGCGAGCGGGCAGGAAGGTCAGAGAGAAGGTTCCAGTGGAACAGCAGGAAGAAGGTTCCAGAAGGGAGTCACTCTGTGCAGAGTCTCCTCTTGAGAAGTGAGAGGTGTTCGCCAGAGGCTTGACAGCCGTGTGCCGAGGACCCTGGGGAGAGGAGTCCCCAGTGTGGGTGCCAGGAGGAGAGCTCGGGTTGGGCGGCCGCTTGGGTCCCTTTCCCCACAGGAAGTGGTGGGCCCTCCATGGAGCTGAGCATCCCTCTTACATGGCTTGTGCCCCGTGACCAAGCTCTGAGGCTGACTCAGGCTCCCTGGGGGAGCCCCGACTCATCACCCCAAGGTGAGAGCCACTAGGATGTGGACAACATGGCCCTGTGCTAGCCTATGACTCTGCTACCTCCTTCTCAGTCCTTGTCCCCTCTGATGCTGGGGGGAGCCGTGAGACTGCCTCACATCTCCACAGGTGGAGGAAGGACAAGAGAAGTAGGAGGTGAGGCAAGGCATCCTTCCAAGGGCTGGAGGTGTGGCGTTCAGGGGACCTGTTCCCTCGGCCCACACACAGGTGGCAGGCCTGGCCCAGCCTCTCAGCTGGGATGGGGACACCCACCACCCTGAGGCTTCCTGCTGGGGACCAGGATCCCGCGAGGGCTTCACCCAGTCCCCCCAGGTGCTCACTCCTCCTGCACAGCCTGAGCCCAGGCACCACAGGGGCCGGTCCAGGCTTCCCACCCCTCAGGCCAGCAGGCACCTGGTCTATACGTTCCCTGCTCAAGGCAGAAGGGCTGTGTGCTCTGCCATGAGACAGACCTGGACTCAAAGCCCAAGGCCACCCCCTGGGGGGGGCGGGGCTGGGACAAGGTCTCTGGGCCTCCATGTCTTTGGCCTTACATGAATGCCTGCCAGGCTGGGCCGAGCTGTGGGAGGAGCTGTGCTCACACCTGGCCTCCCTCTGCGGCCGAGCGGCCACTGGCACCAGGAAGGGGAAGGAGTCCCTGGCACACTCCTGGCTTGTGGCCCATTTTAGTGTCACCAGGGCACTATGTCCCCACTCAGAAGCGTTACAGGCCCCACCCCCAAATTCATATGTTAGGGTCCTATCCCAGGACCTCAGAATGCGGTGTGTTTGGAGAGAGGGTCTTTACAAAGGTGATTAGGTTCAACGAGGCCGATCCAGTAGGGCTGATGTCCCATAAGTAGAGGACATGAGGACCCAGACCACGGAGGGAGGATGCTGGGAGAAGATGGCCCCAGAAGGCCAAGGAGAGAGGCCGCGGGGAGCCAGCCCTGCCCACACCAGTCCCCAGCCGGGGGACGTAAATTCTGTTGTCCGAGCCGAGCAGCTGGTGGCTCTCGGTGACGGTGGCCTTGGCTGACTCAGGCCTTGGAGGGAGCTGTAGAGCAACGGCTGCCCACTGGGCCCTAGGAGTGCTCTCCTGAGATCCCAGTCAGAGGCTTCCGGACACTCCGCCACCAGCCAGAGCAGAGGAGTTGCACACAAAACCCCTCCAGGCCTAGTCGGAGGGGCCCTGGGCTGCGCTGGGAGGAGGCTCAGCCAGGCCCCCGGAGGCGGCACCTGCTCTCCACTCCGCCTGCTGTGTGGACTGATGGAGCAGAGCCTAGGCCAGCCATGAGCAAGGGTGAGGGGAGGAAGGGCCCCCCAGGGCCCCGGCTGGGGGACGAGAGCCAGTGTCTGCCTCCGCCTCCTGCGGTGGCCCGGGTGACAGTCCCTGGATGCACTTCACAGACAGCAGGCCGTGACACGCTCCGCATCTGTACCCTCCACGTCCTTCCAGCCCCCCTGACTGTTCTCCCCACCCCAGGAGGGAGACGGCATCACCAAGAGGGGCCGATGCCCACCAGGTGCTGCTGATGAAGAGGGACAGAAGCAGCAGCCTGGTCCAGGTGGTGCTTGGTGGTGAGGCGGGTGGGAGACAGGGCAGGGCCCCCACACCTGCAGGCTCGGCTCCCGGCCCTTGGAGGCTGGAGGTGGGCAGGCCACACCCCAGGGGTTCCTGAACGTCCTCTCATCACCTGAGCCTGGTAAGGTGCTGGAGATCTGCCCCTTCCTGAGGTCCCTCCCACTAGGCCATGCTGGGAGGTGTCAGCCCCTCTGTGCGGTGGCTGCTGACCTCACCCTCTGTCCCCAGGAGTCAGCTGGGTGTGACCTGCCCTGGGCTTCCTGGGGACTGGCTTTGGAGTTGCCAAGAAAGAGCCCTTTCTTCTGGCCCCGCACTTGAGCCCAGAATGTCCTGGGTGGAATCAGCTAATGCTTTTGAATAAAGGGCCACCTTGGCCCTCCCTGTCCTGAGGCCTGATCAGGCCGGGAGATAAGCTGAGCTGGCGGCTGTCCTGGCAGAGCCTCTGTCATTGTTGTGCAAACGTGACCCTCCTTGAACGCTGCCTGCCAGCCTCCTTATCTCGCAGGCAAACAGAACTCAATCATCTTCAGTCCCAGATTAGCAACAACAACAAAGATCCCTGGGGAAGCTCCTTCCAAGAAGGGTGCCCGCCCCACCCCACCCCGCTGAGCTGCGTCCTGCGTCCACACCTGGGACTGTGGGACAGTGCCCCCGCAGGAGATGGGAAAGGCCGGGTCACATCTGGGACCTCACCTGCCATCTCCACCAGCTCTTCCCACTGGCGCACCTAACCAGGGCAGTGAAGAGTGCCTGTCTCTCTCTGGCCAGCCGCGATGTGCACCCAGAGACGGTTATGGGTGTGGGGGCAGCTGGATTAGAGGCCAGGTCAGAGGTTGCCTGGGACTATCCTGCTGGTGATGGTCTAGACCCATCAGCAAGATAAAGGAAAGGAGAATGCCACCAGTGATGCCCTGAGGGCAGTGTCCAGCTCCTGCCCAGCACAAGCAGAGGCGTAACCCCTGTGCCACAACGCTGGCTCCTCACCCTATGTCATGTAATCCTTCCAACTGCCCTGCGGATGGGAACTGCTATCACCCCCATAAAATGGGTGAGGTTATGCAGTGATGAGTGAGGAGGTAGGATCTGAACCCAGAGCCTTTGACTGCACAGCTGGACTCGCCATTGCTCCACTCTAGGCCTCTGACACCAGCTCGCACACAACCTCCTATGTGCTCCTGGGAGTCTCCGTCTCCCTGGGCGGCAAGATCCACTCTTGCGTTCCTTCCTGTCTCCATTCAGCGCCTGTGGCTTGCTGCGTGCACTCTTTGGTGCTGGGAGGACAGAGAAAACATGAGCAGGATGTCAACCCCTTCTCGGAGTTGAGGTGTCTCTGTGGCCCAGCCTCCCTAGCTGTGGGACAATGGGGAGGTGTTTGAAATAAACAGAGAGGGAGGGAGGATGGCGGTGGTCTGGGAAGGCTGAGGGATGCAGCCGAGCAGGGACAGGGAGTCTGCAGGTGAAATGCAGGAGCCAGGTGTCAGGGGCCTGTAGGGAGCAGCCCAACCCAGGAGGCTGGGCTGCAGGCGGGGTCAAGATGGGCTCTGGGTGGCAAAGTCTGGAGATGGAAGTGTTGTGCACATGAGGGAGCTTGCCCAGAGCTGACAGGCACCGGAAGGGACAGAGAGAAGATCAGGCCAATGACCAGAGACTGGGGTCCAACAGGTGCCAACCATGAATCTGAAAGACACAATCCTGAATGCCATAATCCCAAATGTTGAAGCCTTGAAAGATCAAAAGCCTTGAAGGAGAGTGTTTGGCTTAATAGTTAAGATGCCAGTTAACACACCCACATCCAGGGCCGGCGTTGTGGTAAAACAGGTTAAGCCTCTGCCTGCAAACCAGTTGTAGGCACCGGTTTGAGTCCTGGCTGCTCCACTTCCAATCCATCTCCCTGCTAATGTGCCTGGGAAAGCAGCAGAAGATGACCCAAGTGCTTGAGGCCCTGCACCCATGTGGGAGACCTGGAAGAAGCCCTGGGCTCTAAGGTTTTGGCCCTTGCTTTTGCTGCCATTTGGGGAGTGAACCAGCAGATAGAAGATCTCTCTCTCTCTCTCTCTCAATCTCTAATTCTGCCTTTCAGATAAATTAACAACTTACATATATTTTAAAATTAAATATATTAAGAACATATATATTCTCTCTATGTATATGTGTGTGTGTGTATATATATATATATATATATATATATATACACATACATATATATACATGCAATGAAGACACCCACATCCCATATCAGAGTGCCTCTGTTTGATTCTTGGTTCTGGCTTCTGACTCCAGCTTCCTGCTGCTGACAACCCTGGGAGGTGGCAGGTGATAGTTTAAGAGGTTGGGTCTCTGCCACCCATGGAAGACCTGGACAGAGTTCCTGGCTCCTGGGTTCCATCTGGCTCAGCCCCAGACATTGCAGATATTTGGGGAATGCACCAGTGGACGAGAGCTCTTTGTCTGTCTGCCTCGGGAAAGAGAAGGGAATTTCTAAATTCTAAAATTCTTTTGATATGTATATTTTAAACACTTATTTTTTCATTACTCACTGTGCCCGCATGGGATGCTGTGCTGCAGGAGTTGGCTTTGCCCACTATGCCCTGGTGCTGGCCCCACTCTAACATTCTTAAAAATATGAAAATTCCCAAAATCCCAATCCTGAAAGCTCAGATCCCTGGAAGTGCAATTCCCACTGGAGAAAAAGGCGAGATAGGAGTGGCAGAAGGCCAAATTCTGGAGAAGGGATTAAAGTTAATCCCTGAGGTGGGAGTTAGGGTCAGGATTTTCTGTGCGGTTAAAAATCTGTGTACAACTTTTGACTCTCTCAAAACTGCTAAGAACCAGCTGTTACCCAGAAGCCTTGTGGATCACCATGGGCTGAAGTTCTTGGGCCATCATCTGCTGATTTCCCAGGCAAATCAGCAGGGAGTTGGTTTGGAAGCAGAGCAGCAGGGATTTGAACTGGTGCTCGCATGGGATGCTGGAGTTATAGGTAGAGGCTTAGCCCACTATGCCACAACGCCGGCCCATAGCAATGATTGACTATGGCATCTTTGCATTTGCTTACGTCTCTCTGGACCTGGGATGGCTGCATGGATAATCTGTGTTAATGTGCCAAAGTCCGAGTAAATCTCATCTGTTATGACAGCTCTGGGTATGTTTTCTGGTAGCAAATCATGACTATCGTCTCTGTATATTTTATGCATTTATAACATGGCTAAATTTTTCTTAATTTTTTTAATATTTCTGGGCTACGTGGTTTGTGAGTCTTTTTTCGAATTGTTGAAAATTTCTGCCCTGCCCCCCAAATCCACACAAAAGTGATGGCACATGGCCCAAACCCGTGCTGTTCAGGGGCCAACTGCATTGTGTTTTCAGTAGTAAGCAGCAGTTGCTAAGTTACTCAAACATGTGGCACCTCTACCCCAGCCTTCCCAGGACGCCCTTTGTGAGAGAATGAAAGGAAACCATCAAACGCGGCATCCTCTGACCCAGTGACACTCACCGACACGCAGAGTCCGCCAGCGCTGCGCGTGTGTGAGTGAGGGACGTTCTTGGTCAGCGCTGACTGTGGAAAGAAGCAGACGTCTGTTTACCCCTAAATCTGACCCGGCAAGACTAGCTCATGCTTCACTCGGCTAATGGATAGCACTTTTTTTTTAAGGTTTGCTTATGTATTTGAAAGACAGATTTAGAGAGTTAGAGAGAGAGAGAGAGAGAGAGAGAGAGAGAGAAATAGAGAGGTCTTTTATCTTCTGAAGCCAGGAGTCTGGAACTCCATCCAGGTCTGCCTTATGCGTGGTAGGGGCCTGAGGACGTGGACCATCCTCTGCTGATTTTCCAGGTGCATTAGCAGGGAGTTGGACCGGAAGTGGAACAGCCAGCACTCGAACCAGTTCCCACAGGGAGTGCTGCTATGGCAGGCAGAACCTCAATCTGCTGTGCCACAGTGCCGGCCCCATGGATGGCACTTTTAAAACTCTTCCCACTTCTATTTTTAATCAGATGTATACAGTCCATGCTCTTGTTGGATCTGAAGATTCTAGAACTTATTTTCTCACTTATGAATTAGTGACTGAAGAAGGTGAAGCTTGTTATAAATGCTTATTTGAAGATTTGGTGAAGTTTTTAGGCGAACGTGGATTTCAACGGAATCCCCAAACCATAATGGCAGAGCGAACGCTAGGTGAGATCAGGGCCTTCAAGTATGAGTCCTAGAAGTGATTTGCAACCCAGGGAAGTTTGCTTTTCCTTTCAGCTCAGTGCCTGTGCTGGAAGATTCAAATGAATGGAGGGAGCGAGGGGAGGAAGGAGGGAGGGAGGGGTGGGCCATGGCTCTGCGGAGGGCTCTGGGCACAGGGACCCCAGGGGCTCCTGTGGGCCAGCAGCCTTGCGTGCTCCCGCCCTGGGCGCCCCGTACCTGCGGTTTCCTTGAGCAGCTCCTCCGTGAACGTGAGCACCTGGACCACCTGCACCCACGGGAAGCCTCTGCCCACCGCAAAGAGGAGGCTCTCGTGGAGGGTGTCCAGCACGATGCTTCTGCGGGCGTCTCTCCATTCGTCTATCTCCTCCCAGTCCAGAAGTCTCCGCAGGTGCTCCCGACCTTCCGGCTTCTGCGGGGCGTGACACAGG
The DNA here is from genome assembly GCA_949820135.1 of Sylvilagus floridanus. Classification (NCBI taxonomy): domain Eukaryota; kingdom Metazoa; phylum Chordata; class Mammalia; order Lagomorpha; family Leporidae; genus Sylvilagus; species Sylvilagus floridanus. The sequence continues at coordinate 41,697,925 of OX463242.1, forward strand.
GTGGGGAGCCAAGAGGCCATCCTTAGCTGGAGCATCACTCTCCGGGGCCCTGCCAGTCACTCAGAGCCCAGAAGAGCAGCCGGGGACACAGGTTCTCCTCGGTCTCCGGGCAGCTTTCCCTCTGTTCTCTGGAGCTTCGCGCGCTTGCCTTACCAATGCTTCCTGCAGCACAGGTTTGCAGACCCGCACGGGCCTCGAGTTCAGGATTGTGAATCCTCCTGTCTCTCCCCTGAAACAAAATCTGACTTCCCTCAGAGCCTGCTCTTAACTAGCTGCTCTAGAGGTGTCGATCTAATCAGGAAATTCTTACTAACGTGTAAATGGCTGGCAGGGAGAAGACTCAGTGAGGCAATGCTTTAGCCAAAGAGGGCGTCTTCCTTGGTGGAGATTCAGGCACTCTGGCAGCCCATGAGGAAAAGACAAAGGGGCACCTTTCCCTATCTAGAGGGTAGAGCCCTACAGATCACCAGCAGGTGTAGGAGGGCACAATGCCAGCTAAAGCAGGGGTGGGTAAGAAGTGTGGGCTGGGCTGATGTGTGGCACTGTGGGTTAAGCTGCCAGCTGCTAGGCTGACATCCAATAAGGATAATGGTTCGAGTCCTGGCTGCTCCACTTCTGATTCAGCTGCCTGCTAATGGCCTGGGAAAGCAGAGGAAGATGGCCCACGTGCTTGGGTCCGATGTAGGGCCACCCAGGTGGGAGACCTGGATGAAGTTCCAGGCTTCTGGCTTTGGACTGACCCAGGCCTCGTGGCCATTTGAGGAGTAAACCAGAAGGATGGAAGATCTCTTTTTGCAACTCTACCTTTCAAAACTTTTAAAAAAAAATTATTTATTTGAGGGGCCAGCGCTGTGGCTCAGCGGGTTAAAGCCCTGGCCTGAAGTGCCGGCATCCCATGTGGGCTCCGGTTCTAGTCCTGGCTACTCCTCTTCCAATCCAGCTCTCTGCTATGGCCTGGGATAGCAGTAGAAGATGGCCCAAGTCCTTGGGCCCCTGTACCCACGTGGGAGACCCGGAAGAAGCTCCTGGCTTAGGATCAGCGTGGCTTCGGCTGTTGCGGCCATCTGGGGAGTGAACCATCAGATGGAAGACCTCTCTCTCTGTAACTCTGTCTTTCAAACAAATAAAAATAAACCTTAATAAATAAAGACAATAAAAAGTATTTATTTGAAAGGCAGAGTTAGAGAGAGAGAGAGAGAAAGAAAGAGAAAGAGAAATCCTCCAAAGTCAGGAGTCAGGAGATTTTCTAGGTCTTCCACACAGGTACTGGAGCCCAAAGACTTGGGCCATCTTCTGATGCTTTCCCAGGCCTTTAGCATGGAGCTAGATCTGATGTAGAGCAGCCGGGACTTGAACTGGTACCTATATGAGATGCTGGCACTGCAGGTGGCGATTTAACCTACTGTCATAGCACCGGCCATCAAATAAATATTTTTTTAGATTTATTTTATTTATTTGAAAGAGTTACACAGAGAGGTAGAGAGAGAGAGAGAGAGAGAGAGAAAGGTCTTCTATCCGCTGGTTCACTCCCCAGATGGCCGCAATGGCCACAGCTGAGCCAATCCAAAGCCAGAAGCCAGGAGCTTCTTCCTGGTCTCCCATATGGGTGCAGGGGCCCAAGGACTTGGGCCATCTTCTACTGCTATCCCAGGCCATAGCAGAGAGCTGGATAGGAAGAGGAGCAGCCGGAACTAGAACCGGAGCCCACATGGGATGCCGGCACTTCAGGCCAGGGCTTTAACCTGCTGTGCCACAGTGTTGGCCCCTCAAATAAATATTTTTTAAAAATTAAATTAATATAATAAACTTTTTAAAAAAGAAAAAAAAAAGTGTGGGGGTGATATGGAGAAAACAAAATCAGCCCCTGGCTGCTGTGTGAGCAGCTTGGAGCCCTGTGAGATTTGCAACCAGACAGAGCGAGGCCTTCTCTGGTGTGAGGAGCCAGTGGCTGCGGGATCCTTGGGGAGCAGGAGGCGGGCTTGGAGATAGGGAGAGGCACAGAGCCCCATCCTCTGGCCCCAGGGACCCCTCTGCCTTGGCCTGACGCTCCAGAAGCCTCACATCGCCTGTGCTCCAAGGGCCTGAGGCTCCTGGGAGAGGCAGCACAGTCTCTTCGTCCCTTCTGCACAGGCTGCGCCACCCACGGGCTGTCGCCATGGCCCGAACGACCAGCCCACAAGCTGCAGGGGCCCTTCCTCTGCTGTGTGCCGAGTCCTGGCTGCAGGCCCACGGTGGGCACCTGGCGGCCCCTCCCCCAGCCCGAGTGCTCGTCCTGTAGACACCTCACTTCCCAGGGCCTCACCTGGAGCTGGAAGACCTCCTTCACTCCCTGGGCTGTTAGGAGCGCCATGGCCTGCACCCAGCTGCTGGCAGACTCAGCTGTACTGACTCAGGGTGTCCGGGACCCCGGGTAGGCCTGCCGGCTTTGTGAGGTCATGAGGCTGCCTCCTGGGGCTTTTCCTGGGCCTCCTGCCTCCTGCTGCCTCCGCGGAGCCCTGCTCTGGTTTCTTCTCCCACTGAGCCTCCGTCTTGCCCTCCTGCCACCAAGCGCTCCTGCAGCACACACGCACGCTTTGCCGCCTGCAGCAACTCCGTGTAGCTCCGGTCATGGCTTCCCTTCCTTCCAGGCTGGGGGATTACTCTCTGGGAGCGGCTTGCCCATGCTGGCTGCCGGCAGTCCTCACCGGTGCCGTGGCCCCTTGGTCCCTTGGCCCCTCGGCCTCCACCCCAGCCAGTAGCATCCTTCTACCCCAGCCGAGTTTCCAGCATCGTGACTTTGGCCAGGGGTGCACACACCAGCTCCGCAGGGGCGTCCCCAAGTGCAGCACCCAAGCCTGCGGGTCCCAGCTCCCTTCCCTGGCTAGCTTTGCCCTCGTCTCCTGAACGTCCCTGTGTCCACGGTCACCTGCCTCAGCGCTCATACCCAGGGCTGCTGTGGGGAGAGCCTGGGGACCCAGGCCTCTTGGCTCTCCAGATTGGAGCTCCTCCCTCGGAGACTGGGAGGGACAGGTTCCAGCATCCGTCACCTGTCCTACCAACAACCCCCCCCCCCCGCTCCACCTGGTGATTGGGCCTGGGCTCATCCCCTGGCCTGTCCACTGCCCTTCCCAGCCACACTGGGGGGCCTCTGTTGGAGCCATGGTGTTCAACCTTGCAGATCATAAGACAAGTCCCCCCACAAGGGAGTGGGGTGGGGGGTGGGCGGCGACTCAGGCTCCTGCCTGTGCTTCCTTTAGCTGTTCAGGTCATGGGGCATCGGACCCCCAGAGCCTATCAGCCCCTGGCTTCCCTGGATTCTCCACCTCTTCTGTCTGTTCCCAGAGGCTGGCCTGCTCCAGACCGCTCGCCTTACCCTCTTCCCTTCCCAGAACAAATGCTCTTCTTTAAATTCTCAGTTTCCTGTAGAGGTTTTGATGGCAAAATAGACACACATGGACTGTTGTCACTGTTTTAAGCACTAAGGCCATGGCCACTGCCGTGTCGCCATCACCGCCTGCATCTGCACAACCTCTGGAGGACACTGCACCTGCTCAGCACTCAGGCCCATCCCCCTCCCCGGCCCCTGGCTGTGCCCCCCCCATCTACTTCCTGTCTCTGTTGTGCTTGGGGACTGCATGTGAGTGAAACCAGACAGTGCTGGTCCTCCTGCATCTGGCTTCTTTCACTCAGCGCAATGCTCTGAGGTTCATGGACCACGCGCATGCATCTTGGGTGATTTGCCTCTAGCCCCATGACTTCAACGTCCATCTGTGGCCAAGAGCTCCCGAGTCTGTGTCTGCCTTGGGGTGCCTCAAAGAATGAGAGAGCAAGGAGCGGTGCTACCTGTTAAGTGTTTGGGGGTCCTCAGGGGCCCATGAGGATTTGGGGGGTGTGGCTGGTGGCAGCCCTCATGCAGTGGTCCCAGGGGTAAGTCCCACATTTCCCGAATGGAGCTCTGCGCTAGGTCTCTCAGGCCGGCCCCTGCACCAGTACCCTCAGAGGAGGCCCCTAACCCAAGTTCTTTCCCAAGTCTGCTGCCCCATGTTCTCCCAGGGATACAGCTGGGATGCCCTGAACCTACAGCCCCGTCTCGTCCCTCTGAACTTGCTCCTGGGGTTCAGCACTAGTCACGACACTTTTGGTTGAAAGTGTCAGAAACTCGGCCTGCCACGGCCACGAGAACGTGTTGCTTCAGATGAGAAAGGGGATGCAGCGCTCACGTGGTGCCGCCCAGAGCCCCTGCATCTCTGGGCTCTCCTTGCGGGCTGTGTCCATTCTCAGAGTCTGCCCCGGGCTGCCCCTCTATGGCCCCCTTTCCTAAAAGGCACTATTACCCCTCGCCTGGCAGACTCTCCCCAACTCGGTACAACTCAGCCTGCCTGCTAGGGCCTGCAGAGTCTCGCCGAGCCCCCTTCTCCCTGGCTGGTTCCAGCCACCCCTGCCCATTGCTCCCTCTCACTCCCTCTCCCAGCCACCTCCAGTTTCTACCTACTTGACCTAAACCTGTGTTGAGTCTGTTCCCTCTGCCCCGCTCGCTGCCACCGTCATGTCTGGCCTGCCTCTACCCTGGCCACTCCTTCTCCTCTCTGTTGCCAGAGCAAACTCAAGGAAAATGGGACCAAGGGTTGGCAGTTGGAAAGGGAGACTGGCTGGGCGATGCTTGGGTTCTGCATCCTGTGTGGGGAGCTGGGTGCACGGCTGTTCACACTCCTTACTTAAGGTCTCTGAATTTTATTTCCTGTAAATTATACCTCCCTCCACCAACACACAAACACAAAACTGGACTCGGTCAGTTTCTGGCTTTTAAACCCCAAAGCCTGCGTGTGGCTAACAAGGCCCCACGTGGTCTGGATCCTTCTTTCTGTTCCAGCCCCTCCTGGCCACTCCACCCATGGGCCTTGAGGCTTCACTGGCACTAATTCTTGCTTCAAGGGCTTTGCTCTACTGTATTTCTTTCTCATTTTAATTAAAAAAAATTAATTGGAAGGGAGGGAGGGAGAGAGAGAGAGAGAGAGAGAGAACTTCCATTCACTCATTCATTTCCCCAAATGCCTAACAGCTGAGCCAGGATGAAGCCAGGAGACTAAAACTGCACCCTGGTCTCCCATGTGGGTGGCAGGGACCCTAGTACCTGGGCCATCACCTGCTGCCTCCCGGGGTGCACATAAGAAGGAAACTGGAATCGGGGTGGGGCTGGGCCTGGAACCCGGGTACTCCAGCTCAGCACGCTGTGCCAAAGGCTCACACTCCTGCTGTCTTTCTGGAATGTTCTTTCCTCCTTTGCTCTGCCCAGACAACTCTTTCTAGTGCTTCTTGTCTTTGCTCAATTATCTCTTTCTCTGAGACACCTCTCCTGAGTTCTTGTCACACGCCCTTGGAGTACGCAACACATCCTTGGTGGCATTTTGTACCACTTGTAATTTTTGCTTTGATGATTTAACACCTGGGTTCCTTGGATAGCACCACAGGAGGGTATTTATTTTGTTTACGGCCATTATTTGCCACCATACGTGCCTAGCACAATAGTGGGCACACCTCTGCTTGTTGAGTAACTGTGACCATCTTCACACAGAATTTTTTATTGAAAAGTTTTTATTTCTTTGTGAGGCAGAGACACACACACACACAGAGAGGGGGGAGAGAGAGAGAAGAGAGAGAGAGGGGAGAGAGAGAGAGAGAGAGAGAGAGGAGAGAGAGAGAAAGGGGAGAGAGGAGAGAGAGAGAGGAGAGAGAGAGAGAGAGAGAGAGAGAGGAGAGAGAGAGAAAGGGGAGAGAGGAGAGAGAGAGAGGAGAGAGAGGAGAGAGAGAGAGAGAGAGAGAGAGAGAGAGAGTTCCCACACACTGGTTCACTCCCCAAATGCCTGACACTCTGGTTAGGCTGAAGCTGGGCACTAGAGACTGAATTCAAGTCTCCCGTGTGGTCAGCAAGAACCCAGTCACCTTTCCTTTTTCCTTCTGCTCCTCCTCCTCCTTCTTCCTTTTCAAAAGACTTATTTTTATTTACTTGAAAGGCAGAGCGACAGAGAGCGTGAGACAGCGTAAGAAAGAAATCTTCTAAGCGCTGGTTCACTCCCCGAATGGCCACGAGGCTGGGGCTGGGCCCACCCAAAGCCAGGGTCCTGGAACTCCATCTGGGTCTCCCAGAAAAGCAGAGAGGGCATCGTTCGTCAGCGATCAGAGTCGGAACTTGAACTCGACCCTCCCTTCGTCCGCACTATCAGTGAGATTTCCGGCGCTTCACACTGCCCGCCATGCTCAGCTGTGTGCGTCAGTCTGCCTGAGCTGCCCCCTTAACCACGAATGCGGGACTTTCATGGATAGAATCCACTTCTGCACTCTCATGACTTTACATGAAGCAGGGGACACTCCGTGTGGCAGGTGGGCCTCATGCAATCAGCTGAAGAGAACATCAAGTGTTCCTGAGAAAGCCTTCTGCCTCCAGACCACAGCACAGCCCCGCCCCCGCTGCCCCGCCCCACTGACTTCAGCCCGTTGGTGAGCAGTCCATCCTCCCCTCGACCTTCTGCAAGAAATGAGAATAATGGACCAAGAAAAGCCTTGCAGAGGGAGCCGTGGAGGATCGTGCTGAAGGGGAGTCTAACGGAGAGTGAAGCAAAATTGGCACTTGGTTTTCATCAAGGAATGCAATGTACTGCGAGACCGAGAGCCCTGACTGTTTTTAGAATATTCTGTGATTGCCATGGCCCAACGACGCCCAGTGAGCACGGGCGTCTCCCGTGCTCTTGTCTTGATGGGAGGTTTTATTACCGTTCTCTTCCTTTTCTGCTATTGCCTACGGGGCATGCTGGGGCCAGATGTTCAGTTTGTAGAGCTCTGGGCCACGAGGACCGTGTCTAGACTTGAGAGACAGAAGCATACCTGAGTGGAATGACCGAGCGCACGAGTACGGGAATGCTAACAGCGTCTGCAGATAGCGGGCGGCTCAGCAGGGTGGGCTGCGGGGGTTGCTGACTGTGGTCTGTCCAATATTGATTCTCGATTCATCAGTAAAACCCCAGTATTGCTGGGAGTAGCAATGTACGGAGATTCAGAAAAATGGCATTTTGGTGCTGCCTTCCAGATTGGAGTGGTCAAGTGACACAGCCTCCAGAAAACTTCTCCAAGCTTTGGAAAGCCCATGTGCCCTTGATTCCTCTCCCTCTTGCAGCCGGGAATGTAGAGACCATTGCTGGAGCACTGGCAGTCACGTTGCAAGCTCATGAATGAGCATCTCACCCTCGGGTCCCCGGTGACCACCAAGGCCTGCCATACCAGCCCCTGGCTACCGATCTCCGAATGTCCCAGGTGCGCATGTCCAGCGTAAGCCACCGTTGCTTGTGTTCTCGGTTCTGTGTTGCTGCGCTCCACCCCTCGGTGCCACAGAAACCTGTCTTGCTGAGGCCCAAGGTGGGTCCCGTGAGGTGGGGAGATTTTGCAGAGCCAGGAAGTGAGGGCGCTGAGGCCTCAGCGGATCTTCCTCCCCGCTGCCCGTGAGCTCTCCTCCTACTTCCTGTTAGCATGCTGAGGAAGGGCCGTCATTTGAGAGACCTTTCCAGGATTGGGGGAGGTGGGAGAAAGGTGGGGGCGCGGGGAGGGGCTGAGGAGTCTGCCTGTGAAAGAAGCCCCACCCAGGACAAGGCACCTGGTACAACAAGGTGGGCTCTTGTCAGCGTAAACCGAAGCTTCCCCCTCTTGCACCCGTCTCAGGAGTAGTGAGAGACCTTCGCTTCTCTGGGAAAACACCTTGCTCCCAGGATCTGATCATCAAGTCCGGTGCCCTGGAGCTGGGAGCAGACAGAAACAGTTGAGAAAGGCCAGTGTTAGGATATTGCATTTTTTTTTCTTTTAAAAATTTTTGTTTTTTTTAAATTTATTTTTTACTGGAAAACTAGAGAGAGAGGGAGAGAGACAAGAGACACACAGAGATCTTCCATCCATGGGTTTACTCCCCAAGTGCCTGCGACAGCTAGGACTGGGCCACGCAGAAGCCCAGAACTCTATCTGGGTCTCCCACATGGGTGCCTGGGACTCGTGTACTGGGGCTATCACCTGCTGCCTCCCGGGACGCACATGCGCGAGAAGCTGCGGATGGAGCAGAGCCGGAACTTGAAAGGGGCACCTGCTGGGAATGTGGGCTTCCCGAGTGGTGCCTTAACTGCTGCACCAGAGGCCCAGCCCTAAGCGTTCATTCATTCAGTCATTCATTCATTCTTCCTAAGCATGTTAATTGAGCACCTGAGAGCAGCTGTGCTTTTAGGAGCGTGCGATGCGGAGATGAACACGATTCAGCCCCTGACTTCCTCTGCGGCCGAATTTCCCGGCCTGCCCCTGCTCCTCCTGCTTGGCTTGGGCCCTGCTCCGTGGACCTCAGCACTTTCATGCCTTCTCTCGCTTCTGTCGGGAAGGCTAGCGCACGTCACTCAGACCCTGACCCAGTGTCTCATGCCCGGACATGCCTCCCCAACCATGCCTGTCAAATGCACACCCCTCCTGTTGCCTCTCTGTCACCCGGTTTAACTCCCAGCACACCACCATTTCTGTGTCTCTTTCCCCACGAGGATATAATCCCCACTAGAGCAGTGCTGGGACCCCTGGCAGATCCATGTCGGACATGGAGTATTCCCTTCTGAATGTATTTATTTACTTATTTTTTAAGAATTATTTTATTTATTTGAAAGACAGAGTTACAGAGAGATGCAGAGAGAGAGAGAGAGAGGTCTCCCATTCCGCTGGTTGACTCCCCAAATGACCACAATGGCCAGAGCTGAGCTGATATGAAGCCAGGAGCCAGGAGCTTCTTCCAGGTCTCCCACATGGGTGCAGGGGCCCAAGGACTTGGGCCATCTTCCACTGCTTTCCCAGACCACAGTAGAGATCTGGATTGGAAGAGGAGCAGCTGGGACTTGAACTGGTGCCCATATGGAATGCTGGCGCTACAGGCTGGGGCTTTAACACACTGTGCCACAGCGCCAGCCCCGTGAACGTATTTATTAACTGAAGGAGCACAGACCTGGACCACCAGATGCAGCCAAGGTGGGGGAGGACTCCTACTCTCGAGCTGTGAGTGGGATGATGGCTGAGAACTCTAGGGGCAGGTGTGCTTTCTGGAGATGGTGACCCTGCACCTGGGGCAAGGCAGGACCCCTGGCACCTGAGGCTTGGGCCTCAGGTGGGGAGGGTCTGGGAGATAAGCTAGGTGGGGCAGGTTGAGGAACACTCACGCCCCTAAGTTAGGGGGGAGGGGGTGGATGATAAGCCAACTTTGCTGTGGGAACAGGGCTCGTGTTTGCGGTTAAGAAGAGCCACCACACAACCCAGCCCTAACTTCAACTCACAAAACCGAAATGGGGCAGTTAGTCTTGGAGCCAAGGCTATTCCCCTGGGGCGTCTTTGTTTATTGTCAGTGGTTTAAAGGGCCTGTTTGGGTGAGGAGAGATGGATGTGTGGGACTACAGGAGGGGGTGGGAAGCCAGGTGGTCCTGCCGGAGAAAGGGGCTGGACGCTCTGCATCTAAACCCAGTGGGCTCCTGGCGGCCAGGGGAGGCAGCTGGGACATTGGTTTTGTGCTGCTTTAACAAAAATACCAAGGCTGGGTACAAGATCTGGAGGTTCCGGAGCTTAGCACTGGCATTGGCATCCTGCTGAGCCTCCCCGCTGTGCCGACGCAGCAGGTGGCACCACGGTGGGCGATCACGTGCTGAGACAGGAAGCCAGGGAGCAGGGAGGGGCCAGTCTGGCTCTTTTGTAAAAGCTCACTCTAGTGGAACTAACCAGAGTCCCAAGAGAACTGCAGAGATCCCCCTCTGAGAGCAATGCCCCCAGTGACCTTGACCTCCTGCCAGGCCCCGCCCCTCAAAGGTCACGCCACTTCCCCTACCATCCAAGCTTCTGACACATGAGCCCACTGGGGGGACACACACAACCCCTGTCCAAACTGTAGCGTTGCAAGTGGCAGCTGAGTGGGCAACCAACCGCGTCTGCTCCAAAGACATGGACTCCTGCCCAGGACGATAAAAGCCTGGCCGGGAAAACAGAGATGTAGCTGGACACTGGGGATAGGCGAGGTCAGGTGTCCGGGAGCTCCAGGGAGGAGGTTGGAGAGCAGAATGGGGAAATCTGGGGTCCCACATAAGGGGCCACCGAGAAATGCCTTGATGGGGGGATGGGGTGAGGGACAAGGGCTTGGTGTACAGTGGTGAGACATAGTCACCTTAAGAAGTTCTCCCTTGGGGCCAGCGGTGTGGCTCACTTGGTTAATCCTCCCCCTGTGGTGCTGGAATCCCATATGGACACCGGGTTCTAGTCCCGGTTGCTCCTCTTCCAGGCCAGCTCTCTGCTGTGGCCTGGGAAGGCAGTGGAGGATGGCCCAAGTGCTTGGGCGTCTGCACTCGAGTGGGAGACCAGGAGGAAGCACCTGGCTCCTGGCTTCAGATCAATGCAGTGTGCCAGCCACAGCCTATCAGCCATAGCGGCCACTTGGGGGGTGAACCAATGGAAAAAGGAAGACCTTTCTCTCTGTCTCTCTCTCTCTCTCTCTCACTGTCTAACTCTGCCTGTCAAAAAAAAAAAAGTTTTCTGCCCTTAGAGAAAGAGAGTTTGATAATTCCAGTCTCCAGTAGTTCCTCATAGGGTATTGCCAACATAAAGCCAAAATCACCAGCCATGTACAAAGTGGGCAAGGAGCACCTCCGGGGGTGGGGTCGGGTGGGCCCTGGGAACTCAGCGTCGGCAGCGAAGCAGCTGCTGCACGGTGCAGCCTGTGAACTCCTGGGCCCCGCGTGCCCACCTCCTGTCTGGCGCAGCATGGTCACCACATCGCTTCTCTGCTTTCTTCACCCAGGGAGATGGCACATAGTCAGTGCCCCTCCCCTGCTGTCCGTCACTCGGCACCTGATGTTCTTGCCTGGCACCAGGGCAGGCTGCCTGGGCGGGCGGGGGGCTCTCTGCACACTCCTAGTCGTGCCTGTCTGTCTTGCTGGGGGTCCCCTTGGGCAGAGGGCCAGAAGCAATCTGTGTAACCCCACTAAGCTCATTATTCTCTCTGCAGATGGTGCCTGCCCTAATCCTCTTGGGTTTGTCATAATCCATTCCTCTTCTGGAAGAGCTGCCGGGCGCTGGGGCTCAGTCTAGAGGGGCCATCAGCAAGAGGCTGGGCTCCTGCCCCATGGGACGGGCGCTCTGGACCTCCAGAGGGGCCCCAAGGCACGTCCAGAGGAGGGTGGCCTGCCTCATGGCCCGGGGGCTCCAGCCAGCTGCAGGGAGCGAGATGGCATATTCCTCCTCGGCTTGACCTTCCTCCACCAGCTGTCCCTCTGGGGCCCAGGGGCTCAGGGCGGCTGAGCCATGCTGGTGTGCCCCCTGGAACATGGTGAGTAGGCCGCTGTGTGGATCCCGCTTGCCGGCAGGCTGCCGAGGCCTGAGGAGCTTGGCTCTGGGAAGCCCCAGCAAGCCTGATCCTGGGAGGGACTTCTCCAACCGGATGCTCCCGGTGACGCAAGGTCGGTTCCTTCCCCATGCCTGCTGGGCCCTCTGGGAGAGGATCATGTTCAAACACGGGGCTGCCGAGTTTCAGGTTCCTGCTCGCCGTCTCAGGGATGTTAACATTACTGCCTGTCTGTCTCTCCCACCTGGGCCGGAGGGCGAACGACGCAGTGGCTGGAGCCAGGGAGGGAGTGCTCCCCGCGAGCACCAACCCCCCCAGGCTGCTTCCCCAGGCTCCTGCAGGGTGAGGGCAGCTGGGGTGGGTGGTGGGGACTTCCCAGTTTGCGTCTCAGAGGACCCAGTCTTCAGGGAGAAGCCTGCAAAGAGCCAGGGCGAATACACAGATCGGCCAGGGAATCCTTGCACATGGCCTCGAGGAAGTTTCTCTGCCAGCTTCAAGGTTAGCCTTCTGCACCCATTTCTACAGAAGAAGAAAGTGAGGTGCAAGTAGACTGAATTATGGAAGGGCCATGCTGGTTTAAAAAAAAAACAAACCTGCTGTTGTTGGGGCCGTGACATCCCCTGGGCAGGTGGGGCAAGCGCCAGTCTCCTGTCCCAGGTTTTGGAGGAGGAGGAGAAGCACAGGTTTGGGGAGTTGGGTGGTGCACGGTCACAGGGCAGGGACTGCACTCCTTGGACCGGCTCCAGTGTCACTGCTGTCGCCAGGGTCGCCGTGCCGCGGCTCTGTGCTTTCCCACCGCCAGCTACTCCCGCTGAAGGTTGGGGTCCAGGAGAAGCAAGGCTGCCCACCCCCAGCTGCAGCACAGTGATAGAGAGGGGCGAAGCCTCTGCCCTCTGCAGGTGGCACTTGGGGAACATCAGGTCCCCTCCCCTTGCGGGGTGCCCAGCCCAGAAATGCATGCCCAGGAGTCTGCGGGAAGTGTGGCCAAGCCACTGTTTATTCCCCTTCTTACTTACAGAAACAGCTTCTGGAAATCCTCTTACAAACTGTAATGGCTTCCGAGGGGCCTGCTCTCCTTTTGCAACCTACGGGGGAGGAGGAGACCGCCGTGTTCAGCACATTGGTGCTTACATGTGGGTGTGTAGTGGGTGCGCACGCGTGTGTGGGTGTGCACGAATGCACATGTGCATACACACACGAGGTGCTTGTGTAAGGTGGGCGTGCATCCGTGTGGGTGTGTGTGTACACAGTTTGGAGGGGAGCCCTGAGGTTGTGGCTAGATCCTTGGATGGCAGTTACAAAGCGCAGATCCGCCCTGGGCGGCTCTGTGTGGCACTGTGCACGCTGGGCCTTGGTTTCGCAGGTGGAAATCGAGGGGATTGGACTAAAAGCCTTCTGTCGTCCCCGGCTCCAGGGTCCACGCAGGCGGTGTTCAACAGCTTTCTCGGCTCCAAGCTAAATATCCCCAGTTCCTACAACCTTTCCCTGTAAAACACATTTTCCAATCCTTTAATCATCTTGGTTATTTTCCTGTGAACTCCCTCCAGGAGACCTGTGTCACTGGATAAGTATGCCGCATAAATTGGTCAGTAAATCAATCTGTCAGCAACGTCTCTTGAGCAAGCACTCTGTGGCTTGCTGGAGGTGCTGGGCTGATATGGTCCAGCCACACAGGAACAAAGAGGGTTTCACTCTGCCTCGGACCCAGAGGCACTGTGGACCTGCTGCCAGTTCCCAAGAGATCGGGCCTTCTCCCAACACCCAGGTCTGCAAACGCCTGTGGGAACACGACTGGGCACCTGTTGCCTCCAGAGCTCCACCAGGCGCTGTGAGAGGGTTGACAGTGACTTTGAGGCAGTCCCCAACCACCCATGGAAGAGGCAGGTGCACGAGGAGGCAAGCAACGGGGTTATAGGGATTAGAAGAAAGGGGAACGGTGGGTCCTGGTGGGAGGGAGCCCACCAACCTTGAGGCTTCAGAAGAGACCTTGGTGCTCAGATGGGAGCTGTTCTGGAAAGATGTTTCCCCTCGGTGCAGCGTGATCAATAAGAAAGTAAAGCAGCCAAGGCCACGCAGGATTTGGAGGAAGAGCAGGCCTTTACTGGAAGCAATTGCACCACTCATTAGCTGCATGAGCCTTGGAGAGGTGTCTCAGCTTCTGAGTCCTGGATTCCTTAAGCTCATGTGGGGCTGACTGTTCCGGCCAGGAAGGATTATCGCGGCTTAGATGACATCACGTTCGCAGAGTGCCTGGCACGTGGTGGTGTCCAGGTGTGCAAAGTCCCGCCCTCCCGACAGCTCATCACGGGGCGGTTTAGGAAGAGGCCTTCCATCTTCCAGATGGGAGCGTGTGCTGTTATTGATATGCCAGTGGAGGTTCAATGTTCCCAAGTCCACTAGTGGACACGTAAGACATGACCGTCTCAGGGCCGGCGCCATGGCTCACTTGGTTAATCCTCCACCTGCAGTGCTGGCATCCCATATGGGTGCCGGGTACTAGTCCCGGTTGCTCCTCTTCCAATCCAGCTCTCTGCTGCGGCCAGGGAGTGCAGTGGAGGATGGCCCAAGTGCTTGGGCTCTGCACCCACATGGGAGACCAGAATGAAGCACCTGGATCCAGGCTTCGGATCAGTGCAGCGCAGGCCGTAGCAGCCATTTGGGGAGTGAACCAATGGAGGGAAGACCTTTCTCTCTGTCTCTCTCTCTGTCTATAACTCTATCTGTCAAATAAAAAAATTAAAAAAAAAAAAAAGACATGACTGTCTCTGCCAACTGACCCTGAAACTATTTCTTTCAACCTTGAAGGACAGTCTCTTATTTAAAGTAAACCCAGTGCATCATTACTTTATATAGTTTTTTCAAAAAATATTTATTTATTTATTTGAAAGTCAGAGTTACATAGAGAAGGAGAGGCAGAGAGAGAGAGAGGTCTTCCATCTGCTGGTTCACTCCCCAATTGGCTGCAACAGCCGGATCTACATTGATCCGAAGTCAGGAGCCAGGAGATTCCTCTGGGTCTCCCAAGTGGGTGTAGGGGTCCCTTCTTGGGCCATCTTCTACTACTTTCCCAGGCCATAGCAGAGAGCTGGATCAGAAGTGGAGCAGCCAGGACTCAAACCAGCACCCATAAGGGATGCCAGCACTGTAGGCGGTGGCCTTACTCATTACGCCGGTCCCTTTATATAGTTTTTTAAAGATTTATTTACTTATTTGAAAGGCATGGTTATGGAGGGAGAAGAGAGAAAGAGAGATCTTCCATCTGCTGATTCATTCCTCAAATGACTGTGATGGCTGGGGCTGGGCTGATCAAAGCCAGGAGCTTCTTCCTGGTCTCCCACATGGGTGCAGAGGCCCAAGGACATGGGCTGTCCTCTGCTGCTTTCCCAGGTACATTAGCAGGGAGCTGGATCAGAAGTGGAGCATCCAGGTCTTGAATCAGCGCCATTATGGGATGCAGATGCTGCAGGCCGGAACTTTAACCTGCTGGGCCACAGCGCCAGCCCTGACTTGTGTCTCTTTTAATAGATGACGAAACTGTCTCAGAAAGCTTTCATTGGCCAGGATGGTATCACATGACCCATGACAAGGGGAATGGGATTGGATAATTGACTTAGGCTCATCTTTATTCAAGCACTGTGGGCGGGAGAGGTCCGTGAAACACATGGCCCCCCCACCTAGGCCCCTGCCAGCGAGCAAGAAGTACCGCAGGAACAGCTGGAGGGAGGTGATCGGCGGTACCTGCCACACCCCAGAGTCTCTTTCCAGTGGAAGCCATGTCCCCAAGGGCCTTCTCTGCACCCAGACAGCTTCACACACTGTGAGGTCTCCCAGGCGCTGGGAGCTCGGTCAGATGGGGTGCCAGATGAACCCCCAGAGGCAGCGTGGGGAGGCATTTGTGCACCTGCTCAGGACTACACCGGGCTCTCCTGGCCACAGCCAGCGGTGCGGAGGTGGGGCAGGGCACCTGTGAGCCTGCTGCGCTCAGCCGGCCACGCCCGACACTTCAGCAGCGAAGGCCCAGCATTGCTACTGCACGTTGTATTCCCTTCGAAACCCGCCCCAGACCTGGAATCTAGAGGAGGCTCTGACAAATCCCCAGATGCTTCAGAGTCACCCGAAGGGCTCGCGCAGCAGGCGGGGATGGGGAGAATGCAGGAGGCCTTGACAGTGGACTTAGCAGGTGTTCTACAAATGTCGTCTCCGTGGGTTGTTAGGAACTAATTCCTCCTCGTGTGTGGGTGCTCTGGGAGTCCACAGCAGTGGCCAATTCAGAGTTTCTAAGCAAGAGAAACCCTGCCAAGGTTTTTATTCCAAGGAGCAGGCGCCTGTCTGGGCTCAGGTAGGGCCAGGACGCTCTGGATGGAGTGGGGCTGGGAGGGGAAGGATGGCCCCTCCTGTCTGGATGGCGACTGGTGCCAAAGCACCCTCCCAGCGCCTCCTAGGACGTAGCATGGGAAAGCTGTGGGGCTGGGACCTGCGTGGGTGTCTGCAGGGATGGCATGTGCGGGCTCCTGGAGGAGAGAGCTGGAAGGAGGAGCCCCGTGCCTGCTTCCCCAGGTGTGTGGTGCCTGCCACGGCTCAGCAGAGGGACTGAAGGCGTTCCCAGCTGTCTCACGCCCCATGAGAGAGTCAGCGACGGCACCGCCGAACGGTCTTGGTGCTCCTCCAGGGGAGGCGCCCGTGTTACAGCCAAGAGACGGAAGGCTGCCGAAAGGCAATGGAGACTGGAGGGCCTTGGGAGGCAAGTTTCCACACCTGGCCAGCCCTCCCCCGTGGTGCTCGTTTCAAAGCTTAGAGACGCGTCTCAGCTCCGTGCCGAAGTGGGATGTGGTGCCTGCTGGATGTCAGGGCTGCAGCTCTCAACCCTGTTTGTGAGCCAGGCCCGCCAGCACCTCGGGCTGGGGCTGGGAACCCACATGGAGAAACTCCAGCAGCTGCTGGGACGGCTACTAGGAGGAGGCGGAGAAGAGTCGTCTTATGCACTGTGTGTGTGTTGGGGGGTGAAGCGGTGCAGCAGCCGTGGGCTCCGCAGGCAGGTTCTTGAAAAATTAGACAAAGAATCATCACTCGATCCGGCTATCTCGGTGCTGAGGGTTTGCCCCAGAGAATTGGAAGCAAGGTCTTTGTCCATCTATGTGCCCAGCAGCCCGATTCACAGCACGGAAGGAAGCCTTCGAGTGTCCGTTGGCGCACAAGTGGATAATGTGGTCTCTACTTACAACTGAGTAGGATTTAGCCTTAAAGCAGGCTAGCACATGGCACAGCGTGGATGAACCTGGAGGACATCATGCAGAGTGAGATGAGCCTGGCACTCATTATATCCTCTGAGTCCACCAACGGGAGGTACTCAGAGGGCCTGAACTCACAGGGACAGAAAGTATGATGGGCACTACCAGGGCTGGAGGAAGGGGGAGTTGGCATCTAACGGGCACGGAGCTTTGTCTCGGTGAGATGAAGAGCTCTGGAGAAGGGTGGTGGTGAGGGAAGCCCAGCAAAGTGAATGGACTCGGGGCAGTTAACTGTGCCCTCGTGAGTGGTCAAAATGGAAAATCTTGCCATGGGTACTTTATATTTTTAAGACTTATTTTTATTAATTTGAAAGGTAGAATGACAGAGAGAGAGAGAGAGAGAGAGAGAGAGAGAGAGAGAGAAATCTTCCATCTACTCATTCACTTCTCAAATGGCCACAATGACTGTGGCTGGACCAGGCAGAAGCTAGGAGCCTGGAGCTCCATCCGGGTCTCCCACATGGATGGCAGGGATGCCGGCTCTTGGGCCATTTTCCACTGCCTTCCCAGGTCCATTAGCAGGCAGCTGGATTGGAAGTGGAGCAGCCGGGACTCAGAACCTGGAGCAACTGGGACTCAGAACCTGAGCTGGCGCCCACGTGGGATGAGGGTGCCGCAAGCTGTTGCAGGCGGCAGCTTAACCCACTATGCCACAGTACCAGCTCCGCGGGGCAAGGGCCTCCTGTGGAATACAAGGCCCACAGCCGTCCAGAGGAGGCACTGGCATTCCCGCGTCTGGGTTTCAGACCCGGCTTCCCTCCTGTGCTGCCGGGGACGGTAGGTAACACAGCACTCCATCTCTTCCCCACAAGACGGAGGTGAGAGCAGAGCTCCTACAGGGGTGTGCGGGACCACGTTGGCGTGGAGCCACCCACAAACCCACACTGCTGTTGTGAGCTCTTCAACATAGCAGTGCTCCCAGAGAGCTCATCGCTCCTCGCCCATCTCCTGGCCTGGACGCCCTGCTCCAGGGTGAGGGATGGCGTCTTCCCTGTTCTTTCCATGACCTGGTGCCAGCCGGAGGCTCAGTCTGCACTTGCCGAGGGAGGGTAGGGAGGTGAGGCAGGGCTGCCCACACGGTGGCGAAGAGATCAAGGCTTTCTGGGAGGGACCAGAACAGGGAAAGCCAAGGAGCTGCAGGTGCCTCTGGCCTCCGCTGTGTGACAGAGCCTTGCTATGCCTGTGGAGCCTGCACCTGTTCCAGAGTCGCAGGGATGATGGGGACAGATCCCTTCTCCCACCCCCTAGGTTTGGCTGCCTGGAGCGTGGGGCTGGACTCCCTCACGCCAGCGCTGTCACCTGCACAGGTCCCCTTCTCACTGCAGGACCTGGCTGCTGGGAAGTGGAAGCCCCGTTCTCACGGTCACAGTCATCTGTCCCTGTCCCTTGCGGACAGGATATGCCCATGGCGGTGCCTCTCCAGCCTGGCTGTGCACCTCCGTCACCTGGCGCAATGCTGATGCCGAGTCCCCACCCTCCGATGGCCGGATCCCCTTCTGTGGAGCCGGGTCTGGAAGAGCTGTGACATTGACC
The DNA here is from genome assembly GCA_949820135.1 of Sylvilagus floridanus. NCBI lineage: Eukaryota > Metazoa > Chordata > Mammalia > Lagomorpha > Leporidae > Sylvilagus > Sylvilagus floridanus. The sequence goes on from OX463242.1 coordinate 41,716,108, forward strand.
CGAATGCCAGGGGACTGGGATCTTTGTGTCATTGAGGACTGGAGTCTGGGGACCACTGGCTTAGCAGGAGCTCTCATAGACATTCATTTGAGTATCTACCTTTTAACTTCCTCATCCCCAAAAGAATTCAGAAGCCTTCTAGAAATTCAGAGAATATGAGGTCACCCAAGCAGAGTCAAACAAGATGAAAACCAGGGCCGTTAGCACTAGAACCGACCCACGTGGCTGGTGGCCATGCAGACCGGAAGCTCTCACCTTTCCCAGCTGCGCCGAGCTGGCTACATGTAGAGTCCAAGAGCTCACTGGAGGCGCAGCAGCCAGGAGGTCCTGGGAGGGGCTGGGCCAGGGCGGACTCCACGGCAGCCAGCTGATGACTCAGCCGTGGCGGTCGGAATGCCCCCGGTCACCTGCTCCCCGGCACCCTCAGGAACTGTTCCCTTTTTTCCTGCTCTTTTTTTTTTATTTTTTATTTATTTGAAAGGCAGATTTACAGAGAGGCAGAGGCAGGAAGAGAGAGAGATCTTCCATCTGCTGGTTTACTCCCCAAGTGGCTACAATGGCTGTAGCTGGGCTGATCTGAAGCCAGGAGCCAGGAGCTCCCTCCAGGTCTCCCACAAAGGTGCAGGGTCCATGCACTTGGGCCTTCTTCCACTGTTATCCCAGGCCATAGCAGGGAGCTGGATTGGAAGTGGATCAGCCAGGACTTGAACCGATGCCTATATAGGATGCCAGCACTGCAGATGGTGGCTTTACCCACTACACCACAGCACTGCCCCCTTGGGGACTGTTCTTGTGTCACTGATAGAAAGGGACACAACTGCCGATGCCCAGAGAGGTGAGCAGATGAGCCAAGGGCTAGAGACGAAAGGGCTGGCTGCCAGGTCTCTGTCCACCGAAGCTGTGGCCTGTTACAGTTCTCTGCATGGCTGAGGGCAGGGGTCACGCCTACTTGTGTGGCCTGGGGTGTGCCTTCGCAGGACAGAGCATGGGCCCAGAAGCCCCACCACAGGCTGCTGTGCTCCGTGAGCCACCACCACAGGATGGCCATTGCTGCCTCTGAAATCACAGGCTCCCAGGATGGGCAGGTTCTCTAGGGGCCACCGGAGAAGCAGCAGAAGCCCAGAGACACGGTCCAAGCTGCCCAGGTTGGGGAGAGACCAGCATCCAGGTGAGCCGGCCCCAGCCCTGAGCAGCCCCGTGGACCCGCCTGCCTGGGCCTGGGGCAGGCCGGGCTACCAGCACCAGCTCTCCCAGCAGGCAGAATCAGGCTGGACGTCCTCAGTTCCCAGCACGACCTTGGCCATGTCCCGAACCACTCCCTGGCAGCAACCCACTTGTTGACAGACGCTGGAAGGTTCGACTACTCCCCCTGCCCACCCCCTGGTCTCCTTCCACCCACCCGGGGCCGTGTCTGCCAATGTGGGACAGACTGCACCCAGTTTTATTGCTCTGATCTTGTAAGTCAGCGCCTTGTAAGCTTCGGGCTGCTTCCACCCTCTGGATTTCCATGGCTCCAGCAGCGTGTTCCTGGAACTGGGTGCTTTACCACACACCGCCGCCTGCCCAGGTGAGAGCAGCCCAGGTGAAGAAGGAGTGTTTTTCCAGCACCCACATGCGGCTGTTGGCGGCACTGGGCGCTTCTCTTGCCCGGCGCAGGGCTGGGCTTTCACGCCCCAGGCAGGAAAGCCGGCAATCCAGCTTCTCCAGACTCTGTACCTGGCAAGAGGCAGTGGCTTCCCCTGCTCTGTTCCCGAGAAAGATCTCTGGGATGCCCCTGGCCGATGGGCCGCCCTGTGTGAGGGGGTGGATTCGGGCGGCGAGAGGAGGAGAGGGCAGCCTTCGTGTCGGCACCCACTGTCACGGGAGGACTTGGCACGCTGGCATTCTCCCGTGCACATGAGGAAACTGAGACTTGGGATCCTTATTAATTCACCCCCAATCACATGACTAACACGAGGGAGCAGCCCCAAGGTTGTCCTGGCCTGTGTGCCTACAAGGTTTGGTGGGCCTTGTCTAAAGCTACGTGTGGACAAAGCAGGGGCAAGACCCATTCTGACCTTCCTCTTTAAATTTTTTTTTAGACTTTATTTGAGAGGTGGAGTTGCAGACACAGAGAGGGGTAGATAGAGAGGTCTTCCATCTGCTGGTTCACTCCCCAAATGGCAGCAATAGTCAGAACTGAGCCCATCTGAAGCCAGGAGCCAGGAGCTTCTTCCACATCTCCCACATGGGTACAGGGGCCCAAGGACTTGGGCCGTCTTGCACTGCTTTCCCAGGCCACAGCAGAGAGCTGGATCAGAAGTAGAGCAGCCGGGACCCGAACTAGTGCCCATGTGGGATGCCGGCATGGCAGGCAAAGGCTTAGCTTACTTAGCTTAGCTTAGCCACAGCATTGGCCCCTGAACTGATTTTCCAAGGGGCCGGCATTTGACAGGGGGGTTGAGGTGCTGCCTGGCGTGCGTGCATCCCATATGTGCCTGGTGCGAGTCCCAGTTCTGCTCTGCTTCCAGCTTTCTGCTAATGAGCACCCTGGGAGGCAGCAGCAATGGCTCAGGTACTTGGCTCTGGGTCAGCCATAGGGGAGACCTGCATTGAGCTCTCGGCTCCAGGCTTGGGCCTGGTCCAGCCTCAGCTGTTTTGGGGAGAGAACCAGCAATGGAAGATCTCTGTATCTCTGCCTTCCAAATAAAATAAATCAGTTACAAATAAAAGAAATGTAAAATACTTTTAAGAAGTTGACCATAGTTTTGCCAGAGTGGGCATTTCTGCCCTTACAAGCTTACACACGACCCCTTACACACAACTAGGACTGAGGCCAACAAGTTACCTTTCGTCTGTCGGGGTGGAAATAGTTGGGATTGAGCAGGGGAACATGGGGCAGAGAGAAATGTGGCAAACAGTGTGACCATACGGTGTACCAAATTAGGATTGGATCGATTTACGTGATGGAAAATCAAACTTTCATGGGTTAAGTGAGACATTCAAAGGCCGCTCAGGGCTACTATGGTGGCTCCGTGGTCACTGGCATCCAAGACCCGTCTATCTTTTACTGGAGTCCACTGTGGTTACAAAACGGTGTCTGTAGCTCCAGCCATTGCCTGCACGTTCCAGAATGGTGCAAAGGAAAGGGTTCCAGCAATTTTAAAAGAGATTTCCTAGAAGCCCCTGCACATGTTTTCTGCTTAAAGCTCATTGAGCAGTTCTATCTGAAAAGGAAATGGGATGCAGTTTTATTACCTAGATGGATCGCAGCCCCAACACACGGGGCTTCAGGGAGTAAGAAAGTAGAAAGGGAAATGGGTGCTAACAGTCTTTGCAGCGCATGGTAGCGATTTTAATTTTTGTCCCTCTTGGGACTTTTTGTTAGAACTCTGAAGAATTACATCCTCTCTTTTGAGGTGATTGCAGATTTATAGGAGAGAGCTCACCTGTGCCTTCCCCCAGTTTCTCCCAATGGGAGCATCTCCTCAAACTGCAGTATCACGTCAGCACCAGCACACTGACGTAGAAACAGGCAGGACTCAGGACATTCCATCCCGCAGACCCCGCCCCTGCCGTCCTTGCAAAGTCACGCCCTGGCCGCCCAGATCCACGCCCCTTACCCCTGGCATCCGCCCATCTGTTCTGCGGTCATTGCACAAATGCTACTGGAATTGAACGACAGCGTAGAGAGTGTCTGGGGTCAGGATCTGTGCCTCTGGGGTCACAGTCTGTCGCAGGTATTAGCAGCTCATGACTTGGTGTTGCCGAGCGGTGTTCCACGGGACGGAGGTACCACACCGTGTATCAGCAGCCATCCTTTGAACAGCAGTGGGGCGTTTATGATCTTTGCTGACTGCTCACAAGAGTGCTGTTAGCAACTGTGTCCACATTTTGGGGTGAACCCAAGTTTTCATTTCTCTGGGACAAATATCTAAAAGTGCATTCACCAGGTCGTGTGTTTACTGCTGAACCGTTGTCTAGAATGCCTGCATCTTTTTTGCATCCCCACCTGCAGTGAGTGAGTGACGGGAGCACTCTGTCCCCCGCCAGTGTGTGACGGCGTCGCTGGTTTGTGCTGTAGACGTTCTGGAAGGCAGCTCAAGTAGCTCACGTGACTCTAACTGGCCCTGTTGTAAGGGCCAGCGACACCGCGCGTGCTTCTCTGCGCTCCACATCCTCTTTGAACAAGCGTCTCGTGTCTCTGCTGCGCTCACTTCGTTGCGGGTTTGCCGATCTTTCCAGCCTCCCACAGGGTCCTCTGTGGAGCCAGGGTAGTGAGTGTCATGGAGGTCCTATCTCATCGATGATCTTTGTATGGATCACGTATTTGGTGTCAAGTACGAGTACTTTGGGCTAGCCCCAGACCCTGAGGTTTTTCTGCTGAGTTGGATCACTTCATGTTTCATGTTGAAGGCTATAACCCACTTTAAGCTGGTTTTTGTATGATGGATGGGGTTTAGGTTGAAGGTCTTGTCCCCCTGTGTGTTGATTTACGTTTGCTTTTCCTGTACCTGGAAGGCAGAGTGATGGTCACACACACACACACACACACACACACACACACAAGTGTCTTCCATCTGCTGGCTCACTCCTCAACCTCTCACAGGAAGCTGAATGGGAAGTGGTGAAGCCAGGACTTGATCCAGCACTCTGATGTGGGATGCGGGCCTCCCAAGTGGCCGCTTAGCCTCTGCAGCAGGACGGCCGCCCCGAGGCTGAAGCTTTCACAACTGTTTTACCAAGGACTTCCCATCGCCCCCGGGACCACCTGTTGAAGGGCTCTCCTTTCCCATTCCCCCGTCTTTGTCAGCGATCACTTTGTGTGGTTCTGTTTCTGGGCTGTCTGTTCTGTTCTATGGGTCTCCGTCTATCTCATTACCAGTGCTTTGGGGGCTTTTCAAAGAAAATTAACTTTTTTCCAGGGCTGGCTTTGTGACGTAGCAGGTCAAGCCTACAGCTTCAGCATCCCATATGGGATCCAGTTCCAGTTGAGTCCTGACTGCTCCACTTTTTTTTATTTGAAAGGCAGAGTTAGAGAGAGGGAGAGGCACACACACACACACACACACACACACAGAGAGAGAGAGAGAGAGAGAGAGAGAGAGAGAGAGAGAGAGAGTCTTCCATCTGCTTGTTCACTCCCCAAATGGCCATGATGGGCTTAACTGAAGTCAGGAGCCAGAAGCTTCTTCCAGGTCTCCCATGTGGGTACAGGAACCCAAGTACTTGCTTGGGCCATTGCTACTGCTTCCCAGGTGTAGCAAGGAATTGGATTGAAAGTGGAGCAGCCAGGACTCCAGTGCCCTTATGGGATGCCGGCACTGCAGACAGCGGCTTACCTGCTGTGCCACAGTGCTGACCCCTGGTTGCTCCACTTCTGATCCAGCTCTCTGCTATGGCCTGGGAAAGCACTGGAGGATGGCCCAAGTCCTTGGACCCCTATACCCATGTGGGAGACCTGGAAGAAGCTCCTGGGTTCGGCTTGGCCCAGCCCTGGCTGTTGCGACCATCGGAGGAGTGAACCAGCGCATGGAAGACTCTTCTCTTTTTGCCTCTCCCTCTCTGTAACATTGACTTTCAAATAAATAAAAAATATTTTTAAAAAGATTTATTCTTTATTTATTTGAGAGTTAGAGAGAGGAGACACATGTACAGAGAGAGAGAGAGAGAGAGAGAGAGAGAGAATCTACCATCCACTAGTTCACTCCCTAAATAGCCACAGCAGCCAGGGCTGGGCCAGACTGAAGCCAGGAGCCAGGAGCTTCTTCTGGGTCAACATTGACTTTCAAATAAATAAAAAATATTTTTAAAAAGATTTATTCTTTATTTATTTGAGAGTTAGAGAGAGGAGACACATGTACAGAGAGAGAGAGAGAGAGAGAGAGAGAGAGAGAATCTACCATCCACTAGTTCACTCCCTAAATAGCCACAGCAGCCAGGGCTGGGCCAGACTGAAGCCAGGAGCCAGGAGCTTCTTCTGGGTCTCCCACGTGGGTTCTGGGGCCCAGGACTTGGGCCATCTTCTACTGCTTCCCCAGGCCATAGCAGAGAGCTGGATCAGAGAGGAGCAGCCAGGACTAGAAGTGGCGCCCTTATGGGATGCCGGCACTGCAGGCAGCGGCTTTACCCACTATGCCACAGTGCCAGCACCCCAGCCAGTTTTCATACTTTCTCACCCATGGTGGGTGTCATTCCGAGGTAGCCTTACTTTTTGCTTTATTTCCAAGTGGAATAAAGTAGACCTAAAAGGCAAACAAAGCTCCTGGTCGTTCTGAACTCTGGCACCCACATCCCCTGCCAACGCCATCCCCTAGGAGGAGGGCAGTGCCACGGGCTTTGCCTGGGCTGTCCTTTCTACTTGAAATGCTTCTCACTCGGCCTCTGCCAGGTTCACTGCCATTCGTCTTCCCGAGGGCCTGTGTGGGAGTGCCTGCCTGGGAAGGCAGTCTATCTACCGTTAGGTGCACGTCCCCTAGGCCACCCAACAGAAAAGCTTGTAATGAGATCCATGTCGATCCCATAAACGTAAACACATCAGTAAGAAGCCGAAGGAAAGTGTGGGGCAGATGAACACACTTAGGCCTGAACCATGTTACCAGAACCTTGCTTGGGGTCCTCTCTCTCTCACACACAAACACACACACACACACACACTCACTCTCTCTCCCCCTTCAGGCACAAACCTTTACCACGGAAGATGGGGTATAAGGGACCAGAACTGTGGGTGAGCCACGGCCACAGCAGCAGCTGGGCCTGCGTGCTCTGTCGGAGAGCAGAGGCCAGGCCCCCGGTCCCTGCAGCTCAGCCATGCTCCCCAACTAATCTTAGATGTCGGGGGAAGTCACAGCGCCTGTGGCTCAAGCAGGGGTCTGATTTGCACGGACAAGCTTCGCCGATATTGCTGTGTTCCACACGTGATTGCTGTCCACTACACCTGAAACTACCGAGCCTGACAAAGCGTAAGCCAAGCCAGTGCTTCCTATCATTCTCTTTGGCCATGGACTTAGCTCATGCTTCCCAGGATCCACCGCTGGCCCCCTGAGCTGCTCTGGTCTCCTGGGCCACCAGCTCCTGGGGTGAGCGGCAGCGTCTACGCTGGCTCTGGAGGGGACCCAGCACCGGGGCCTTCCCAAGAGCTCCTTATCAGGAGGATACAGAGTCCTGAACCCCCACCCCCGGAGGCTGCGCTTCCTTTTGGATCTTGGAGCATCTTTTGATCTTGAAACGAATCCATTTTTCCTCTCTCTCTTCCTACTTCCGCCCCTCTTCTTCCTCACCTCCTCTCAACCAACTGAGATGGGGGTGGGGGAAATAAACTCCTCTGTGCGAGATAAGGGACCACAAATAGCAGCTGCATTAACTCTTCCTTGGCAGGACAGTTCAGCGGAGCTATATTTAACCGACACATCTAGTTTACATCAACTAGGTCGAGGGCGTGAAATGGGAAGTTCTTTTAAGTACTGTGTTTTGATCGCTATGTTTATTCCCCCATTTCATGCCCCAGCATCTTAGAGGGGTTCTCGGCTCCTGCGAAGCATCCTGCTCAGTGGGTGCTCACTAATTTTCTTGCCTGATTCGTTTGCTCTGGGTGCGTTCAGGAAACACAGAAGGAGCTCCTGGAGTAAGGGGGCGCTCAGTGGATTCTTCGAGGGTCCTGGAGGGCTGGGGAGTGGGAAGCTGATGCCTCTGACTTGCAGGAGGGAGGGGGTCTGGCTGGAGCAGGGCCGCGAAGGCCCCCCCTCCCCCAGCTGTGCTCTGGGCAGCTGCTCCTGTACTCCAGAGGCTCTGACGTCTCCCTGGGGAAGCGGCTGCAGGGATCAGCTGGAGAGTGAGTGACGGGCGCCTTGTATCCCCCAACAGTGTCCCCACAGAGGACCCTGCTGTCACATCCCAGGTCAGGGAGGGCCTGCGGCTGGGCTGGGGGTGAGGCTGTGGTTGGCACCTTCCCAGGGAGCCCCGTGAGAGTGAGGACAGTCGGTTCTGACATGGGGGCATCTGGCCCAGCCTGGAATTACCTAATCCCAGCTAAGAGCATTTCTGATTGCTTGACCTCTGACCTCCTGCAGCTGGATTATCAGATGTGGCTTTGGGGAATAGGCTTGTTTATAGTGCCAGAGACAAAGGGAGGAAACTGACAGCAGTTACAACAGCAGCCTTCCTGTTGCCCCAGCGCCTTTCATCCAGAGAGGTCACTGGTGAGCAGGCTCCTTGAGGGAGGCCGCGGGCCTGGGCCCTGCGTCCAGGGGGAGGGGAAGCCGGAAGGGCAGCCCCGGCGCAGGAAGGGTCTGCGAGTCCCACCACGGCCCCGCAGGGCAGGTGCGATGGCTCCACTGTACCGGGGGTGGTGTCCGGGAGCAGCAGTGACGTCATTCAGCTGGGGTCTCACGGCTGCTGAAGGGTGCGGAGGAGACTCGGGGGCTCCTCTCCTGCCTCTGCCTCACGCTGACACTGTGCCGTTGGACAAGCAAGGTCCACTTGCCTCAAATGACCAACACCTCCAGCGTCCCAGGGCCCTTGTCACAAAGTGTGAGCAATGGAAGGACCTGTAAACATTGTGAATCAACATAGCTCATTTTACAGATGACAAAAACAGACCCAGAGAGGTAAGGCAATGCGTTAAAGCACCTTGCGGGAGGGAGGTTATCACAGAGACGCTGAAGGAGTGATGGCCTTAGGGCCGGAAGCCGGCCATCAGCTCCGGCCCCCAGCTCCCAGCATCTTCAGAGTACTTGGTGCCCACAGGCCTGTGCCAGCCTCTTCAATGGAACAGGTGTCAATGCCATGGCTGGACCGTCCTGTCTTCTGCCTCCACGCATCTCACCCAGGGGCCTCCAGCTGCACGTGTGTTCTTCCGTCGATGCTGGCGAAGTAGCCGTGCTTCCTTAGAAGTAACCCTGGGGGCCAGTGCTGTGGCGAAGCAGGAGAAGCTGCTGCCCGCAGTGCCGGCATCCCATATGGGCGCGGGTTCAAGTCCCGGCTGCTCCACTTCTGATCCAGCTCTCTGCTATGGCCTGGGAAAGCAGAAATTGAGAGACCTGGAAGAAGCTCCTGATTCCTGGCTTTGGATCAGCTCAGCTCCAGCTGTCGCAGCCATCTGGGGAGTGAACCAGTGGATGGAAGACCTCTCTCTGTCTGTCTCTGCCTCTCTGTAACTGCCTTTCAAATAAATAAATAAACATTAAAAAAGAAGAAGATATAACTCCATACATACTGACAAGTGGCAAGAACGGCACGAACTCCCCCGCCCTCCACCACCTCCCAAGCACCCATTGCTCTGAGGGCCTGCTTCCTCGGGCACACGCAGCTCTGTGCCAGGAAGGGAAGAGAGGAGCAGAGCAGGTGGATGCTCACAGCACAGCTCCCATCAAAAGGTTTTGCTGTCTCCATTTCCTGGTGGCCAGAAGGGTAAAACAAGGACCTCTGCCTGGAGAAGCCACTGGGTCTTTCTGGACAATGCCCAGGACTTAGCCGGTGTGTGCTGCGGTTTGCATGTGTTCTCCAAAGGTTCACGTGTTGGAGACCCGCTCCTCAAATTCATAAGCAATGGTATTTGGAGGTGGGGTGTTGGGGGGTAATTTGGGGTCAGGCAGCAGGGTGCCTGTGATGGCGTTAGTGGTTTGAGAAGGAGAGACTTGAGCAAATACGCTTGTTCTGTCTCACTGTGTGCTGGGGTGCACCAGGAAGGCCCTTGCCAGAGCTGGGTGTTCACACAGCAGTTCAGATGCCACTTGGGTTGTGGCCTCCCAGCCTGGAGCGCCTGAGTGGAGTGCTTCTCCACTTGGATCCAGAGTCTTGCTCATGCAAACCCTGCAAGGCAGCAGATGACAGCTCAACCACCTGGTAGATGTGGATGGAGTTCCAGTCTCCTGGCTTCCGCCTGGCCCGGCCCCAACTGCTGCAGGCAGTGGATGGCAGCACCTTTCTCTATCTCTCAAATAAAATTAAAACATTTTCTTTGAAAAAGAGATGGCCCAGATGCTGGAGACGGGTTTCTAGACTTCCTGGACTCCAGAGCTGTGAGCTAAATAAGTTTTAATTCTTCATGCGTTTCCAAGTCTTTGATCTTCAGTGAGAGCCACAGACAGTGGGAGAAGACAGGGTTCTACAGGTGTTCAGAAAAGGAGTGGACCGACCTTGCACAGTAACACGATGTCAGCTGCATTCCTCCAGGACACCCAGGAGAGAACATCCGGGAAGCACTGGTCTCCTGGGTGAGCTAAGGAGTAACAGGGATGGCGAAGATCAGAGATTCACCTGGGGGCAGCGTTTCTGGGCCTCCTGTCCCGGGGAAGGTAACACAATCACGGGCTGCAGGCGCCTGAGTCTGCATCGCCTCACCCACTTTTCACCTGGGGGAAGCAGCAACCAGGGAAGTAAAGTGACTTCCTCCAGGACACGCACTGGCTGCTGTTAGAACCAGATGAAGGCTTGGACCTCTGGGCTCCCAGCCTTTGCTTACTGCCCCCTCCCCACCCCCCACTGCCCCCTGTTCAGTTGCTCTGTGCTCTCCCATTCTTAGCCCACATTAAGGTAGCACAGAGGAGACAGACAGCTCACACCCTCCTCGCTTTGACTAGCTGCCCTGCAGGAAGAAAGTCGCTAAGGAGGCTCAGCGGTATCCTACGGTCTTGGTGGACGCCCTTTGGCAGGAGATGGGCCTTTAGTTCCTGGTGAAGAGGACCTCATGGCCACTGGCGAGGACATGACCCTTGGTGACCCTTGGTGTCTCTCGAGAGAGCGTCTGAGGTTGGGGGAAGAGCCATGATGCATGAACTTGCTCTGCCCACAGGTGGGCTGGACTCCCTGGTCTGGTGGGTTCCATGGGGATGGTGTCCCATAATGCTGGCTGTAGCAGCAACTGGAGTAAGCGCCACTGTGCCTGTACACTGAGTTTCCCGTTGGGATGTCCCCCAGCCCCTCACACGGCCTCCTAATCCAGCAAGGGCCTGCCAAACCTTGAGCGTCCTGCAGCTCCAGCGAGTGGTCCCTGAGTAACGGCGGTAGCACTGGCAATAGCTCCTCGATGGTCACGAAGACCACACGCTCCCCACGCAGCAGCGCTACTAGAGTGAATTCCCTGACACACACTAGCTTTGTAGAGAAAACAGACCTATTTATCTCACGATTCTAGAAGCTCAAGGGCATGATGCTTGCATCGGCTTTGTTCCCATGGGGACTTCATCCTGAACGGCAGATGGCGGATGGCCATGGCAGGAATCTGTGCAGGAGTCAGCACATTGCATCCTGAGTCACTGTGGAGACTGGGTAGAGTCCAACTCAGCGCTCTCCTGAGAACTCTCAAGGGCTCCCACAGGAGCTACCCCCTTCCCAGGGCAGTTCCCTCAGGGACCTAAGGCCCTCCCACCACGCCCCACCCTCTCCCAGTGGTGCCACCCTGGGGACCAGAGCAAGCCTTTAGCACATGAACCTTTGTAGGGAGACAATTAAACCATATCCACACCACAGCCAATGCAAGCCCACTCCCCTGCACACCTCTAGGCTCCGGCTGTTTGCATTCTTCATGTTGATCATCCGGGACTGATCATCACAGAAGATCAGTCTGTATATCTGTGGGAGCCTCGAAGCCGCCAGTGGAGATGAGGGTGTCTTGTAGAGTACAAGTATCCCATGGACCCTGTGTGGCCGCACCTTGCTGCTCCTGCCCCCAGCACTGGTGGTTGCTCCTTCTTGGATCCCGGGAGAGCGTACACACTCAGACTATTTGTAGAAGAGAGGGGCGGATGTGTAGTTGAGCTCATATAGGAGGTGAGTGATGGTGGGGGGTGCGCTAAAAGAGAGGAGCCAAGAGTACTTCCCCCTGCCCCCCTACACACACTGGCAGGTGCTATGTGGCATGAATTTGCCATTCATTTCCTACTGCCATGCCTCTGCCTGCTCAGACAGCTGCAGTGTGGTCCAGCCTGACTCTCCAAGCCCTGGCGCTTGACCCCAGGATCCAAGGTGGCCGAACGCCTACAGCTGGGGAGCAGGGGGACTTTGGGCACAGGCTAAACCCTCTGACATTCTTCTCCACAGGCAGAGACAGTGCTGCATCACTAGAATCAGGAACCCTGGCTTCCCCTCACATCTGCCCCCTGGATTTAGCATCTGGAAAAATGCATGCTTCATGAGATGATATGGGGATGACATGAGTGTATGATAATGTGAACATGCCTGGTACTCAGCCACCCACCGTGAGGCACTGAGGTTCACATGGTCTTTGTGCAGGTTTGGAGTTTCCAGGGGCAAGTCTGGGAAGTCTGGAGCCCTGGGTTACGTGCCCTGGGTTGATGAAAACTTGGGAAGATGTCCACAGGGCATCTGATATTTTGCCTCTTTTCTGGGACTATGGTGGACTGTTCTGAGCAGACTTAGAATGCCCCAGGGCTTCCCCAGTGCCCAGCACACAGTAGGGTCGCAGAGAGCAGCACTCAAGGTCTGCATACCCTCAGGGTTTCCCTGGGCTGGGAACTGATGGGATCTTTGAAGGCTGCTTCCATCTGCCTCCTAGGGGAGAAAAGGCTGACGTAGAATGTTCTAGAACATTACCACCATCTCCATCCCCATGAAGGGTCTACAGTGCGGTATTACCAGTTGTAACTAAATACAAGCAGGAAAAAAACTGGGATTCCCCATAGCTTGTGCAGCTGCTGGTGGCTCCAGGTTGGCTGGGGTCACTTGCTGGAACCAACCATGGGACTGTGCAAACAGCACACTCCCAGCCTTTGCTCCGAGCCTCCTCCTTGGCTGGGGTCTCCTCATCTTTGAGCTCTTTCCTTCCTCAACAGGACTTGTCCTCTGGTGGCCCCTGGCAGGCGCCCTCGCCCCCGCCGCCCACCGTGTGAAGCATGATGACAAAATGACAAAAACATTCTCAAGGAAATGAGCTGCTCTGTGCACGGAGGCCACCGTGTCAGAGAAAGCAGGTTCGGGAGTTACTCATTCTGTGGCCGTGGAGCGAGTCCAGCTCTGCTGTGCGCTCGCGCCCCCTTCCTGTTTTTGCGGCCGCTGTATCCTCCGGGCCCTGGGGACCTCGCGGGCCAGGCGGCCCCGGCTTTGGTCTCAACAGGAATGGGCTGCCAGTCTTCTGCCTCCCACAAGCCCTCACCCACAGACAGAGGCCACGCTCGGGAAGAGAGCTGAGCGCTTGCAATCGGCTTTAAGGAGCGGAGCCCAGAGGACAGGGACAAACCCTGGAGCTCTGCCAAGCCTTGGATTCCTCCTTTGTTCCGCGGGGTTTCCCAGCCCGCTCCCCTCCTCCCCGCATCGGTAATGGTAGAGTCAGTGGCAATCATTATTATGTAGGTGGATAATCACTTGGTGAGCCAAAAAGAGCTTCCCGCGTGTCGCCATGTGCTTTGAAGAGCCGCCTCGCTGCACTCTTGTGTGCGTGTGTGTGTGCATGAGCATGTGTGTTTAGGTGTTGCCATGACGACACCCCACCTGAGGGTCCCTCACCACAGGTTCTTCACTGCACCCTGTTGCTTGATCTGATGTGATCACCACTTTGACAACACCAGGCCCTGCTCTGAGGTCAACCACGGCTCCCAACGGCAGTCGCTGCCTCTGAGACCACCCGCTCTGCCATCCCAGCAATGTCGTCACTCCTGAGAGTGAGGATTCGCTCCCCTCAAGCAAGGCCCCACTTCCAGAGGGCCCTCAGCCTGGCTCCGTCCCTGCACACTTTCCTGGCTCCCCCGGCTGCCAGGCCACACGGGAACTTCTCAGCCACATCCTCCAACTGCAACGCTCAGTGTCTGCATTTGTGACTCTGCTGCACCCAGACCGAACCTCCCACGGGGGCACGCAGCTGCCAGGGGAGAGCTGGCCTGGTGACTACATCAACCTCCCCCCCCCAGAAGCCAGGACTCCTGCTCACTTTTTGCAAAGCTGGCTGTTGATTGGGCTCCCAGCTGCAGCAGCTGCTCTATCGTGGGTGATTAACCACCTCTTGTGCCACAGTGCTGGCTTCCAGGGGCTTCTTGTCCTGCTTCTTATGTCCCTTATACTTCCATTGTACCCACGGGTGTTTTGGATTCTATTTCTTTTTTCTTTGAAAGGCAGAGTTACCGACAGGGAGAGAGACAGAGAGAGAATGGTCTTCCATCCACTGGTGCACCTTCCAGATGGCCACAATGGCTAGGGCTGGGCCAGGCCGAAGCCAGGAGCCAGGAACTCCCTCTGGGTCTCCCAGATGGGTGGCAGGGGCCCAACCACCTGGGCCATCTTTTGCTGCTTTCCCAGGCCACCAGCAGGGAGCTGTATCAAAAGCAGAGCAGCTGGGACACAAACTGGCGCCCCTGTGGGATGCAGATGGCTTTCCCCCCGACCCCACAGCACCAGCCCTGGAAAACACCCATGCTCCATCCAAGCCCTTCCAAAGCTCCCTGTCCGTTTGGGGTTGGTCAGTTGATCGGTTGGTTGGTTGGTGTTGTGTGTGTGGCGGGAGCACAGGGCACGCGATTGGCTCTCCTGAGAATCCCGGAGTGCACAGTGCCGCGTTGTTAACCACAGGCACCATGCGGGAGAGTGGCTCCCCAGCACTTCCCCTTGGCCCTTTTTGCTTCATCAACCTTTGCTGTGGTCTTCTGTCTCTGCTCCAGCGATCTTGACCTCTGCTGCCACATTTTGCCTGGTCTCTCCTCACACGTCAACAGCTGGCTCTTCGGCTTCTCTCTTGTGGCATGTTTGATCACTGTCCCTTCCACCCACGACTCGTCCTCCCCTTAGGAGTGAAAAACCTATGGATGACGCCATTCGTCTCACCCATCTCTCCTCTCCCCCAGGTCGTTGTCTCACTGCTTCTCCCGACTGCGCAGGCTGGAGACAGCCTGGCTGAAGGGTTCACCTGCCTGCACACCTTGCACGGCCAGGTGCAGGAGGGCTCCCCCGTGCAGAGGCTGGGCCAGGTTTTGAGTCCCCGAGTTTGGGGTGTGGAAGTGAACCGAGAGGTCGTTCCACTAATGGGAAACTGAGGTCCAAAGGTGGAAAGCGATGTGCCCACAGCCTCCAACTCCTAGTGTGACCTCAGGGACCCATGAGCGTAACCCTTTGTTTTATGGCTAAGGCAGTAGAAGCACAGAGAAGCCGAGGAGCTTGCCCAAAGCCCTCAGCGGTCACACAGGGAGGCAGAGCTGCCTGGGGGTGCAGGGCTTCCCTCTGATCCACCCTGGGCTTCCTTCTGCTGGGACGCAGGAGACCAAAGCAAAACCCTCCGTTCTCCGGAATCTGCCTTCTCCCTTCTCCACCCGAATGCCAGCGTGGCCTACAGGGGGCAGCAGCCCTCCCCTTGCAGCTCCCTGTGAGGGTAGGGTTGGGAGATCCGCTTCGGGCTGTGGGCAGAAGTCGATAGGTGGAGGTTTCAGGTCAACTTCCTAAGGCTGACTCAGCAGCGGTCTTTGCTGCTCCTCCTTCCTCCTGTCCAGCGTAGGTGTGGGTGGCAAAGGGAGAGGGGTCCCTGGTCAGAGGCAAGATGGGCAGGCTCCAGCTCCACACGCCACTCCCACCTGGACAAGGTGACTCTGCAAGGGCAGAGCTCTGTTGCCTAATCATGCCCCAGAGTTGAGCTCTCTAGGGGAGACCCCTTCCCTCCAGATCTGACTCCCACTCGGGCCAGGGCCTCCTGGGAGCAGAGAGTAGGCAGTACTGGTGAGCAGGAGACCTGGGGGCAGACCACTTGTTTCATGCTGAATGGGCTCCCAGTGTAGCTGCAGGGTCCACGGCAGCCATCCCGTGACTGTAGGGAGACCCGACGAGGGAATAGGCAGTAAGGACAGCAGGCCAGAAGGACAGAGGGACCCAGGGACATCGGTAACACTGTGGAGCCTCCTTGCTACCTTGGGAGTATCTGTGTCAGACTGCTTTTATGTGAAAAGAAGATAAACCTCTAGCTGACTTTAGACGGTCGGAGGGCAGGGTCTCTCTGCTGGCAGCCCAATCCAGTGTAGGGCCACTCCAGCTGTGTGGAGCTGTTTCCTAGGTCGAGCCAAGGTCTTCTCAGTGCCCTCGGAGGATCCTGGCCCCGGCTCCGCCCAGCAGGACTACCCCAAAAATGTAGTCGCGGTCTCTCTTCCAGCTGCTCCCTCTTCCTTTCCCTCTTGGCCCAACTGCGATTTTCCGTTTGTTGGACCCCAGGCCCCTTGGACGCTTTCTCAGCTGCACAGGGCCAAGGGCAGCCTGTAGGTGGATGCCTCGTCTGAGCACTGCACAGACCTCCTCGGCCACCTCCAGCCGCGGTATCTGCTGGGTGTTTTCCCTCCTTGGCTTCTCCTGCGTGCACGTGGCCCAAGGTCGGGGAAGAGAGCCTCCCACCCTGGCACCACCCTCCCTATTCGATCATCTCTTTCTTTACGGACGGGACTTGCACCCTCCTTACCACCGCAGGGTTCCCCTGGAATCGTCTGTTCTCCAAATGGTTGTCAAGCACAAGCACAGGGGACGGAGGAGGACCAGGCCACTTCCTGCTGCCACGGCGCTCAGGGCAGGCTGCACAGTCCGCCTGGAAATCCAGGCCACCTCGTCAGCCGACTTCCCTTGTTGATAAGTTGTCTGGCGAATATTAGCAGGTGTGTGGTGGGGGGGAGGGGGCAGGAAGATGCTCTCATACCCGCTCTTGTTTTTGTTGTTCTGGCAGTTTCCAAGGATTCTGCTTCCTGTGTCAACATCGGGTTTCTTCCAGTCCTCAGTCCATCTTCCTGAGGTGTCGTGGATGTGTGTTTGTCCTTCCTTTGATTCTTGGGAGAAAGGGAAATCTCACAGGGGAAACCCATCCCCGCGACTGCAGTCTGAACGAGAGAGTCCACGTTCACACACACGGTTCCGACACACCTTGCAGGCACCGTGCCAGCCCTGAGCTGCCCCTCTGCCTTCTCCCTCGCCTCGCCCCTCGCCCTCTCTCCCCCAGTTTCCTCATTCCACGGCTTGCATCAAGTGTTAACCTGGGCCTTGTGGGCCTCTAGGGAGACATCCATGGGTGGGCTTCAGAGACCCCCGTATTGAATGTAGTACTTGGTGCATATGGGAATGGTGTTGTTCATGGTTTTCACCATAATCTTGCAAGGGCATTGGGGATTCCCTGGGAATTTTAAAGAACCACTGCCTTTGACAATTTCTCAAGAGGCCTCTCAGATTCAAGGGCAACCATTGATACAGAGCACGGCCTCGTGTGTAAGCTTTTCCTACAAATTCCTCGCAGAACCTCGGCGACCTGCAGTTTAGCACCTCTGCTGTAGGGCTCGCAGAACTCAAAGAGCTGGCCCAGAGGCATCAGCTGGTCACCTGGTGAGGAAGGGCCTGGTGGGCCCTCCAGAAGCACCAGGCCACTAGGGGGCAGGGACCCAGAAGCAGAAGTCCTTCTTCTTTCCTGGATTATACCTCCCACAAGGCAAGCGCCTGCTTCACCACCTCCCTATTCCATCACCTTTTTCTTTATGCACCGGGCTTGCACCCTCCTTACCGCCGCAGGGTTCCCCAAGAATCGCCTGTTCTGCCTTGTTCTCTCGCTAAACACCTAGCACACGATCAGCGCTTGCGGCTAGACGGCTGCTAGCTTTGTCTGTTCATCCGAAGTGCTGCTCTTGCTAAACCTCTTCCCCCACTCCTTCTATCACCCTCTCTCTGAATCTACCACTCCGTACCGTGGCACCGGGAGTAGCCATCCTGCGGGGCGCAGCAGGCTGGTGTCTCCCCAGCCCCGGCCACCCTAGCACCCAACTTTGGGAAGACTGCCTTCACCAAATTGCCTTTCCTAAGGGCCACACCTCCCCGCCTCTTTTACAGTCAATTATTTTATTTTATACGTATTCTCCCCAATTCACCATGGGGTTGTAGCCCAATGCACCCAGCGAAAGATGGCAATACTGTGAAGGGAAATGTGTGGACCTGAGTTCCTGATTAGCCGACTGGCACGCTGCAGAGCGGCTGTCGCTTCCTCCTCCTGCGCTCAGGATCTCCCTGAGCTCGCCAGCCTGCAGAAGGGCAAACCCGCCACTGGAAGCAGGGTTCCAGCTGAATGCACATCACATCTGCACCTGGTGGGCTGAAAAGCCCTACATCAGCCATCCCATCAGGGACCGTCTGTAGCTTCTACTGTGGTGCAAGGCACACAGCATGAAGTTTACCACCGAGCCCCTTTTCAGTGGAGTTCAGTAGCGTAAAGGACATTCACGTTGCTGAATCACCACCACCCGTCTCCGGAACTTTTTCATCTCCCCAACCTGGATCCCCCTCCTCCAGCGGAGGGCAACCCCCACTCTGCTTTCTAGCTATGAATTTGGCGACTTTGGGTACTGCAGTAAGTGGATTCGCATGGTATCTGTCTGCTTAGCTCTTCAGCTTTATCCACGTTGTATCGCGGGTCAGCATGCCCCACCCTTTTAAGGCGGAGAGTATTCCAGCGTGTGCGTAAGCACGTTTGCTTGTTCACTCGTCTGCTTGTTCACTCGTCTGCTGGGCTGTTCCACCTTTCGGCTATTGGGAATACTGCTGCCGCCAACATGGGTGTAGACGTAGCTATCTGAGCCCCTGCTTTCAATTATGCCGGGGGCACACACGCAGGAGAAGAATTGCTGGATCGTACAGTGACTGTGGCTCAGTCCTGAGGGGTCTGTCCCACTGTCTCCCAAAGCAGCCGCACCATTTCACATTCCCACCAGCAACGTGCCAATTTCCCCGCGGCTACGCCAGCTCTTGTTTTCTGCTGTGGTCTGAAGTGGCTGCATTCTAATGAGCAGGAGGTGGTCCAGCCTGGTGCCCCCCCCTTTTTCCAGTCTCACGTCCCCATCCAACAGGTGAGACCCGTCCAGATAGAGCACGCTGGTTCCCCGATGCTGTCATAACCTGAGATCTGTGGGTGTCCAGCGGGACTAAGCGCTGTGGCTCTGTCACCCATGGGTGCCTGGCCGCGCCCAGCTCTGTGTCATCTTGTATTTCGCTGACTTTAATACACACAGGTCAGGGTTCCCCTGCCACGCTCTCTAAAATCAGGACACATCTTGCAATTAACTGCACGTTTTTCTTTTCATCAGTCACCTTCCCCCACCATCCTCCTTCCCATTGGTTCATAAAGTCACGGTGCTCTTACACCCCCAGCACATCCTAGTCACTGAAAGAGGGTGTAGAAATGCCTGATCCACCCCAGGGGCCTGTGCTGCTCTGCGTGCCTGGGGATGGGGGGGCCTAGGAAGGGGCTTCCCTCCCTGCTGGGGGGCAATGGCGCTTGTTCTCTCTGAGGCTGTGCCCAAAGCCTCCTTCTTTCTTTCTCTCCACCTGCCTGAGAGGTCTCTCACCCCCTCACTCCCTCCTGACTCCCCCTCCTGCCGCCTGTCTGCACCAGCCCCTGGCCGGCCTAGCCCACTTCCAGGACTGCGGCCAAAACTGCTTCCTGCCCCGGCTCCCAGGCCTGCCCTGGCCGGTTCCTCCCCAGGAGCTGTCACCTCTTTGGAGCACTTCCTGTGACTTCTATTTTTTTCTCCCTTTGCCCCTTAGTCTGTTTTTCCCTGCTTCCCCGGCCCCGGCCCCCACCCCCACGCAGCTGGAAGGCCTCCTCTGCTTCCTCCCGAAATCCCCTTGTGCCCGCCCCCATGCTTTGCAGGCTGGCGTGGCTGCGCCCACACCCCTCCTGCCCACGCGGCCTCCTCCGGGCCTGGCTACTGCTGCTGGCGGCCCTGAGTGTCAGGGAGCCCCACGGGGCACTCTGGTGAGTCGCTCGGTCTCTTTGCTCCCCAAGACCACGGCTTCCCAGCCAGACCCTTTGCTTCCACGTGGCCCTGTCCACACCCCTGGGCTCGAGAGGGAAGGGCAGTGCCTCCTCCCATGCCTCTGCCTTAGCACACCCTGGTGCCACCTGCCCCAGTGGGAGTCAGGTGGTGGTGTGCGCGCGGGGAGTTCCTTTAAGAGCTCAGTCTGGACCTTGGCTGGGCACAAGCCCCATGCCCTTGGGAGAGCCCCCCCCCATCCAGGTGGTTCTCCCCTCCCCCGCGGGAACTGGAGCCCGGCCTGGCCGCAGCTCCTTGGCTCTTTCTCCCCGATGTCTCTGCCCAGTGTGGGCAGTCCCCTGCCCTGCTTCTCACCCTTCCTTCTCTCGCCGGCTGCATGGCCCCGGCAGTGTCAGCCGTGCATTCGCTGTCTGCTTGCTGAGGGCCCAGCTGGCTGGGGCTGGCACAGAGGAGCTCCAGGGCCACACAGCGCCCCCACTCTCCAGGCCAGGCGGGTGCCCCGCCTGGCTCGGCTTGTTAAACAGGTCAGGTCTTCTCCCACTCCTGCCTGGGGAGAGAAACCTTGTGGTTTCGGACGGCAGAAGACAAGGAAGGGAAAACAGATGCATGCACCCGCTCAAGGCTCCTCTCTGTCCCGCATGTGAGGGCCCGTCTGGTGTGCAGCGACGGGGCGGCTGTCCCCATCCTCCACTGGCACCGGCCTCCCTAGCTCAGATCCAGCCCCTGAGACATCAAAGCCCCTGCTGCCCTCCCTGGCACTCCACCTGTTAGGCTCTTCCCTGCGCGCAGGGCAGGACCCAGCTCAAATCCCCGGAGCTAAGGAGAGGACTTAGAACTGAAAACGTCCAGTTTGTGTTTTGAGCACCCCCAGGCAGGGCTGGCAAGGATCTGGCCCCAAGCGACCCCTTTCCACCCTGACGCTATGGTGGCTGATCCTGGCTTCTCCCATCCTCACAGCCACCCACATCAGGCGGGGTGAGCTGGCACCAAGGCCATATCTATTCGTCATGCCCATCCTAACTTCTTCCTTTTGTGGCTAACCCCCAAATGAGTCTCGGCTGGTAAGTCTCCACGTCACCTCCTCCAAGAAGTCTTCCCTGATCTGCCATGCCTCTCACCCTGTGCTCAGCCACACCCACCCTGTGAGAGCTATGTCTATGCGGAGAGCCTGTGCTCATAGCATCGAGGTTGTGGTATGTGTTGGCATGTCCGCTCCCATTAGCAAGTGAAGGGCTCAAGTATGGAACTCTGGACCTAACACAGAGCCTGGAAGAAGTCATGGCTCATAACCCTTGTTGGACACATGAATGAGTGAACGAATGAAGGAGTGAGTGAATGATGACTCGCCAGGTGGGACCAGGTCGTTTTGAAGGTGGTGCTGGGGATACAGTGATGCTGGGGACGCGGTGATACTGAGACTAGGTGATGCTGGGAGGTGGTGACACAGGGAGACTCCTGACCTGGGGAGAATGTAGCCCTTCTTTCCCGTCTGGGTCCCTCAGTGAGGACCAGGAAGGATGCTCGTGGTTGCCAGTGGACATGAGAAGTAGGTGGAAAGGAAAGCTGGCCCCAGGAGAGTGAGGGCTCCCTGCAGCTGCAGCCTAATGGGAGCAGCTTAACAGGATTAGCTAGCAGGAGGAGGTTGGAGAAGCTAATTATAAAGTGTGTATGCCAGCGATGAGGCAGGACTCTAAGGCTTTTTGTGCAGAGATTTTGAAAATGACAGAACAGGGGCTGGCGCTATGGTGTAGCGGGTAACACCACCGCCTGCGATGACAGCATCCCATATGGGCGCCGGTTTGAGTCCTGGCTGCTCCACTTCTGATCCAGCTCTCTGCTATGCCCTGGGAAAGCAGTAGAGGATGGCCCAAGTTCTTGGGCCCCTGCACCCACCGGGGAGACCTGGAAGAAGCTCCTTGCTCCTGGCCTTGGCCCAGTTCTGGCCATTGTGGCCATTTGGGGAGTGAACCAGAGGATGGAAGATTCTCTCTCTCTCTCTCTCTCTCTCTGTCTCTGTGTGTGTGTGTGTGTGTGTGTGTGTGTGTGTGTCTTCCTGTCTCTGTAACTCTTTCAAATAAATAAAGCTTTAAAACTATAGAGAAATTGACAGAAGAGTTCTCTGCCTTACAGGTGGAGATGTCCAGATCACGGCCCTGTCAAGCCCGGGAAGTTACTAACCCTGGCCTTGCCAAGGCAGCTGCAGGCGGGACTCAAAATTTAATACATCTACGGCAGGCTCATTTTTAAATGGATCATTTAGTGTGACCCACAGACGATGCTGCAAATCCCCAGAAGGCCCTTGGCAGAAAAATGGTGCCCCACCCCTGCATGGAAGGGGGCGGGGCACCACCAAACCTTTAAGTCGGCCTTGACGGCCACACCAGGGAAGCCCAGGCTTACTTGTCCAGTGCACAGTAGCAAGGGTCCTGGTATGGTTCTGAGTCACCTGTAAGCTGGGGAAGCCTCACTGATCATAATTATTCATTTTGTTATTGTTATTATGTGTTAGGTTTTTGCAGCCTGGTTCCGGGGTGAAACTGAAATATTGGCATTCCGAATAATCAGTACTCCATTCGGATAGCCCCCGACTTACAGGGTCTCTGCTGTAGTTTTTTGAGTTTATGATAGTGCAAAAGTGACACCCCCCCATTCAGTCGGAACCTCTCGCCCATTTGTGAGCTTTGATCTTTTCCCAGGCTAGTGACAGTGTGGTCAGAGAGCTACAGTGCCCAGCGATGGGGATCGCAGATGATTCCTACTCTCCCGCATGCTGTGTTGCCGAGTGAGGGCATTCAGACTGCATTACTAAGTGCGTGTTCAACTTAGGACGGGTTTATCAGGAAGGAACCCCATCCTGGCCCTCTGCTGTGCCAAGTATGGGGTTGGGCGCTGTGGGGGAGTGCAGGTTCCGCTTCCAGGGCCTTGGTGGGGTTGACCAGACAGGAGGCAGGCCTAGGATGTGGGAAATTTCAGGAAAGCTGCACCCGAAATGGACGGTGCTCTGGGCTGGGGGTGGGGGGAAGTTTGAGGGGCAAGGCTCCGCAGGGAGGGAAGGCGAGGCAGGCTGCAGAAAGATGCCCCCCTGTTCAGGCGGAAGCTCTGAGCCAGTAGCTGACTCAAGCAAGGGGGCTTTTCTAATGGGAAAGCAGCAAGTGGGGAGGCTCGAGGGGGAAGCGGGGCCAGGTGGAGGAAGCCCTGGAGTTGGGGGATGAAGGGCCTGAGCTTCTTCTGCACACACTGGGGAAATGCTGGACGCTTTTAGGGAACAGGAAACGTCCAGGGCACACAGGCCAGCAGGGGCGCAGACTGTGGTCATTTGAGATGGGAAGAGCATGGGAAAGTCTTTTGCAAGGGTCCTGCGGGAGGTAGTGGGGCTGTGGTAGCAGAGTCACCAGTGGGGTGAATGGCTTTGAGTCTACCTTGGCTGGTCCAAGCCCCAGTCTTCCGTGTCAGTGGCAGTGGGCTGACATGGATCCCTCGTGCACCTTGTAAAGGCTTGGGGACATGTTAGGGCGAGCGTTAGGCTCATACGAAAGCAAACATCACCCTACAATGAAGAAAAACACAAGACATCAAGTGGTAGCATCCTCTCTGGGTTACAGACAGAGATCCAAGCCTCTTTGTCGGTGACCCTTGACCCTGGGAGATTTGGGACCAGTGCTTTCTGACTCCGCCCTCTGCCCTGATAGCTGGTGGGTGGGGTCCAGGGAGGTGAGTCATTCAGGGGACCTCAGCAGAGGGATCCAGGTTCCGGACTCTGTCCAGTGTTCCTTTTTTTTTTTTTTTTTAAAGATTTGTAAAATTTATTTTAAAGTCAGAGTTACACAGAGAGAGAAGGAGAGACAGAGAGAGAGAGAGGTCTTCCATCTGCTGGTTCACTCCCCAAATGGCCACAATGGCCAGAACTGCACCGATCTGAAGCCAGGAGCCAGAAACTTCTCCCAGGTCTCCCACGTGGGTGCGGGGGCCCAACGACATGGGCCGTCTTCCATTGCTTTCCCAGACCATAGCAGAGAGCTGGATCAGAAGTGAAGCAGCTGGACTCGAACCTGCACCCATACGGGATGCTAGCACAGCAGGTGGCGGCTCTACCCGCTACGCCACAGCGCTGGCCCCACATCCCGTGTTCCTAAACCTGCATTTTGTGGTCTCTACCCACCTCTTCAGATTAGCTACTAAAGTATTCAGAGGAGTTCAAGGTTCATAGCCGAGGGGAAGGGAAAGAGCAAGAGGAATGAAGGGAATAAAGACTTGCCGCTCCAGCTCTAGGCCGGTGCTTTATTTGCATAAGCCCACCCAGTGGTTCCAACCGCTCTGCAGTGACTGTAGCTCCTTGCCTGATGACCTTATTGGCTTCCTGGGTCACCCAGATAGGAAGTGGTGGAGCTAAGATTTGAACTCAGATCTGTCCGATAGCAGACCTTTGCCCTCCCTTCTATTCCACCAATGGATTCACCTGACTCCCAGGGTGAGTGAGGTGAACTTGGGGAGGGCAGGAAACACCTCATAAAGCCGGGGGATACAGGAGATGCAAGGCCTGGCCTTTCTCTCTGACTTGCCTCTTCCTTTGCGCCTTGCAGCTCCCCAGGCCTCTGCGCCATGAGTGGTGCCCCCAGCCACAGGGAGTGCCTCCTGCCCGCCGTGGCGCGCGCCCTCTCTGCCACCCAGGTCACGCCCGCCAAGAAGATAACCTTCCTCAAGCGGGGGGACCCCCAGTTTGCAGGGGTGCGCCTGGCGGTCCATCAGCGCACCTTCAAGACCTTCAGCGCCCTGATGGATGAGCTCTCTCAGCGCGTGCCGCTGGCCTTCGGGGTGCGCTCTGTCACCACGCCCCGCGGCCTGCATGGCCTCAGTGCCCTGGAGCAGCTGCAGGATGGGGGCTGCTACCTCTGCTCCGACAAGCAGCCCCCCAAGACCCCCGGCTGGCCGGGGTCGCGGGATTCCGAAGGCCAGGGCGAGGCGCCAGGAACAACCTCTTCTTGGAAGGGCCCCAAAGCCCCGAGGAGGATGACGCTCGTTAAGAACGGGGACCCTCGGCTCCGGCAGACAGTGGTTCTGAGTCCTAGGAACACCAGAAACCTGGCGGCCTTTCTCAGCCAGGCCTCGGCGGCCCTGCGCTTTCCCGTAAAGCAGGTGTACACCGTGAGTGGGAAAAAGGTAGGTGCTCGGGCTCTGAAATTGCGTTGACAATGCTTTTTGGATCCCAGGGCCAAATCCTTAGATGGAATGGAGGTGGTGGTGGTGGTGGTGGTAGTATCATTATTCCTTTAAAAGTCCTTGACTGTGCTGCTACTCATTTTATAAGGTGCAGGGCTGGAGACATTCGGTCAAATCAGTCTCTCCACAAGCAAATGTTATTCACATTCGTAGCTTCCATTCAGGATGCATAGTCATGATATTTTTTTCTAGTCCTTTCAACAAACTCTTTCCATGGGTGCTCAACGCAGGAAACAGAAGCTACTCAAGGTCTCTTAAGCACAGAGTGCTTCAGTTTTACTATTAGGGAGCTTCCAGAATTTTGGGGAGCTGGAGAGTGACCTCGAAACTGGTTCTCTACAGATGGCTTCCGGTATCCTGCCGGAAGCTACTACCTGTGCTGGAAGCTGCTATGATGATTGCGTTCAAGAGCCCTTCTCTGTAGCATCCAAGTTTAAACAGTTGGATTCAGGAAGTGAGATCATAGACACCTAATGAATTCATTTAGCTAGCAAAGACCAAAATGACAGGGATGGAAAGCAAAAGTGGCTAAGCCATTGATGCTATGATTGGAGGAACTGCTGTATGTGTAGCCCATGAATCTATAGTCCCAGGAAAAACAGCCCGACGAACCTGTTGCCAATTTGGAGCACACATCACAATGCCTCAATAGCACCAAGGGATGCCTTTCAGCTGGTGTCCAAACCGAGTCTTCCATAGCATTCTGGAAAATTGTCCAATGTTCTGAAAGTTATAGCTGCTTTTGGGTGATGCAGTCCACTGATATTGGCCTATTATCTTACACTTTGCACTGTAAAATCAGTTCTCTGGATACAAGAGATCTTCATGGGTTATGGCAATGCTGAATAAGACATTCTGTAAATCCATAGATGGTAACACCAAAAGGATGATGGGCAAGGGACAACATCGGCCCCAAATCATCGTCTATTCCGGTGACCACAAACTGCTGACCATCTCCTTGAGAGAGGGAGGGGTTCATGTCATAGCTTTCCATCGAGTGCTGAGTCCCTCAATGGACTTAGGGATTTAGCAGTGGTCTCTGCCCCCGACAGATGAGGCTCCAAGCAGAGGTGGTAGTCAGATTTACATGAACGAGGTAGAGTTTGTGTTGCTAATTCGTGGTACTTTGTCACTTTGTCATGAACTGATGGCGCCTGCCTCCTAGTAGTTAGAAAAGGGTGACTGACATCCACTGAGAAGAACTGCTTGTCCATGCAATTGTCACCTTGGGTGTGCACTCACCTGGGACATGAGTGTTCCCACCCCCTAGGCCAACTGTGAGAGACACACTCACAATTCTTGTCTAGACTGCCTTGTCCCTGTCCTCCTGTCCTGTTCCTGCCAAGTCCCTGGCTGTCAGATTGAACTGCTGGCCACTGCCGATAGTTGTTACAGGATCTCTTGCCATTTCCCCTTCCATGAAGAATACTCAACCAAAGCACACTATCCCCTGGACTTTCCTTCCCTGCGCCCCTCATGGCCCCTAAGTGGGTCTGTTATGCTGCCAAAGCCAGCTGTGGTCATGTCAGTACACTCTGCAACTTCTCTGAAACACAGATTCAGATATCTTCTTCAGTGGATGGATCCCAGGGAATTTCCTGGGAAGTCCCGGGTATCTGCTGAGGCAAGGGGGCAGGGCAGCAGGAGCAGGTGACCTGGGAATGGAAGCCACCTGCTCAGGGAAACGACGTGTCAGTTCCAGCTTCTTGAGCCTGGTGCAGTGCTTGTCTCCTCCAACTTTATGCCAGTGCTGCTTCAATACCCCTGCTTTATGGCACGATGGATCACCTACCTCTCAATTCAGTTGTACAAGGGCACTCCAAAGAATTCATGGAAAATGGAATTAAAAGAATTATTTTGGTTTGTGCAAACATTCTGAAATCCGTGTGCATGAGGTTTCATATAAATGTATATTATGAAAAAGCTAGGCATAGATTTCAAAATTCTGGGCAGCAAGAACAATTGTGGGTGTAGGGGTCCAAGTGCTTGGACCATCCTCTGCTGCTTTCCCAGGCACATTAGCAGGGAGCCGGATCAGAAGTGGAGCAGTCAGGACTTGAATGGGTGTGCATATGGGATACCGGGGTCTCAGGTGGTGGCTTTGCCCGCTATGCCACAGCACCAGCCCCAAGACCATTGACTCTGGAATTCTAGGAGTTTGGAAAGGAAGGATTCACCTGAGGACTGGTGGCGCCTCTCCCCTCTCCACTGCACTAGGGCAGAGTCAGAAGCAATGGGCTTGGAGTGTCCTGGCAAAGAGGATCAGATAGAGAGGTGACCCTCTACCAGGGAAAAGGTGACCCTCTGCCAGGCTCTGATCCCAAGTGGAAGCTGGAGGGCTCTCTGGCTCTTAGGAAATTCCTATTCCAGGGGCGGACGTGTGGCCAGAGAAGCAGCCTAATGGCTCTGCTGCCGTCCACTGAGACACCCAGGTTGACCCTTGGTAGAGGGTGGGCTGGGGGTAGAGGCGGGACACCCTGGACGATGACCACAGGAGACCACCAGCTCATGACAGAGGTGCTATGGAGGCACCTGGATTCCTCCACTGGGTCGGGGACCGAGGGTGAGAAGTGAGGGAGTGGGAAAGGCCAGGAGAGCCCGTGCTCTTTCTGCCTGGGGCTCCTGGCTCCTGGCTCAGCGCTCTCCTCCCTCAGGTGGACTCGCTGCAGTGTCTCCTGCGCTGCCCCTCGACGCTAGTGTGTGCTGGTGACGAGGCCTTCAGACCTCCAGTGATGGAAGATGCCAGAAGAAATGGGACAGAAACCTTACCTGGGCTGTCTTCCAGGAGCAGAACTGGTGAGTTATGGGGGGGAGTGGGGATTCCCCAGTCTTATTTGCCTGCCGATGTGCTGTAGACCAGGGCAGATACCCATTCTGATAACCTGGGAAACACGCCTCTGGCCCCAGCTCTTGGGTGTTCCAGGTGTTTGGGGCTCTCTTTGTTTCTTCCTCCTCCTCTTCATCACCATCAACCTTAACTGGGTGAACCATTTGATGGGGAGGATATGAAGGAGCCGAGCATGGTGCTTAAATGGAGCGTTCATAAGGAGATGTTGACCTCGAGGTTGCTAGGGTCTAAAGCAACTTTTACTAAGAATCACGGTGGGCCGTGAACCACGCATCCTTTAAGAGTCATGGCCGTCTTTGGAAAGATGGGAGTTGAAAAGGGCTAAAGGAAACTATGATCACCCACCATCCAGCCAGTTAGCCACCCAGAAAGCCTCCTTGGCTGACTTCCTCAGCCCAGCTGCACCCACATTGCTCAGGCTCTGACAGCCCCGCCCCCTAGCCCCACATCAGCAAGGTGATGAGAGGGGAAAAGCACTCAGGGCCTTCGTTTCTTAAGGCCCCCCCTCTCCCACCCTCTTTTCTTGTCCTGGCTGGGGTGCAGGCTTGCCTGTCAGCAGCTGATCCTGTGTGTCCGGGTCCTTCTTTGCAACCATCAATCACCCCAGGGCTTGATGAGCGTTGGGATGATAAATCACCGCTAATAACCACAAAGCATTTTACAGTTTACAATCAGGTCCGTGGGCAGCGTCTTATTGATCCCGCCGCCTGGGCTGGGGGTGGGCTCCCACGTTTGCTCCACCTGCCGCCTCTGCGGTGGGGGACCTACCCAGGCTAGCAGAGCTACGTAGGGAATGTCACGTGCACGGCTGCGCGTCCTCAAAGCAGACCTAACAAATCTCCGTGACCACGCATCCGTCCCGGCTCAGAACACAGGCTCTGCCCAAAGCTGCCCAGCTGCTAAGAGCAGAGTTGAGACTGCGCTCAGATTCAAGTCCACTCAGCTGGGCTCTGCTGGGCCACTAACGGGCAGTTCTGTGTAGAGCCCTTCTAGAAAGGCCTGCCTCACCGTGGCTTTGGAGGTAGAGATAGTTAGGTGGTGGACAGCCCATGACCACTTGGGGCAGCTCCTGATCCTTTCTCCTTTTCTCTCACTCTTTGCTGCATGCCAGGGAGCTGGGGGCCAAAGGCCAAGCAGAGCGTGATGCACTTGCGGTCCGGGTCGGGCAGCGGCCGGCCCCGGCGGCTTTCCCCGCTGTCAGAGACGTCTGCTCCCCACCGGCCCCCCGCCTCTCTCCACTGTGCCCAGGGGGCCCCTGCTCCCGACAGACACCTTCGCGACACACCTGCCGCACCTGGCCCCTTGGTGGCCGGTGACGGCGTGGAGAAGAAGGTCCATCTGAATGAGGACGGCAGCCTGTCCGTGGAGATGAGGGTGCGCTTCCAGCTGCTCGGCCAGGACGCGCTGCTGTGGTCCCAGAGGGTGGGGCGGGCCGGCGCCCTCACGGCAGCCAGCAGGGAGGACCTCAGCCTCGGGGAGGCAGACCCCCCATGCTGCACCTGGCAGGGCCACCCTTGGGGCTTCTCAGAGCCTGGGGCAGGGGCGTCAGGGCCATGTGAGGCGGGATTCAAGTGCGCCTTAGGCCATGGCCAGCAGCCGGGGCCCAGTTACGAGATCTGGAGGAATCCCCTGTACGCCTCCCAGGGCGAGCAGCCGGCTGCCGAGAAGAGGTCTGGGCTGGCCCTGCGTGCCTGCGGCAGGCGCCGCTGGAGCCATGGGACAGCTGGGAAGCACAGACGTGGCCAGGACAGCGCCAGCCCAGCCTCCAGTGCGGAACACTCCGAAGGCTCTGAGCAAGACACCTGCAGCAGCCCCAGGACGGTGGGGGGTGGCGTGAGCAGTGGCAGCCTGCATCCAGCCTCTGCTTCCCCAGCCAGGGGACCTGGAGAGGGCCCCCAAGGGAGCCCCGGCCCACGTTCCGAGGGAGGAAGGCTGGCTGGTGGGGGGCCACGCAGCTGCCTGAGACCGGAGACTGGAGGCACAGAGGAGGCCGATTCTGACTCATCAGCCAGTGCTGGGCCTCTCGAGGGGCCCAGCGAGCAGGGTGAGCAGCACCGGGGCTGCCAGCGGCAGACAGGGGCCATGCCTTCCCAGCGGCTGTTGGCACAGGGTGGCAGCCTCAGCGCTCCCACCCTGAGCCCCTCATCTCTGGGGACTGAAGATCTGCAGGCAGAGAAGCCTGGACAGGACACCGGGCACAACCAGGCCAGGGGTGGGGCTGTAACGGGGCTGCTGCTGGCTCCAGGTCATCCTGGCCCTGGGGACACAGAAGGAGGCTGTTCCCCACTCCCTGCCCGTGCCTCAGGCCGGCAGGGGAGGAGAAGGCAGAGGAGCCCAGCTAGCGCTGTGTGCTCACCTAGCTCTCCCGGCCGAGTGTGCTGCCACCACAGGGACACCCCCTGCCTGCTCCATGCACCTGCAGGCCTGCAAGCGCCGAGGCCACCCGACAGAGGCAGGGCCAGCACAGGAGGCCCAGTGCCACCCTTTTCTGACAACGTGTTGATGAGCAGAAAACAGGTCTCTGGGGACCTGAGACCTCCCTCCCCGGGCTCTCTTTACTCCCAGGAGCCTTCAGGGGCCCGCAGTGTCACCCTCACCCCCGTGAGTAACTCGGACTGTGCTTCTAGTGTGCATCCCACCAGTACTCCCTCTGCAGAGCCAGCAGGTGACATCAAGTACAGAGAGCACCTTCCGGCTCCTGCACCTGCACACACACCCCACCCCTGCCCACAGGCCAGTGCTGGCGGGCAGCGGGGAAAGACAGGGGGCACCCCTAGGCCCTCCCCACCCTTGGTTCTGCTGGCCGGACAGCCTAAAGCAGGGGAGCCAGGAGCCCAGCAAGGTCACAGCTGCTCCCCGATCGGGACACCGGCTTCCTTCCCTGAAGGCGCCTGGGCATGCAGCGGGTACTGCCCCACTCCCCCTGAGGGGCGGCCCTCTGCCAGGAAGCCCCCTTTGAGCCCAAGGAGCACCAGCAGTGGCGATCAAAGTGCTGACGACTGGGAGCCAGGTGGAGATGAGCAGGGGGAGGAGCAACTCGAGGCGGGGCCCACGCTGCTCCCAGGCCCTGGGTCGGCAGCAGCAGGGAGAAGGGTCAGGAGCAGCCTGAGCCCTAGTGCTGGGCCCGGGAGGGCATTAGAGGGGAAAGCGGCCAGCACAGGGCAAGGCCATGAGGGGCTGGAGGACGACGGCAGCGTGACACCCAGCGCCCTGCCCCACGCCTCACCAGATGCCATGGTCCGCGAGTGGCTGGGTAACATCCCGGAAGAGCCCATGCTCATGAGATACGAGATGGACGAGCCCACCGGGGCAGCCAGGGATGGCCCAGGAGGCCCCGAGGAGGCCCCTGCTGATGACCGCCCTCCAGAAAGCCTGGGGGAGCTGGCACAAGGCGAACAGCTGCTCCTGGAAGGGGGCGCGGGGGAGCACACAGAGCCAGAGCCAGAGCCAGAGGGAGCCCTCCCAGGCCCAAGACAGGCTCCGCCCCTGGGCCACGCTGCAGCTCCAGCTGGAGTGCCTGACTCCCCCGTGGGGGCTGGAGCCAGGGAAGGGGCTGATGGCGCCCAGGGCAGGGCACCGTGCGCGCTTCCTGGCAGGGTCTCCGCCTCCACACAGATCATGAAGGCGCTGCTGGGCGCCAAGCAGAGCCGGCCCAGCAGCCTCCCAGAACTGTCCGATGTGGTGGCCAAGAGGTTGAGCCACTCAGCAGGGGCCCTTGTCACCTGCCTCGCCAGGCTCCACTTCTTTGATGAAGACCCTGGGTCCCCTGCTGACAAGGTGAGGTTCATAGACTCCCCTCGGTACCGGGAGCTCCTGAGCATCTCCCAGGCCCTGTGGCCAGGGTGCAGCCCTGGGCGGGACCAGCTGGACCCCAGCCTCGGGGAGCTGGCTCCACACAAGGCTTTGCTGGTGACAGAGGACTTCACACCTACGTCATCGTCTGGCGTGGACGTCAGCAGTGGCTCTGGAGGCTCAGGGGACGGCAGCGTGCCCTGTGCCCTGGACGGCACCCTGGTGCCAGAGAAGACGGAGCCGCCCCTGGAAATCTCCTTCCAGGGGCCTGACTCCAGCCTCTCGGAGCACCCAGAGGGTCTGGGAAACCTGCGGCTGGGTTGTCCCACAGCCTCCACCAGCTCCCAAACCTGGGCCTGCGCCACCAGCAAGCTGGAGGCAGCAGAGGGAGGCGGTGGAGAGCAACCACTGGACAATGCATCTGAGCACGAAGTTGAAAAGGCAGTGCAAGGAAGTGGGGGGCAGGTAGAGGAAATAGAAGGAACAAGAAGAGAAGAACCACAGGAGGGCACCCAGGAGGGAGGGCTTCTAGGGGAGGCTCCCGGCCATGGGCCCGGGGTGTCAGCGGCCGGCGCTGCAGACGGGGACCTCTGCACCCAGGCAGACCAGAGAGAGCACGAAGAGGAAGCAGCAAGACGCCCTGTCTCTGCAGGCCTGTGCCCCCCAGATGGGAGTGAGAACCCTCAGGAAACCCCTTGTCCTCCCAGTGAGGGTGCTTCCAATGCCAGCGACAACCAAGGGGGCCCCAGGTCAGAGCCTGATGTGGAAGAGCCGCCTGCAGCAGCCGGTGGGGAACGAGAGCAAGCCCAGGCCAGGTGGAGGCAGGGTGCGGGAGAGGCGGGCAGGTGCACCGTTTGCAGGGCGTGTCTGGACCCCGACCCCGTCTGGGTGTCCAAGCTGCTGAAGAAGCTGCAGGCGTCCTTCCTGGCCCACTTGGCTGATGCCACAGCCCAGCTCCGGGCCCGCTGGAACCTGCAGGACCACAGGCTGCTGGACCAGATGGTGGCCGAGCTGGAGCAGGACGTGAGCGAGCGGCTCCAAGCCAGCACCGACAAAGAGCTCCAGAAGATCCAGAGCCGGGCCGGGAGGAAGGCCCTGGGGCCACCCCGCGAAGCCCTCAGGGGCCAGGCGTCCCTGCAGACTGAGCAGCGCCGGCGCCGCCTCCATGGCCTGCGCAACCTCTCAGCCTTCCCTGAGTGGACCTGCGGCCGGGGGCTCTTCTCCTGCAGCCTGGAGGATGCCAGCTCCACGCCCGGGGAGGAGTTCTGTCCCTGTGAGGCCTGCGTGAGGCAGAAAGGGACCCGCAAGTCCCCAAAGGACACCCCGGGGGCCGCCTGTGCGCCCATCAAAAAGGCCTTCGACCTGCAGCAGATTCTGCAGAAGAAAAAGGAAGGGTGTCCCGAGGGGGAGGCCGCCGAGGGGGGAGAGGTGACGCCAGGTCAGGGGGACCCCGCCATGGCTGGGGATACCCCGGCAGCCAGTGGAGAGCAGGGGCTGGGATTGGGCCCTGGGCCTGGGGCGGATGAGGGGGACGAGGGTGAGGGGAACCAGGCGCTCAGCAGGGACAAGGATCCCGCAGGTGGGGAGGTAGAGGGCACTGGTGACCTGGAGAGTGGGGACAGTGTTGCTCGGGGACAGGCGGAGCAGGGAGTGCAGGAAGGACCCGCGCAGGGGGACTCTGGGGATGGGCAGGACTGGGAGGCTACGGCCTCCGGAGGAGGTGACCTGAATCCAGGAGGACAGGGTGATGGCGCCAAAGCTGCAGAGGTCCAGGAAGCTGGAGGAGAGGGGTGGCCAGGCTCAGAGGGCGGAAACGGAGCAGAGATGGAAGGCAGCCCCTCGTGCCACCCAGGAGAGGACCAAATAGGGGAGTCTTCTGAACCCAGCACCCCAGCCCAAGAGGGCAGGCCCGCATCACCCCCTGCTCCCCGAGGAGACAGCCCCAACCAAAGGCTGGGCCCCCCGACACCTCCCCCTGCCTGCGCCTCCTGCAGCCCATCTTCTGCGGCCGCCTCCTCCCAGGAAGACCCAGCTGCAGAATGTCCAAGTGGGGACAGAAGGGGCAGTGATGCCGAGCCTCAGGGACTCCTATGCCCGGACAGAAAAGTCCCCCGGATGTATCCTGGAAGCTCCACTTCTGAGCAGGACGGGCCCCCTTCATGCCCAGGGACCCCAGAGCAGGGCTCAGGTGGAGGCTGTGACTTACAAGATGAGAAGGTCGCCGGAGGCCTCACCAGCACCCAGGTGGGAGGAAGGGCAGACGGCTTTGGGGGAGATGACTTTGATTTCTAGAGCTCAAGCCCTGAGCTGAGGCTGCATCGGGGGCTCTGTTTTCAGTGATATTTTGTCTGCCACCCTGAGCGACCCTCAGCTCCCTGGAGACAAAGACCTGGGAAGGATCATGGGCTTGCCTGGAACACAGCCTACTCAATGCTGCCCCCAGGGCCTGAATCCAGAGCAAAGCAGGGTCACCTGCACGGGGGACATCACGGAGCCAGGGGGACCCTGCGCTCGCCCGCAGAGCCGGAGCAGGTGGCGCCCTGGAAAGTTCCAGGGCAGTCTCGTGTGTGTTTCTTCTCGCTAGCCCACATGGCCCTCCTCCTCCTCCCCTTCCTCCTCCCTACTCATCTCCTGGTGCCATTCCTCTTGGCTTGTGGGCACTCATTTCCCCTGACTTCGAGGTGCTTTTTGGTTAGTTTTGAAGATATTTCGTGACTCTGCAGATGCAACTATTTGGCAAAAGCAGGTAAATTCAGGGTCAACGAATACGACTGGTTCTCCAAGTCCAAATGTTTCTCCTTAATTCATGTTTTGTGTATATGATGGAATAAAATGCAAAAAAGCAGGAAGACAGTGATTGCCTGTGCTCCCACCATTGGAGATAACGTAGGTTAGCAATTCCGTGTTCTTCCTTCCCATTGTTCTCAGGTCACTTTGTAGTTGACATTGGTCTTTAGGGACACATTTACATACTTCATTTTAAAAAACTGAACGATGCAATGATTTATTCCTTTTCTCTCAAAAGCTTCATAAACTTCTTTTAATACCCAAATAATGTTCCGTTTTGAGAATATCAAATATTTACTTCCCTGCTTCCCTATCAGAAGACCATTTAGATGGGATCCGCTATTTTGCCCATCCAACTTCACTCCTGGACTTCTGAGCATTTCCTTAAGATCGATTCCCATGCGTGGCTCTTCTGGGTCAAAGGCGATCAAGATTTTTAAGACTTCCGGTATCATGCGATTTGTTTTTCTGCAGGTCTAATTACACTACCCAGCTCACCACAGGGTGATCATGTCAGTCCTTGGCATTATCATTAAAAATGAAATGTCATTTTCTAATATTGCAGACAACAATAATAGCACTTCAATTCAACGTGGTCCTATTTTAGAGAGTTGATTACGAATGAGGTTAACATTGTGTCTAGGGCTTTCAAAAACTTTCTGCAAGTGAATGACATGTGCATGCCTTTCACCCATTTTCTCATGAGGTCCTTGCTTTTTAAAATGAATTTACTTGCATGGGCAGTGCTTGCTATCATTTTTTTAAAAGCCCTTTTGCTATTTTAGAGACTTTAAAGCTGCCCTCTCTGCACAGTCTGAGTATCAGCCCTCGGATAGGGCAGCCTTGCTCTGGCTTTCCTGCTCATACCCGGCCACCTGGTGGTACCCAGATTTATTTAAATGGAAACCTGTGCTACGAGAACAGATGGTGTGCACTGGTTGCTAAAATGTCTCCACATGCAGCAGACGTTGAGGTATGGCCCGCCTGCCGATCTGCGCTCACCTATTCCACAGATGGGAGGGAGCTTCTTAATCAAATTGGACATGCTTGTAGAATTTCTGCAGAGGGGATTCGTTAAGGTTTTTGTAATAAAAGCATATATACATTATATATACATATATCTCAGCTCTTGTTTATTTGGGGACAGAGCATTGCCAGGTATTGGCTGCAGGACTGATGAAGACTACAAACTCCTGGTTACCTGTTAATCAGAGTGAAAACTGGCATCTTAGCAAGAAGCTCCCAGTGGGGGCTGGCATTATGGCGCAGTGGGTTACACTGCCGCCTGCGACACTGGCATCCTATATTGGAGCACTGGTTTGAGTCCTGGCTGCTCCACTTCCAACCTAGCTCCCTGCTAATGTGCCTGGGAAGGCATGCAAGATGGTTCAAATATTTAGACCCCTGCCGTCCATTTGGGAGACCCAGATGGAGTTCCTGGCTCTTGGTTTCAGCCTGGCCCAGCCCTGGCTGTTGCAGCCATTTGGGGAGTGAACTGGCAGATGGAAGATCTTGCTTGCTTCCTCTCTCCTTTTCTCTGAATGCCTTTCAAATAAATAAATAAATCATTAAACACAAAGAAAAGAGAAGACTCACCCCCACCCCGGAACGATTTCGTTGTGAGCTTGGTCTCAGTGTGGTGATTGCAAGATTGCTCAGCCCTGGTCATACCAGCACATCTGTATGCATATCTCCTGTGCACTGAGGTCCTCAGCTGTCCCCTCAGAGCTGCCCAATACCTCTGCTTCACTCCCTGCTGCCTCCCAAGGCCCAGACGGCCAGCCCTGGCACCTGCTGATCTGTCATCATCCATCGTAGTTTAGAGAGTTCCCAGAAAGAGCTGGAAGCCTGGAGTCAGAGGACCTGGCTCAAGTCTCAGTGGTAGTGCCTCAGTTCCAACATCTGTAAAATGGGCTGAGTGATGTTGTCCTCACTGCACAGTAAAAGTGGCTGAGACAAAATATGAAATGTCGTCACACACACGTAGGGGAAATCAATATTTTAATTATACCCGCTGCGTGTTCTGGGTGTACAGTATATCAGGTACTACACTGGACTCAACATAAATGGTCCCATTTAATCTTCCCAACCTGTGAACCAGGCAATGAGGCGCTGCTAGCTGCATTTCACAAAGGAAGAGCGCGAGGCTTAGAAGAGAAACAGAAGCTGGTCCCGACTCACACAGCTATGGCAAAGCCAGGGCTGAAATTCACACACTTTACAGTCTTTGTCTCTTTTCACTGAATCAATTTTGTCCCATTAAAATCCCATCCCTGTAAATAAATAACTTCGCTAACGGTGGGCAACACTTTGTTGGGTGAATTTCCTGCAAGATAATGGAGCCTTAGGAAGGTGGGTCAGATGGGATGTTTCGTCACCTGACGGCCACCTGCCACTTCCGTGCAGCCATCAGGGGCCGGAGCTCACCTGGCTCGAGGAGGCCAAGGGGTGGCCTGAGAAGCTCTCTCTGCGGGACTCTCCTTTTAGTCGCACTCACCTGCTTTAAGCCCCCAGTATTCCTGCCCTTCATACATTGAAAACCGTGCTGTTAGTGGACAGCCGCGAGCTTTCTTTCTGAGTCCAGGTGAGGACTCCGTGCTTCTCAGCAGCAGCCACGCGGCACAGGTGTCTGCAAGGTAGCATTCCTGGAAAAGGTTGGCCCTCCCGGAGCCTTGGCCTGCCCTTGAACTTGCCTCAACCAAACTGCGCCACAGCACTCACAGCCCCGGCAGTAATGCAGACGCTCCTTAGACAGGCTAGATTCTCCTTGAACGTAGGAGGCCGAGAAGCCAAGCCCTCCCTCCATCCTTCTTGTCAGCTGGTGCAGGTCAGGGACCCCAGAGCTAAAGAACCACTTCTCAGGCCGGCGCCGTGGCTCAACAGGCTAATCCTCCGCCTTGCGGCGCCGGCACACCGGGTTCTAGTCCCGGTCGGGGCACCGGATTCTGTCCCGGTTGCCCCTCTTCCAGGCCAGCCCTCTGCTGTGGCCCGGGAGTGCAGTGGAGGATGGCCCAAGTGCTTGGGCCCTGCACCCCATGGGAGACCAGGAAAAAGCACCTAGCACCTGGCTCCTGCCATCGGATGAGCGCGGTGCGCCGGCCGCAGCGCGCTGGCCGCGGCAGCCATTGGAGGGTGAACCAACGGCGAAGGAAGACCTTTCTCTCTGTCTCTCTCTCTCACTGTCCACTCTGCCTGTCAAAAAAAAAAAAAAAAAAAAAAAGAACCACTTCTCAGTGGCTGAGAGCCCATGTCCAGGTCCTATGCCCAGAGACTCTGACCTTAGGGCTGTAGATCAGTCCCTTACAAACCCCCAGATGTGCAGAATATGCAGCGAAGGAGGTGAGCCCCGAGGAGGTCCTGCATCCTCCTGAGGTCCACCCTTGCCAAGTGAGTCACCTGCAGCACACAGCGTGGAATGGGCGGAGCTGAGACCAGACCCTCCGGATCCCAGGACCAACAGAAGCCCCATGAAGAAGCGCCCCTGCATCCCCCACCTTCCTCTCCACCCAGGTCCCTGCATCAGAGTCTTCCAGGAGGGGCTGAGAGGGGCTGCCCTGCCCTTTGTCACCATGCACTTGGCACGGGAGACTGCACCAGAGGTCTCCCACAACAGGTGGCCGGGCCGCCTTCCCGCTAGCTGCCTGGGCGGCGTGGCATACGACACTCCTGCTCGGATGAAATCCTCACCCAGGTGTCTGAGGAAGGTCCCAGCATGCACCTTTCACCAGCACCCCAAGGTCAAGCAGCAGTACAACCCCCCGGGTGCCAGCGTTCGATGCCTGAACCTCACCCCACCAGGGCTGGGGCTCCCAGGAGAGCTGAGCACCTCTTGTCAGCCCCACCCCTCCAAGCGCACTGCTCACACTCACCTGCTCACACAAGGCATATAGGTCCTCACGCACACACTCTCCCAGGCATACTCTCGTGTGGACGCAGGCACAGACGTGCACACACATGTGCAATGCCTACCTGCACACCTATTCACTCATACATGTGCACACACTCACATGCACACTCTTGTACACACACTCATGTAAACATGCACACGTGTCCACACTCATGTGCAGGAACATACATGTACCCTGCTGCTTGTACACACACATTCACAGGCACATCACGTGCACACACTCACATGCACACTCTCTTGTACACATGGACACACTCATAGTCAATGCCTTCACTCGCTCTCATTATGCAGCCTTCCCAAGGGAGTGTGGCCAACCAGAGTCAAGCTCACTGCCTCCCCGCATCAGAGGAATTAGGGTGGGTGAAGAGCACTCTCCCACACCCGGGGCCCTCGGTGCCTGTGGAAGGGCCCTCACTGGGGACAGACACAGCCATGCCCTGCAAAGGCCTCCAACTCGTTCTCTCTCACGACCCAAGCCACGCCAGGCAGAGGGACCCAGACCTGTTTCCCGGTGCTGCTGGAGCCAGGCCTGGCTCCTGGAAATCAGCCCACAGCAACTCTGCCTTGAGTCTGAGTTGAGCCCACATCACTGGGAGGGTGGCCGCCCCAGGGTGCTCCTCCGGGACCGGTCCCCGGCCTCCCATTGCTTTCCCCCAACAGGCATCTCCAGAGCCCACCCTGGGCCCCCTGGGCAGAGGCATCACTGCCCAAAGCTCTCAGTTGGTTGATGAGACCGAAGCTCCGTGAGGGCCACCACCCTCCCGCTTCCCCTTTCGCCCACTTCTGCACTCCCGTGTCAGCTCCCCTGGCCTGCCATCCCTGCACCTGCCTTCTTGATTTGCAAATGCTGGGGCCATCCTCTGGTCACCCTGCTGATGCCCCGCCCACCTCTGCTCTGTGACCAGCCCCACCCCAGGCCCTCCCTAGTCCTGCTCGGGCTCCTCCACCCGCCTCCCCACCCTCAGCCCAGGGCCCCCTGCCCTCAGCCATGATCTCATGCACACGCTAGCAGGTTCTGCTCCTACCTTTGGGCTGACAGCCCCAACCCCAGGCTCCTGCCCAGGTGAGCACCCAGCCACCACCCTGTCCTGAGAAGAGCATATCCCGAGCAAAACTCACCTCCTGCCTTGGCCTCCTCCTGTCCCCACCCTCTGCCCCCAGACAACCCTGCTGGCCTCAGCTGCCCTGGCCCCCACCTGCCAGCTTCTCTCTCTCTCTCTCTCTCTCTCTCTCTCTCTCTCTCTCTCTCTCTCTCTTACAAAAACTGCTTCAAGGCCTGATAGGTGCCTCCCACTACCACCTCCACCTGCCTGCCAAGTGGGTCTCCCCACCCTGGACCCCCCACGTCGACTCTGTCTCAATGCAGTGGCCTGGCCACTCCTCCGTCTAAAGGATCAACGTCACCATGTTGCTTCTGCTTGTGACCAAAGGCTCCTCCCTAACCAGCCAAGGTCAAGCACCATAAAGGACTCAAGACTTAGCCCAGCTGCCCTCACTGCCTTCCCTCCTTCCCCCCATCTCCCTCTGTCCCCCTCCTCGTCTTCCCTCTTGGTTAGACCCGAGGCTTTTACCAGCTCTCAGTCCCCTCCGAAAGCCCGGGCTCCAGGGCCTGTGCCGAGTGGAGCACCTGCCCCTCCCGCAGCCAGCACCCAAAGGCTCCCACCACCACCACCCTGGAAGCGGCTCGCCGCCCCTCCCGTCTCTGCCCTGCTCACAAATCACCCCGCACATACCCCGGAAGTGCCGTGAACCTTTTTGCTAATGCCCTGGGAAAGTTAGACATTTGCACTAAAACATTTTGCTGAGGCTTTTGGAAGAGGTCATTTTGCTAGGATCAGGCTCCAGCCCATGCTTCCCGGCCTGCACCCCGAGAATTCTCAGAACCCGGCGGTGAGCATGGTGGGCTCTGGAGAGCGACGCGGGATCCCTAACGCACCTCTGCTGTGAGGACGCTCACTCTGCTCATGCTCAACAGGGACGTCGCCGTGCCCACTCCTGAAAGTCCACGCTCAGTCCAGCAGCGGCTTGGCGCCAGCTCCCCGTCAAGGGGTGAAGCTATGTCAGAGTCCCCTTGTGTTTCACAGAGCCAGACACAGTGAAGAAGAGCCCATGGGGACACTTGGTTCGGGGCTGAGAGAGCTTCCACCACGTGGGTAGTCCCCGGCTGGACAGGGGCCTTCCCGGTGGGGTGGGCCACAGAGCTCCGAAGGCTGCCGGTCCTCTGCTGTGGGGAGATGAGGCATAGAACCTGCCACGTGGAGGTGACGACAGAGCAAGGGAACAAGAGGCCCGGCCTGGGCCTGGAGGGTGGGCCGGGAACAGTGAGGGTCCCCGGGGCCAAGCGTGCGTGCACACAGGAAGAAAAGTCCCGCCCCAGATACTCCAGGCAAAGGGAGGAACTCGGTGACTTCTCTGAGCCCTGCCAGTCACTCTAGCTCTGGGACAGACACCTGCTGGACACAAGGGATGGAAAAGTGCAATGCGTGAGGGCTGGAAACAGCAGAGGCCCCTAATCGGTGTCCCCATGGGCCACCAGCCCCATAAAACACTGAGGAACCAGCGGTAAAGAGAAAACTTTATGGTTCTTTTCTTCTGCTACCAGAAGCATGAGCTCCCTTCCACCCTTCCAAGCACACCTGAGCTCTCCAGGTGCTCAGATCCAGAACCAAACCCACAGAAAGTTCTGGACTTAAGGGCTAAGGTGGACAGGGGAGACTGGCAGAGCAACAGCTGAATCTATTACGTCCTGGGCCCAGGACTGAGAGTGTCTGGTCCGTCCTGGCTTCAGCTGCCAGGCCGCCGCGATGAAACCAAGCTCCCTCCTTGAAGCTACGCGCCGTGTGTGCTGCTGGGGCTCGCTGGTCCGAGGCAGCGCCTCCTAATGGATGGGTGGAAGTAGCGCAATGGTGCCTGGGCTGGGTCTGCTCTGTGAGCCCAGGAGCAGCAGTGAAAACCGGCATGGTGGGTGGCTGGGGAACCCGAGCCAGGCTGTGGAAGTGGCCTCCGCAGCAGACCCCAACCAACTCCCAGCAAAAGGAGTCCGGGAGCCTCCTTCAGACACTTAAAAAAATGAGATGGCGCTCTGGCCCATGAGGGTCCAAGGCTTTAGCCAGCCCATCTCACAGCTCCAGGCCCAAAGACCCAACCACCCCCAAAACACAGACGCAGAGACGGGCAATGGGGAGACCAGCCGAGGTGACGGTCGCTGCGGGGCTGGCCTTGGCCCCAGGAGGGGAAGCAGCCGAGTGAGGTGGGGCGAGTGCAGGACGCCCAGGGCCTGGGCTCCTGGGTGCCAGGAAGGAGTGGCCTTCCTCACTACCCATGGCTTCTCGTCCTGGCCCTGCCTCCTCTGGCAGAATGGTCCAGGGTCCCTAGAGGACTCAGTTCTGGGAGCTGAGGATTCCCGGTCAGCCACCAGCAGAGGAGACACTGTGAGGAGAACAACGTCCCACCTTACTCAGAAACACGTGGCTTTGGGCTGCTGACTGCGTGCCCTGGGGACCCATGAGACGGCCATGCCACCAGGGCCACACACCTTCCAGGGCCTCCTTCTAGTTCTGTCAGAGAGCTGGGGTGGTCCGGCAGCTTCCCGTGAGAGATGAGAGCGCAGAGGCCCAGAGAAGTTGTGCCCCTGCCCAAGGTCACACAGCCCGACAGTGCAGAGCTTGGCCTTGGAGCGGAGCTCCCCGGAGCATCAGCCTCAGCGCCCACGGCCTCCGTGCTCCGGTGTGGGGGCGGAGCTGGCCGGGGCAGGCATCCTCGTGCCCTAATTAGACGCTGTAGAGCAGCAGGGACATGGGGGGCCGTGCTCGGAGATTAGCGCCCCTCCATAGATCATAGGCACGCCAAGGACATAATAAATAATCTGCCCAAAGGTTTTAAAGGTAAAAATCAGCAAACCATTAATAACGTCCGCGGCACCATACATCACGCTGAAATCTTCCCATTACCGCTCCCGAGCCCTCGTGCGTGCTGGCCTTTCCTCCCTCCCCAGTGCGCTCTGCTGCAGTTTCACAGCCCCTCCCCCACAGCCTGCTGAGCCCAGGATGGGGGTGGGGGTGGGGTGCGTGAGGCCGGCTAGGGCTCCCTTGTGGTTTTATTCAGGTGTGGGGTGGAGAAAGGGGAGGTGACCACTTCCCTCCCCTGGGACCGCTCTCTGCTTCCAGTCTCTTTCTGATGGGTGGGCAACCGGCGCCCCTCACTCTCGCTGTTGAAGAAACAGCACAGCCACCTCCCTCCCAGCGACCAAGGAGGTTTAATTAATTAGCGCAACAGGGTGGCTTCAACTCTGAGAAGTGCTGAGCGTTGCAGGCTGCATGGTCCAATGCCTGGCCCCCAGCTAGAACCACGGCGGGCAGACAGCAGGCGTAGAGCCCTGG
The DNA here is from genome assembly GCA_949820135.1 of Sylvilagus floridanus. Classification (NCBI taxonomy): domain Eukaryota; kingdom Metazoa; phylum Chordata; class Mammalia; order Lagomorpha; family Leporidae; genus Sylvilagus; species Sylvilagus floridanus. Next base: position 41,758,735 of record OX463242.1, read on the forward strand.
TCCCAGGGCTGGGTGTACGGGATGAGCTGTAGGACTTGAGGACAGCCTGTGGCTTTGAACACCTCCAGAGCGGGAGAAAAAAATGAGAAAAATCAGGGGAGGGCGGCGAGGGACCTGGCCCTCAGATGGATGCACAGGTGAAGGCCCGTGACGGGGGGCAGAACCAGGGCTGTGCACCGGGGGCCTCCCCTCTGGCACGCATTGTGAGGCTTGGGCAGGTGCCACCCGTTTGGCCTCGGTGTCCCCAGCTGCGGAGCAGCTGAGTTAGAAGACCGTCCTGTGCGATTCGCGGCAGAGGCTGGCTGTGCAGGCACCGGCCCCGACTGGTGATGAATTCCTTGAAGGTCATGTGGTCGGGCAGCTCCTAGCACTGCCACCGGGAAAGTGGTTTCTCGGACGGAGGCTCCACCCTGAACACAGAAGACTGCTGGACTCACCAAGGGTTGCTTCTTAGGAAGACACCTTAGTGGATTGGGAAGGTGGGTTCTGGCATCAGCTCTTTTTTTTTGTCAAAGATTTATTTTTATTTATTTGAAAGACAGAAAGAAGTAGAGTCACGGAGAGTGATCTTCTATCCGTTGGTTCACTCCCCAAATGGCTGCAACAGCCAGAACTGCGCCGATCTGAAGTCAGGAGCCAGGAGCTTCTTCCAGGCCTCACACGCCGGTGCAGGGGCCCCAGGACCTGGGCCATCTTCTACTACTTTCCCAGGCCTTAGCAGAGAGCTGGATCGGAAGTGGAACAGCCAGGACTCGAACCAGTGCCCATATGGGATGCCGGCACTTTGAGCTGGGGCTTTAACCTGATGCACCACAGCGCCGGGCCTGGGATCAGCTCTTTTGCAATAAGCCTGATGACCTTGAACAAGCTCTCCTGCTCCGCTGCTCCCCTAGGCCTGCTTCCTCAGCCACAGCGTTCCTGAAGTCCTTTTCGGCTCCAAAGGACTGGGCTGAGTCGCCTCCCTAAGTCTCCCGTCACCCTCCCTTGAGCAGAGCTGGAGGCGTGCACTGGCAGCTCTACATGTACCTCTTGGGCAATTCTGGTTTGCAGCCTGGGACCCGCCAGCCCCGGCCTGTTTGACCTTGGCTGAGACACGTATCTCCCTGGCTCAGGGTTCCATTGCCACCCCCTCCCAGGCCCACAAAGACAGGTAACAGGAATCAGTCCACACCTCCCAGGTCGATGGCCTTGTCCATTCTACAAGGCCCAGCTGACTCCCTGTGGCCCTCAGAGAAGCAGCGCTGCAGGTCCTGCTGTACCCATTGCGTGGATGGGGAAACTGACACAGAAGGAAGCATAGGAAGGTTGGGGAAATCCTCAGGACAAAGGGTTTCTCATGGAGCGATGCCAGAGCACCGAGTCAGAGGCAGAGGAGGGGGTCTGAGATCCCTTCTCTCCCCCGGGCCCACCTAGCAGCTCCTGAGACTGGCGGGCCAGCCAGCTGTCCTGTTTCCCATAGGGGGAGCCTCGAGCTACGTGGGTAGACCTTGAAGGCTCGCTGGCAGGCCCCTCTGTGCCTTCCCTGTACCTGCGGCTTACGAGCTGGTTACCCTCGGACGGGGAACAGCTCACCAACTTCTCTGCACCCCATCTGGGAACCCTGGCCTCACACCCGCCAACGAAGCACGTGCTGGTTGGTGTAACAGAACGTGGGGGGCGGTCACAGGGAACCCTTGACAAACCCATGCTTTCTGTGCTGGGTGGGTGGCCATCCGGCTGCAGAGATGAGAGCGCCGCCGGGCGCCAGCTCTGGGCTGGGGGAGGAAGCAGAGTCGCCTTCGGGGCAGCAACGTGGAGACGGTCTCGGCTGAGAGGAGCACCTCAAAGAAAGAGGGGGCTTTCACAGGAGGAGCAGGGAGCTGGAATGGGGGCTCCCGAGGGAGGGAACCCATTGTCAACAGCACAGAGCCTCAGAAGCCAGGGAGGGGCCGGCTGGACCGGAGCAGAGGGGAGAGGGGCCGGGATGGCACCAGCGCCCCTCCCCACCCTGGGCCTCAGAGCTGAGGACAAAGGGCTCCTTGCCAAGCGGCTGTCCTGAGCCACACCGGCGGCCCTCCCTTCCCCGGTGCCACGACAGACCCTCGGCCCCTCGCAGGCCGTGATGGATGGCCCCTAAGCTGGATGTCATACATCTCCGTCTTCCCCAGAAACGGTGACACAAGTAATTGGTGTCACCTCCGTGGCCGCATGCCAAGTGCTGACAAAACAGTCCAGAGAGGGGCTCGGTGTGCTGCCCTTGACCGTGTGGAAGTGGGGGTGGGGGGCTGCTGGGAGCTGACCCAGCACAGCTTCCATGCACTCCCGAGGGTAACTGAGGCAGGGACCAGGGCAGCAGATGCAAAAGTATCCTGGGTTCTGCTGGAGAAAGCGCGAGAGCCCTTCTACACCGATGGAGGCCGGTGTCTGGGATCCATGATTTGCCCCCAAGGCTGCACCTGCTGTGTCACACAGCGCCTGGCACTGTTTGGCCAATGGCTCATGGCATCCTGGGGGCATGGCATGGGAGGCCCTCCAGGGTCAGGCTCCCCTGGCTCCTGCCACCTAAGTGGCCATTGTTCCCCTTCACAAGGTCGGATGAGTTTCACCCACAGGTACAGGCGGCGTTGGGCACTGGGGCAATGGGCCCTGGGGGTCAGGCGAGGCGACCCGCCCAGTATCTCAGGGCACTGTGACCATGCTCAACAAAGAGGTGGCGGCCCCACCTGGGAGAGAATTTCTCTTTGGCTCTGGGGTCAGGGCGAGCATTTGGTCCAGCAGTTAGGAGGCCTGGTGGGACACCCATGTGCCACACCAAGGCACCCGGCTCTGCTCCCACGTCCTACTAACACACACCTTGGAGGCAGCAGGCGATGGCTCGTGTCACTCAGCCCCTGCCCTTCCCGCCGGCTTCCTAGACTGAGTTCCCACTTCCTAGCGTTGGCCTGGCCCCGGCCTGGCTCTTGTGGGCATGTGGAGAGTGAACTGGTGGATGGGTGCTCTGTCTGTCTGTCTCTGTGTCTTTCCCATTCTGCATCTCAAACAAATAAACTAAAGAAAGATAAGAAACAAGGTTCAGGTTGGTTTGGGTTTTTTTTTTCTGTGTGCAGGGCTCCATGGCACGCACTTTTTAAGCTAAATCCTCACTCCATCCTCTCAGCTTTCCTACTTACTTATTTCATCCTGCTAGGTTGCTTTAAGTCTGTACGAGCTGTGCCCAAGAAATGGATAAACAGACACAGTCTCGACACCGCAGGTCCGGACTGTGCCCGGGAGAGAAGCAAAGATCCCTTCCTTGCCCATCACTCGTCCCTGCGCCACTCTTCTGCAGCCACTAAGTCTGGCTTGGGAGCGTGGGATTTGATGTCCTCCACACATTCATTCCTGAGCCATGGAGCTCTCAGCCACTGGCCTGGCTGTCCCGGGAGCACTCTATCAGCCTGGCAGGACACTAGGCCGTCAGGACAACCTGGCTTGATCTTTAGCCTAGCCCAAGGTTTTTGGTCTCCCTGCTGTCCCCAGGGCTGGTTCCCTGAGTGGCTGGCAGGTCCCCAGAAGTGTGAAGAGCCACTCTCCCCAGGCCATGGGTGAGGAGCCGCCTTGCTGGACCTTTCACATACAGGGAGACAGCAGAGGGAGTCAGAGGTCCCTGGGCACCCGGGGTCAGAGGTGTGGCCATGCTGGGAGCTCGTCTCTCCTATGGGGTGATGTGAGGGTCCTTCGGGGGGTTCACGGTTCCTCAACTGCACCTGTGCCTTCCCTCGGGGGCTGGAGGCTGCTTTGGGGGAGGGGCCCCTGCCTCCCTCCCCCCCCCCACTCCTCCCTGGGGAGCACCGCCCACCCCACCGGGCAGTCTCCAGTCTGCGGGGAGGGAGGGCCACCGCGCCCCGGGACCTCCTGGCTCGGGAGAGTCCCTGCGCCACTCATTGTCCCTCTCTGGCCACTTTTCCTCTGCCGCATTGTTCCCGTTATCAGCATCCTCCACGCTGCAGCGACTGCACAGGAAGGCGCTGCTGCCGCCCAAGCTGTTGCCAGGGCGTGCGGGACGCCAGGTGTCCTGCGCCAGAGCGGCAGGGTATGCGTCCCGTCACGGGGCCTTGCTCCCCCTGGGAGGATCCTAGTTCTGACGCTCGGGGAAGGGGCAGGAGCCCTGGGCACCACCCCCCCACACCACTGTCCAGCTGTGCCATCGGGAGGGGCACTCAATGTCTCCGAGTCTCTCCCTTTGGGTCCAGGGTCCCGCCCCAGTTAGAATCTCTGCCTCAGCTCAGGGCTGTCTGTCTCACCATGAGCCCCTCATAGCCTGCCCTTCTCCGAGAAGAGGGTGAGTGTCCCGGCTGCTGCGGGGTGGAAGTGACCCCGAGCCGGCCCCGCCTGCCCCCCTTCCTGAGAAGAGAGCTGTATTTCAGAGCAGGCCTAATAAGGCAGCTCCGACCCAGAGCTCTGGGGAGAAAGGGCTGGGGGAAGGGAGAAAGAACCCCGCCCCCACGCTGGTCTGCGCGGGGCTAGAATGTCCTAGGAACCTTAAGGAGAGCCGGGTGGAACAGACAAATACTCAGATGAACAGAAAATGCCTGGGAAAACATAAATATGCACCACATAATATACGGCCCAGACGTACTAAGGAATGGTTCTTCATCCGAAACGCAAATGTAATGGCTCATTCTGTGTTTCCTCTGGGAACCAGGCTGCAAGTCTCCCTGGGGAGATCTGGAATGTTCCCGCAGGTGTTTGGAAGGCCCAGCCGGGATGGGAGAGAGTGGGGGTACTTTCCTGAATCTCTCATTCCCTGGTTTCTCTCCTGCAGGTGGGGTGGCTCTCTAGGGGCAGGAAACAGTCCAAGTCTGGACCCCCCCACCCCCTACCCCCGCATCCTCCCTCTGCCACTTAGGCCCCTGGCCACAAAGAACCCAGGCAGCCGGGTCCTCTTTGTTCCTACAGGTGGGTGTGCTTCGCCCCCTGCTGGCAAATGCAGAAATGACAACTTCTCATTGAGGGGACTTTAGGGTCCATATAGTCAAGTCTTTATCTGTTCCCAGAGGATCTGAAGTGTGCCTTTGTGTGTATGCAAGGAAAATTCACCTTTGTGAATCTTTGCTGTCGAACAATCTCACTTCTTTTCCTTTAGCCAAGCAGGAAGCTGGAGAAAACGAAACATAAGGTTCACCTCCTTTGTGTTGTAGGAGTCAACTCAGAAACTTCAAGAAGTACACAGCAGTCTGGAAAGTAAGTCCCTGCAGTCACTAGTAGGTACCAGCCCCCGGGGCTGAGGGCATGCAGAAGCCCCTCCTGCCTGTCCCGACTGGGCAGGAAGCGTGCCGTGGAGCAGGTGCCATTCTGGAGTGTCTGTGTGGGCGACAGCCGTCTCATCCAGTGATGCGGACGACTCAGTGCTTCCTCTGCACTGCATCCTCTGAGACACCTCCCAGGGACAGTGACCACAGGGCCCAGTCCTGCTCGCTGTGCACACAACAGCAAATGGTGGTAACGGGAGCTGGCTGTTAGTCCTACATAACATGCACAGCTCCAAATAAAGGGATCTGCTCCATGGCAAGCCTACAGGAGCTAGCAGACACTTTTCACGGTCAAGGATTTGGAATCTGGGCAGGCATTTAGCCTAGCAGCTAAGTTTCTGGTTAAGATGTCCATGGCCTGTATGGGAGCTCAGCACCCAAAACTGCCATTGTTATCCACAGCAATCCAGCTCACGGTTAGAGAACGACACCTCGAGATCCTGTTATCTTCAGAGTTTTGAGTGTCTAGGGGTGTTGTTCCGAGACCAGCCCTTCTTGCCTTGTACAAATTGCACAAATAATGCAATGCTCCTGCTTTATTGATTGTAAGCTCTAACTTCATCCGGAGCCCTCAGACAGAGGTAGGCTTCATCCGCCAGTGTCCACATTATGCCCAGCTAGTGCTGTCCCTTTCCCTACCCGGCCCGCCCTGTCCCCTGCCCCAAGACATTAGGCCCACAGCGAATGCCCGGTAAAGGAGAATAATAGAGGGAAGGCTTCTTGGGGAAGTAATTGGATCTGCCGCAATGTGAACTCAAGGTTCAAAGAGAGTGGAACAGAACAGGAGGAAGTGTCACACAATGGGTGTAGGCTGGTGCAGGGGTTTCTAGACAGGGAGGGCGGCCACGCCAGGCCTGGGCTCCTGAGTGAGACATGGGCCTCTTTGTGAACCTGCAGCCCCTCATCTGTGGGGCCTGTTTGGACAGGAGACCCGAGAACCAGTTAGGTGGCTGCTCTAGAGCATCCAGGGGCGCTTGATTCAAGCTTGGCTTTTAGGTAAACAGTGCCCTCTACTGCCCAGAAGCTGGCATGACAGCTCACGAGACACCATTGCTTCCCCAGAAGAGCAAAGTCGGAACAAGGTGGAAATGATGGTTTGACCTGCAACACACGGAACATCTTCAGCCAGAGAGAGGGGTCAGGCTCAGCGACATGCAGCTGGCCTTGGCATCTGAGAATTCTCCCCACAGTGGACTCAACCAACCACAGGTGGAGACTACAGTGAGGCCCAGGATGGAGACCTGTTTTCGGGACATGTACAAACTATTTCTCCCCCTTGCTGTCACTCCCTAATAATACAGCATAACAGCTATGCACATAGTATTTTCATCGTGTTAGGTGGTATAAGCAATCTGCAGGTGTGTTAAAGTATGCAGGAGGGGGCTGGTGCTGGGGCACAGTGGATTAAGCCGCCACCTGCAACACCAGCATCTCATATGGGCGTCAGTTTGAATCCAGGCTGCTCTGCTTCCCAAGAAAACAACAGAAGACAGAAGATGGCCCAAGATCTTGGGCCCCTGTGCCCGCCTGGGAAACCCAGATAGAGCTGTTGGCTTCAGCTTGGCCCAGCCCCAGCCATTGTAGCCATGTGGGGAGTGAACCAGGAAATGGAAGATCTCTCTCTCTTTCTCTCTCTTTCTCTCCCTCTCCCTCTCTCTTTTCTCCCCTCTTTGTAACTCTGACTTTTAAACAAATAATGAATCTTTAAAAAAGTATACAGGAGGGTGTACATGTTATATGCAAATACAGTGTGATTTTTTAAAAGAGATTATTTTATTTGAGAGGTAGAGTTATAGACACAGAGAGGGAGGGAGGGGAGAGAGAGAGAGAGAGAGAGAGAGAATCTTCCACCTGCTGGTTCATTCCCCAATTGGCCGCAACGGCCGGAGCTGGGCTGATCCAAAGCCAGGAGCCAGGAGCTTCTTGCAGGTCTCCCATGCCATCTTCTACTGCTTTCCCAGGCCATAGCAGAGAGCTGGATCAGAAATGGAGCAGCTGGGACTCGAACCAGCACCCATATGGGAGGCCGGCGCCACAGGCAGAGGCTTAACCTACTATGCCACAACACTGGCCCCAGAGAAGGGGCCACCCGGAGGTGCTGGGGATTGAACCCAGGGCCTAGTGCATGCTAAGCATGTGCTCTATCACTGAGCTACACCCCTGTGGGCTACAATGTGATTTTATATCAGGGACTTAAGCATCTGCTGACTTTGGTGTCTGTGGGGACTTCTAGAACCTGCTGCCTGTGGATTCTGGGGGATGACATAGACTGATGGATCTGCTGAGTCTGCTGTGGCCCTTAGAACTCTGTCTGCACTAAGACATGATAACATGCACACTTGGTTGGCACATGCAAACAAAACACTTTGTTTACCTGTTTGAATGCAGCCATTGACTGGTCTTTGCAGGCAGAAGGGGAAGTTTGATCAGTGCAGAGTTTATCCCCAGAATCAAGCATTAACCACACGTACCCCTCCCAGACCCCTGATTTCACCTAAGTTAAGAGAAGTCATGATCGATAACTCCCGTGCTTTAGGTAACTTGCAGTATCTCCCCAGGAAACCTGAATTCTGCTTTAAAGCATTTGAGGCGACAGTGAACATGGTGATATAAAATTACCCTGGCACAGCCCTTAGATACAAAAGCCCCGTGTCCACTTTGTCTTTGCTCCTGGTTTTTCTGGGTGCCGTGGCTTCTGCTCCTTTCCCAGCCTGGGTTCCAAGGGAAGCACCTGCTCTCAGGCTCATTCCCTGCTCAAGGCTGGTGGAGCAGGTAACCTCCTTTGCTTTACTCTCTCACCTTCACCCTGCTCTCCCTAAAGCAAAGAAATGGATTGTCCTAGATGATGTCTACAGCATCTCCCAGCCATCTCCAGGTCCAGCAATCCCACTTCAGTCCCCCTCAATCTCTTACCAGACCCCTTAATGGGAAGACCAGTTGCCATACTGTGAAAGAGACAGGGTCCCATAGGGGATGTCCCACACCAGGTAGCCGTGCGTTTTCTCGCTCTTTCTCTCTCTCTCATCTGTGTGTTCATACCCCCCTTTGCTGAATGAGAATGAATGGTGCCGAGGAAAGCCCTCCACACTTGGTGGAAGAAAGCACAATATATATACCCATATAACCATTTTGGATGGTTGCAAAAATTGTTTCACTGGCTTGATTGGTTCCATTGGGCAGAACTGCCCACGCTCATCTGTGTTTATGATATTTTCAAGGCTTGAAAGTAGCTGGGAGGCGGGTTCTAGTCCTGGTTGGGGTGTCGGATTCTGTCCTGGTTGCTCCTCTTCCAGTCCAGCTCTCTGCTGTGGCCCGGGAAGGCAGTGGAGGATTTTTGGGCGTTGCCTAAAATCTCTGTTACAATATGGCGCCTGGTGGATGTTCGAGGGGCGTGTCTGCAGCTGCCACGGTTAAGCTACGTAAGATCAGACCACAGGCAGGGATAGGTCTGCTTTAGTTCCAGACATGTGGACAGTGCGTGATCCCTATACTTTACTTAAGGTGCCCCTGTGCGTGGTCCACCCATGCCTGTGTGACCATTTCTCTGATGGGCTCCCCTACTGCGCATGTCCTTCATAAGCTTTATAAGCCTGTATACTTCCTCAATAAACCGGTTCCTGCTTCGATAGAACCCACGGGTGCATGTGGTGTGTTCATCACCCGTCGACCTTACCCTTCCCATTCGCCTTGTTGGGGAGTGTCTGTAGTGGCCTCTGCTGGGCAGGGGCCAGCCTAGGGCTTGAGACCCCGACAGAGGATGGCCCAGGTGCTTGGGCCCTGTACCCACTTGGGAGACCAGGAGGAGGCACCTGGCTTCCGGCTTCGGATCGGTGCAGCGTGCCGCCGGCCGTAGAGACCATTTGGGGGGTGAACCAAGGGAAAGGAAGACTTCTCTCTCTCTCTCTCTCTCTCTCTCTCTCACTGTCTAGCTCTGCCTGTTAAAAAAAAAAAAAAAAAAAAAAGGTAGCTGGGAGAGGCTAGCGCTGTGGCATAGTGGGTTAACGCCCTGGCCTGAAGCACCGGCATCCCATTTGGGCGCCAGTTTGAGACCCAGCTGCTCCACTTCCGATCTAGCTCTCTGCTGTGGCCTGGGAAAGCAACAGAAGATGGCCAAGTCCTTGGGCCCCTGCACCCACGTGGGAGACCCAGAAGAAGCTCCTGGCTTCGGATCGTGCAGCTCCAGCTGTTGTGGCCAACTGGGAGTGAACCATCGGATGGGAGACCTCTCCCTCTCTGCCTCTCCTCTCTCTGTGTAACTCTGACTCTCAAATAAATAAATAAGGGGGGGGGGGGCTGGCGCTGTGGCGCAGTGGGTTAACCCCCTGGCCTGAAGTGCCGGCATCTCATATGGGCGCTGGTTCTAGTCCCAGCTGCTCCTCTTCCAATCCAGCACTCTGCTATGGCCTGGGAAAGCAGTAGAAGATGGCCCAAGTGCTTGGGCCCCTGCATCCACATGGAAGGATCCAGAAGAGGATCCTGGCTCCTGGCTTCACACTGGCACAGCTCCGGCCATTGCAGCCAATTGGAGAGTGAACCAGCGGATGGAAGAGTGCGCTCTCTCTCTCTCTCTGCATCTGCCTCTCTGTAACTCTGTTTTTCAAATAAATAAAACAAATCTTGAATAATAATAGTAGTAATAATAATAATAAAAGTAGCTGGGAGATTGTACCCAAGGCATCTCAGCTCGTTTTCCATCTAGACTTGCATCCCAAGGGACTACCGTGCAGAAGCACCCCTGGGTGTTGGAGTTGCTGGGGGCTGGGAGGCCTGTGCCCTCCAGCTGCCCCAGGCCAGCTCTACCCCCCTGGCTGTGGGGTGCACCACATCCGTTCTGAAGAAGGTGGCTCTGCACGGCGATCACTCTCCAGCCTGGGCTCCTGCTTACTTCTTCTCTGGGCTCCTAGGCAGCTGAGGACAGGAGGGAGGAGCAGATAACATCAAAAAGGGAGCCGCACCGTTTCACCAGGTGCCTGCAGGCGTCCTGCTAACTCCCACAGCCTTGGGAGCTGGCTGGGAAGACGACACACAGCAGTGGCAGAGACAAGAGCCCACTGGCTTCTCTTTGATCTTGCTTCCTCCTTGGGGGTCTTGGCGCCTGGGTTCAACGTGGACTTGAATGTTTTGTTCTACTGTCTGTGCCTTGCTATGCAAACAAAAACCCCAATTTCCTTCTGACTGCAAGGTAACCCTGGGAGAACCAGGAGGAAATTCTCCCGGGACAGGTTCCTGCTTGTCCCCACGCTGGTCCAACGGTAGCAGGGCTGTGTCTGGGGTGTCCTGGCACCCTCATCGATGCTTAGAGTCAAGGGGAGAATTTGGAAAGTGAAAAGTCAGGCTTAATATCCTGTTCAACACACACGTGCATGCATACACAAACACCATGTACAACCACACACACACACATACACACACACCCCTCTGACTGTAAATACAGGATTCAGTCTATCAAAGAAACAATAAGAGCTGGATTCAATGAGGTTTCCCCGGCAGGCGGAGTGTTTAGGGTTTTGTTGGGATTCTATTGTGTAGACTGGAGTTTCTTCATACAGTAAGACAGCAAGCAGCTTCCTGTTATGGAAACAGCCAAGCTCTGACATTCAGCAAGTCAATCCATACAGCAACTGGATAAACAACCAAGATAATCATCAGCCATAATTGACACAATAGCCAACATGGCATTGCTTGGGGAAAAGGGACTGGCACAGACCCAAGCAATTCAGATGAATACAGTACAAGCCATCTCCTGGCTAACAATCCCCATTCACTGCGCCCCGGGCTTGTGCACGCCGCCCTGGATGCGGCGGCCCGGAGCGTGCATGCACAAATCTCAACACTATTTATAGGTCCGCCCGTCGGGAGCCACGGGTCGGGCTCTCCGGGTGACCTTCCGAAGGCCTGGGTCGGGGAGGGCAGGGCTCTGTGCTGGGACAGGCGTCCCTTGTCTTTGCCGGGTCCCGTCACTTGTGGGGGCGAGCTGGAGTCCAGGTCTTGGTCTTGCCGTCTGCAAAAGGAGCATCCGAATGGGGTGTACACTGGGATCCCTCGGGAGGGAATGGGTGCACTGGGATCCCTCGGGAGGGAATGGGTGCACTGGGATCCCTCGGGAGGCTCCACAAATGCCTTGATTACAGAGGGGACAGCCCAAGGGCCTTTGTTTCGTAAAGTATTGCAAGACTGGGTGCAGCAGGACCTCCAGTTGTTCAGTTCCTGTCTACCACTGCAAAGATCCTGGTCGCTGATCAGCTGTTACTCAATACAGATCCACATACGCTGGGGCACCTGCAGCACCAGCATCCCATGAGGGCACCTGCTGGAATCCTGGCCACTCTACATAGAATCCAGCTCCCTGCTAATGCACCTGGGAAAGCAGCAGAAGATGGTGCAAGTCCCTGGGCCCCTGCACCCACACAGGAGACACAGATGAAGCTCCTGCCCCTGACTATGGCCTAGCCCAACCCCAGCCATTGCAGCTTTTGGGAAGCAAACTGGTGGGTGGGAGATTCCCCCACCCCTTCTGTAACTCTGACTTTCAAACAAATAAATGCAAATCCTAAACACACACACATGTGCAGCTGGTTCACCTGCCCTGGGCACCAACTTAACACAGCAACTAAGTGGCGAGGCCAATCAGCCAGGAGCTCGGAGATGGCCACAGAGCTGAGAAGCTGATCTCTGGAAAGAAGTGCGCAGCCTGGCTCTTCGACAAAACAAGGGTTGAGGAGCACTGTGAGTGTGGCGTGGTGTCAGGAGGAATGGGAATCTTCAAGGGAGATGCCAGCTACAGAGGATGGAGTCTGCTAGGGAGAGTGAACCGCTGGAGGCCCCAGAGGTCTCCCCCTGTGCCTAAATCTCTGTTTAGAAAGAAAGCGAGTCAGACCCTGTGAGGCCAGAGGGGAGCCAGGGGGCATTGCCAGACCTCAGGAGGACATTCCTGAGACAGGAGGGACAGAGACGACTGGCCTGGGGCTAGGGGTGTAGGGGGAGGGACAGAAACTAAGCAACAGGGTGTGCTGGCCTGTAGCATTCACTTCTGAGTCCCAGATCAAAGGGGCTGCACACCTTCTAAGTTCTCAAAGGCCAGGAGAAGCCCATGCCAACTACCTCTCCTCACCCCTGGCAGCTCCGCCACCCCGACCACCCGGGGAGAGCCGGAGACAGAGCGAAGGCCAACAGATGAAGACTTGGAGCGATGGTGTCCAGGCTGGGAAACCAACCATAGGACTTAGTAATCAGAAATCTGTTCAGTATATACAGCCGTGGGGTCCATACCACTGCAGCAGCTTCCTCGTCTTCACGGTTTCCCATCACCTCACCTTATAAGCAAGAAGCACCCAGGCTGCAGGGCTCAAAGATGCACCTGACCCCGCGTCCCCAGGAGTCCTGGAGGCAGGATGGCATTCAGGCCCCTGCATGCCCAGCCCAGTGCTCAGTTCACCAAATCCCCTCCAATCCCAACTCTCAGCCACTCCATGGAGTTCCCTGGCCAGTAACTTGCAAACTCATATTAAATGCCGTGGGTCAACCGCGCTGACTTCTGTGGTTCTACGAATCTAGAGTTCTTGAAAGTAAAAAGCACCAGTCCTGATTCTCACGCCAGGTGGGTTTGGCACGGCCCCCTGTGGCTCACACATCGCTGTGGGGAGGAATGAGCCATCCGTGATCACGCAGGATGGTAGAAAGGCGGCCGGCGCTAAGGAGCCAGAGGCAAAGGAAAGCCCGAGCCCACGCAGCTGCCCCAGCAGCAGGTGCTTTTCTGGGCTGGGCTTCCAGCTGCTCCTGACCAAGATCAGCTCTGTGGCCCGAGAGCAGGGCAACAACCCGCTTCTGCCCTGGGGCCCGGGGCTGCCCCGTCCTGCCCTTCCGTTCCCCTCGGCACCTCTGGCCAGGCCGCGTGCCGGTGGCTGTCCTCCCCCTTGGACTCCAGAGCCCCGTCTGGCCTGAGTTTACCTGTGGTCCTGATCAGGCTCACGTGGTTCCAGGTCCCCTGTGGGGGCACCAGGGCCAGCACCCTCCAGGGTGTGGTTTATGAGGCAGAGCAGGGAATCCACGCCCGCCAAGGCCTCCTCCTGCTCCCTGACCCCACAGCAAGGCCACGGCGGGAGCGAGAGCTGACCACGGCTGCTCCACTCGGCTGGGCTCTGCTCTTCCTTTCTAGCAGGTCCTTGCCCCAGCCCGTGACCCTGAGGGTGTTTGCGCATCCTGGTCCTGACTCCAGGAGGCTCCAGGCCCTCAGCCCAGCCCTGCTCAGAGGGCCACATCCCACCTTTCCATCCTGACTGCAGAGATGCCGCGTGCCCACTGCTCGTCTCTACCCCGCCTGGGCATTTCTAGGAGAATCAAGGCAAGAACTCCTGACGGCCCAGTGCATGCCGAAGTCACGTGGACCTGCAGAGGGGATGCGAGGGTGTGGCGCCATCTCAGCTTGCTCACTCCTTCCTCCACCGCCTACTCCAAGGGTGGCGCCTGCTTTCCCAGGATAGCATGACCTTGAGAGCACCTCTAACTCAGACCAAGAGGCCCAGTGCAGGGGGCCCCCAGACCCCACACCTGCAGGACCCCCTCTTGCTGGTCTGAGTCAGCGACCTGGACCTTGCCCCAGCCCAGTGCCCTCTGATGGGCCAGGTGGCTCTCCCACCTTCCCAGCCCTGCAGCCCTCCTCCCTCGTGGCTTCGCCCCTCGTCTCTCTGTCTACACATTTTTCTTGTCCTTCCAGGCCCACTTTTTGTGATGGCTCCTTCGGGGAGACTCCCCCTAATGATTCTATTTTGCAGGTAAGTTAACTGGAGTCCAGTGGGATAAAGCCACTTGCCCAGGGCTGCACAGATCTCCTTCTCCTGGGCCTGTCTGACTCCCAAACCAGGCCTGTTTCCACCCAACCCTACCTCTTGGTGAGGAGCCATAGGATGACATACTTAGCTCCTGCCAAGCACGGGGGACTGAAGCTAGATGAGCTCCCCTCTCCCCACTTGCCCTGGGGCAGGGGATACAGGAGGTGCCTCTCTCTCTCTCTCCACACTTCAGCTGCTTGGGCAGCTCCCTCGGTAAAGTTCACAGCACAGACAGTCCCTATGACATAGGCAATACTCATGGTTTCTCACCTCGATGATGGTGTGAAAGTGATTCCTCTTCAGTAGAAACTGCACTTCAGTGTGTGGATTCTGACCTTTTCCCAGGCTCATCATCACACGTAACCCCCGGCAGCTGCGCACTCACGATGGGAAGCAGCCTGCGTTCTGCACTGTGCTGTGTGGCTGAGCTGTGACGGTCAGGAGCTTGGGTGTGAAATGCATTTTGCCCTTAGAATACTTGGAATTCCCCATGGGTCTGTTGAAGTGCAGCCCCATCGTGTCAAAGGACGAGCCCCGATGGTGGCAAGAAAACTCTGCTAACGCTGAATGCTCATCTCATTTCATCTTCAGCACCACTCACATGCTGAGAATGACTTCCATTGCAGAGGAGATAATAACTCAAGCTCAGCATCACACACACACACACACACACACACACACACACACACACACCTTAGCTAATTCCCATAACAACTAAGCAATGTGGAACTACCTAGCTGTTCTGTAGCCCCGCTGGCCAAGCTGTGACTCCAAGTGGCAGAGCTGGAACGAGAGCCTGAGGCTGAGGGTTGTTTGTCCTCTCAGGGCCACTGGGCCACCGCTGTTGGAGTATGAGATGGGGGAGACCCTCCACACGGGAGCCCTGTGTTGACCCGACGATACACATCGGTAAACTGTGGCCTTGAGTGGCCGGAGTGGGCCTTCCATTGTTTAACTGAGTGCAGGGAAGGAGATAGGGGGTGTGGAAGCGTGGATCCTGTTCACCAGCGAACAGAGAGCTCTGAAGGAAGATCCCACAAGATTCCCAGGGACAATGGAGCAAGTCCCATATGGTGCATGAGACAATTAATCAACTGGAGGTCCCAAGATCTGGAACGGGGTCTGGCTTCTGTTACTAGACTAGCTGTGTGTCATGGGAAAATAACTTCTCTGATCCTCCACTCCCTTAACTCTAACTCGGGGATAATGACACCAAGAGTTTATTTCTTTGTTGATCAACTCATGGATGGAGCACCTACTGACACCCCTGTAGACTCTGGTAACATAGCAGTGGACAAGGCAAACAAGCAGGTGCTCTCACAGAGCTTTCTTTTGGTGAGAAGAAGAAAATGGAACAGGGAAGAAATAACAAAGCAGGTGTTTGGGTGGCGACAACTTGATTACTGTTATGGAATATAAATAGCAGAGAGAGAGAGAGAGGGGAGGGAGGGGCCCGAGGAAGCCCACCGCTGGCGGCTCTAGCCCTCTGCATACCGCCCCCGTGGGAGCCAGGCCAGAACGCCTTCTCAGCTGTACCTGCACGGTGTGCCATCTGCCTTTCCTCCATGCTGGGCACGGGGCTGTTCATCCTATTTCCTCCGGCTCTCTGCTCCCTTCCCTTCCCTCTTGCTGACGGTCATATTCCTGTCCTGCCCCCGAGACGATTCCATTCCTGCTGGGAATGGATATTTTATCACAGGTCCACACACCTCACAACACAGGCAGCAACCCCAAGCCAAGTCAGGAACCCAGGTGCAAAGCTGGAACACGCGCACCCATCCCCGGCAACCCCAGGCCTCAGTTCTCTCCACCTGCCGTCTGCATCCTTCCAAAGAGCATGGCAAGCAGAAAGAAACCCACACCCAGCAGAGCAGCTGTACCTGCAGGGCAGGAAATTCCAGCCACGGGGAGTCTGAGGGGGTAGAGGGTGGCACCGTGTTGGTTTCTGTGGTGCTTTCTGGAAAGTGAGGGGCTGAGCTCAGTATGGAAAGAGCAGAAGCCAAGTGATGTGGTTTGGGAGTGGAGGGGGTGGGAAGGTGATGCTGGGAGCTGGGGGGGGAGGGCAGCAGGGAGGTGGGGCTGAGGAAGGTCAGGTGTGACTGCTGGGGTTTGCTCTTTCACAGCGAGGTCATGATTGAGGGGTGGCTGGGGTAGGGACGCCAGGAGGCAGCCCTGCCTCCTGCTCTGTTTCCCCTTCTTCCGGGTGAGGGGATGACGTCACAGCAGCCTGCACTGCGCGGGCTTCTGGAAGGTGCACCTGACTCCCAAAGGGCCCTGGAGCTGGAACAGAATCGCTGAATAATGAGGCTGGAAGGGACACAACAACGTGTCTCACTGGATTCCCTCACTTTACAAATGAGGAAACCGAGGGTCGGAGGAGCAGGCGCTCTGCCGGCGAAGCTTGCACACCGTAAACGGCTGCCCTGTGAGTGCACCCAGCTTTTTGGCATCCAGTTCAGTGCTGTTCTTCATCTACTTTGTGCCCGGTGCTCCCAAATCTAACATGGGTGCAGGGTGAAGGGTGGAGAAGGGATGGCACCGTCGCCACCCCTCAAGCTCTAACAGATGCCCTGGGCCATTCAGCTTCTTTTTAAAAAGAACTTTATTTATTTATTAGAGAGAGAGAGAGAGAGAGACAGAGACAGAGACAGAGACACAGAGAGATCTTCCATCCACTGCTTTGTTCATCAAATGGTCACAACAGCTGGGGTTGGTGCAAGCTAAAGCCGGGAGCCGGGAACTCCATCCAAGTCTCCCTCACGGGTGGCAGGGACCCAAGTACTTGGCCCATTGTCTGCTGCTTCCCAGGTGCCTTAGCACAGAGCTGGATTGGAAGCAGAGCACCTGGGACTTGGACCATCTCTCCAGTATGGGCTGCGGGTCTCCCTAGTGTTATGGCCCCACTACGCCAGCCGCCCATTCACTTGGCTTTTTTTTTTTTTTTTTTTTTTTTTGACAGGCAGCGTGGACAGTGAGAGAGAGAGAGACAGAGAGAAAGGTCTTCCTTTACTGTTGGTTCACCCTCCAATGGTGGCTGCGGCCGGCGCACCGCGCTGATCTGATGGCAGGAGCCAGGTGCTTCTCCTGGTCTCCCATGGGGTGCAGGGCCCAAGCACCTGGGCCATACTCCACTGCACTCCCTGGCCACAGCAGAGAGCTGGCTTGGAAGAGGGGCAACCAGGACAGAATCCGGCGCCCCGACCGGGACTAGAACGCGGTGTGCCAGCGCCGCAGGTGGAGGATTAGCCTAGTGAGCTGCGGCGATGGCTCACTTGGCTTCTTGAAGAGTTGGGGAAGCCTTGACCTTCCTCCTGCTTCTAGAAAAAGGAAAGTCATCTGGTCTCTGTGGTGTTTCAGAATCCGACAAACTTGCCCGGCGCCGACACCAGTATCAGCCAGCTTAGTAACTATGGGCGCTGCTGCTGAGGGAGGCAGTGCTCTGCAGAGCTGGCTCTGCTGGTCAGGAAGACAGGACTGTTTTGGCCACTTACTAGGCTGTGAGATCTCTGACAGCCCGTGTGCTTCCAGGAGTCTCAGTGTTTTTATCTGCACCACCATCTGTACCCTCATTACCCAACCGGAGTACACAGCCCTGTATTCACTAGGAAGCTGCTCATCTGTGCGTTATCACCCCCTCATCATAGCCTGGGGACCTGAAGATACATCTGCTCTTGGATGTCATTATGTAGAACTCTAGTGAGTAATTGCCACAGGCCTCAGGGGACACACGGAGATACCGATCACACACCTGGACTGTCCATGGTTGGAGCTTGCTCACCAGAGGACATGAATGACAAGACCGCTCTTCTCTGCAGATTCTGAGTAAACACCGATTTCCTGGCTCACCGACCTGACAGAGAAGCAGGAGAGGCTGAGCGAGGAGGTGCTGGGGTTTACAGACAACACTCAGAGCTGCAGCGGGACGTGTTCCAGTGGCTGCAGCGTCAGCCTCCTCATACACCCATAGCGACCATCTAGCAGGTGAGTGTTGTTAACCACCCACCATAGAAAGAGCCAAGGACTTTGTGATATTTTCTACCACGAGAGAATAACTCCTCTCATTTCAGAAGGACAAGGCTCTCCCATGCCAGGGCGGCACGGCCACAAATCAGCTTGATGCGAACAGCTCGAGCCCAGCATATGATAGGAGCCCAGTTGTCTTTTCTTTTTTTTTTTAGATTTATTTATTTATTTGAAAGTCAGAGTTGCAGAAGTGAGAGGAAGGAGAGACAGAAAGAGACATCTTCTATCTGCTGGTTCACGCCCCAAATGGTCACAACAGCCAGGCCGAAGGCAGGAACTAAGACCTTCTTCTGGGTCTCCCATGTGGATGCAGGGGCCCAAGGACTTGGATCGTCTTCCACTGCTTTCCCAGGCCATAGCAGGGAGCTGGATCAGATGTAGAGCAGCCGGGACATGAACGGGTGTCCATATGGGATGCTGGCACCACAGGCGGAGGCTTAGCCCACTATGCCACAGCGCCGGCCCCATAAAATAAATCTTTAAAACAAAAGAAGGGGCCGGCGCTGTGGCATAGCAGGTTAAAGCCCCAGCCTGCAGTGCCAGCATGCAATATGGGCGCCAGTTCAAGTCCCGGTTGCTCCTCTTCTGATCAGCTCTCTGCTATTGTCTGGGAAAGCAGTGTGGAAGATGGCCCAAGTCCTTGGGCCCCCGCACCTGTGTGGAAGACCTGGAAGAAACTCCTGGCTCCTGGCTTCAGATCAGCTCAGTTCTGGTCGTCGCAGTCATTTGGAGAGTGAACCAGCAGATGGGAAGACCTCTCTCTGTAACTCTATCTTTCAAATAAATAAAATAATTCTTTAAAAAAATGAAGAAAAATACCTCCAACCGTGGTGTGTGGTGAAGAGATCTCTCCCCCGTTCTCGGGTAGTGGGAGGTTCTTTAATCAGATAAACCAGTGGGGTGGGGGCTGAGCATGCGCCCTGGTCCCCACTGAGGCACAGGTGCATCCTGGGAAGGCGGGCGTATTATGCTGACAGTTAAAGAGACAGACATTGCATTGCAGGGCTGCCAGAATTCCAGCTCACCTGGGTCTGACTATCGGCCCAGTGACACTGCCTCAGGCCGGCGGCACATCCCGTGGCCTCCCCTGTGTCTGACTCAGCAGACCTGGCAGCGAGCAGGTGTGTGTTCCATGGCCTGGTCACGACTCGGCTCACCACAAAATCCTGCCTGGCTAAAATGTGGGGGGCTGCAATGGAAGCCCCCTTCCCTGTTGGTAAGTCATTTGTGTGTTGCAGTCGGTTTCAGCTCCTAGAAGGTGTCCCCCGGTGCGCGGGCCTTTGCTGCCTTCTCATTGGGAACTAAGGGACAGACTGGCATGCTCAAGGTCACAGCAAGCTTGAGGATATGCACCTTGCGCTGAGGAGTGTCAGTCCTCCCAGGTGGGTGGGTTGTCCTGCTCCACTTCTCACCCCAGACCTCCCTTGCCGCTGACCTGCCGGCCCCTATGTCTTTGCCCCCCGACAGCTCAGGACCACCTGTCTCTCTGCAATTAGGGTTCCTTTCATGAGCTTCCCCTGTGGAAACTGGGGCGGGAGCAGCTGTCTTCCAACCACCTCCTTCCCTCTCCTCGCTGGCCGGCTCCTCCACGACAAACTCCACAGACCCGGGGCATGGGGACCAGAACCTGTCCATCCATCACGGAGCCCCAGCAGCCCAGGCCCCAGTGGCCTCTGGTGGCCATGGGGAGGTCAGGGGCATGGGGCAAGGGGCCAGGGTCGACAGGGGAAGGTTTGGCAGCAGCGGCTGCCCCGAGCCTGAATGGATGGAAGTCCCTGCGGAAACACCTGGTGGTAACGGAAATCCAGGACAACTTTTATTATCCCTGTTCACAGGTCCATTCAGACCGCATTGGGGCTTCCTACTTCCTCTGCCGGCACTTCATGCTCATTCAGAACAAGAAAGACCATTGTGCTCCCGAGTTATGGGCCGAGGATCCCCACGGGGCGGGCACTGAACACATTGGCCCCGAGTCTTATTTTTAAAATTGTATTCCCTGCTGAATCACAGCTTCTTATTTTTTCCTCCTCCCACAAAGAAAAGTTTAGAGGGTCGTTTTCTCTCACCCACGAGGGTGGGAATTAACAGCGAAGCTCCTTTCCGACTCCCTTGGAAGACAAGCTGTAGGATCCTGCTGATTGGGAGGGGAGCTTCCCACAGCTCTGGGTCTAGATTCCATCACTGGCTTTGCCCGCACATTCGCTGTTTGGCATGAGGGGAAAGTTCGGTTCGGTTCCCAGCTGCCAAATGAGGCAGCGAGTCACATCTGTAGGGGCCCTCTGGGCTCCCAATGTTGAGACTACATGTCGTGCCCACTGAAGAACCAAATCTTCCCACTGGGACGTGGCTGATGGAGAGCAGGCTCCATGGAGGGAGGGCGGGATCAGCCCTATGCAATGGTTCACCTCCGTGTAGGAGCCAGCAGGGCTCTGGGGCTCAGAGTCCCAACACAGACCTTCGGCCAAAGCCCCTGGTCACAGGAGGCTGTCAGGGTGAGGGAAGCCATGAGCTTGGGTTCCGCTTCCCACTCAAGAAAGAGATGCCCCGTTTTGGTAGCCACCAACAGAGAGTGCAGTGACCCCCACTCTGCTGGGAGGTCAGCTCAGGGCTGATGCTGGGAGCTGCAGAGACATCTGTCCACATCTTGGCGCCTCCTCCCTTAGACTCTCTGAGCCCTGCAGCCTGTCTTCCACCTGTTAAAGAATTATGCTGACAGCTGGTAAAGCGGTAAGGCAGCCTTTACTCAGGGCTACTGCAACAGGTGTCGAGACCGTCGGCGCAGGGAAGATGAGCCAAATACGAGAATGATGAGGAATTATTGCCAAGGAGGGGTCAGATGGTCCCTGGATGGGAAAAAAAAAGAGAGGGGCCCTCAAAGGTAGATGGATTCTGGCTAAACTGACCCGACAGGATTCTTGCTGAGACCTGGCATGGCCTGAGGAACCTGGTCATTATCAAGGGCGGGGCGGGGGGATTCTCTCTAAACTGATTTAGTAAGATTCCAACAAAACAGGCTGAGAGCACAGAGACCGGAGCCCGAGGAGGAGGCCCCACCAGGAAGAGGGCTCACGGGAGCCTGAATCAAGTTTGGTCTGCTCGAACTCAGAACGTGGCTTTAATAAGGGAAACTCAGCTTTACCCCTGGGCCCCAAAGACCCTACAGTCACTGGGTTCTTCTGCCCTCACTACTGCCAGCAGGCTTCTTGCCTCCGTGGGAGCTGGGTTCAGGTCCTGACTCGGCTACTTTCTGATTCCAGGTCCGTGATGGGACATGACACGGCAGCCCCAGGGCTGCAGCCCTGTGCGTGAGAGTTACCGCATTTCTTGCTGGGTGTTCCTCCCCCCCCCCTTTTTTTTTTTTTTAATTTTTGACAGGCAGAGTGGACAGTGAGAGAGAGAGAGAGACAGAGAGAAAGGTCTTCCTTTGCCGTTGGTTCACCCTCCAATGCCCGCTGCGGCCGGCACACCGCGACAGAATCCGGCGCCCCAACCGGGACTAGAACCCGGTGTGCCGGCGCCGCAAGGCAGAGGATTAGCCTGTTGAGCCACGGCGCCAGCCTCCTTACCCTTTCTTAACTTCTCAGTGGCTTGGAGCTGAGGGGAGGGGCGGCATGGCCTGCCCTGGGCCGTGTGTTCAGGGCCCCGCTGCCCACTGGGCAGGGGCTCCCTCACCAGTGCAGACCTGAGTGAGCAGCCGAGGAAGACAGAGAGGAGTGGAGAAGCAGGAGCTGGCTGCGTGGGGCCCAGAGCTGCCTGGGCACAGACCCCCAGGATGGGAGGATCTGGGAGGTTGTCACTCCTTGGCTCACCATGGATTCTAAGAAGTTGCCTCATCTGGTGTTTTGCTGGCTTGGGGACCACTGCAAGTGAAAAATGGGAAAGAAAGGATACTGGTTACCCCAGTTCCCTCTTAGTCCTAGACCTTGGCAGGGCTTACACAGCCAGCCCATGGCTGAGCAGGGACCACACAGACAGGCAGAGGCCGAGTCAAGACAAGGAGTCCCCACCCCATCCAGCTCTGCCCCTGAGCAAGCCCCTCACCCTCTCTGAAGGGAGGGAGGAGGCGCCGAGCACCTGGGATGAGCGTGTTGCAGGGTTTACCTGCTGTGTCTCACCAACCCCCACAAAGGTCTCCCAGTGGGTAGTAATATCCTGATGTTCCGCCCCAAGACATCAGGACTCAGACGAAGTCACACAGCTGTGAGGTGACTAAGCCAGGATCCCTAAGCTGCCCAGTGGGGACTGCACTGCCCACTCTGCTTCAGCGCCACGGAGAGAATCCATAAGGACTCATGGGGTGCAGAAGGGCCTTCTAGGGTGATCCCGTCAGAGGCCTCCCACGCTCTCGAGCCCTGAAAAATCCCTGTCACTGTCAAGCAGGGATTTCCTGGAGAAAAGCAGACAGCCCAGCCCTGAAGCGGAAGGAGGCCTTGGAAGAAGGGATGGGCTGGGGGGAGAGGCAGGTGCTCCCGGGTAGCCATGGTGCTGGCTGTGCTGTGCCCCATGGCCTGGACTGCAGCCAGATCTCTCCTCACCTCACCTGTGACACTGAGACACTTGAGGTGTGTGGAGGGGCACACAGATACATGCGTGTGCAAATACGTGCCTGTGCATACACGTGGCCAGGGAACCTGGGGTCAGTTGGCTGCCCATTGGGATTCTCGGCAGTCCTATGAAAGCTTTGCCTACCCTTTGTGTGGCCACTGTGGGTCAGCATGAGCAGCATTTCTGGGTGTCATTGACACCCAAACATCGTAACCCGTTTGTCCCAGCTACGCTACTGCTCTCAGTGCCCCACTCACTGCCCAGCAAATTTCTGCCCCTGTCACAAATGTCAGTACCCTCGTCCCCAGGCCAGACGGAGACCTTACCCCAAATCCCATGGATGGCCATGGATGGGATTTCAGGCCTTCCGAGATGTCCACGGGCTGTACCCCGAAGAGCTGGCCAAGGTGAGGGGCTTCCCGCCCAGAGCATGCCCCAGGGCTCTTTAGATGCCCACCCTTGAGCCTGTCCCTAATCTCATATCCCACTTCCTTCCTATTCAGTTACATCCATCTCTTTGGCCACTCAACTATTCATAGACCAGAGAAGTCCCTGAGATGATCTTAGAGAAAGAGCACCAGTCCCCACCCCCCATCATGACTGAACTGCGTACCTTCTCCTCCCCCCAATTAACTTGTTGAAGCCCTGACCCTCAGAACCCCAGCATGGGGCATTTGCAGATAGGGCCTTTAACATTTTATGTTTGAGAGGCAGAGAGAGAGAGCCCATCTGCTGGCGCACTCCCCCAGTGCCTGCAGTGGCCGGGACAGAAACCAGGAGCTGGGTGCTCAATCTGAGTCTCCCACATTCATGCAGGAACACAATGACTTGGGCTGTAGGAGTTGGAGTCCCTAGCGTGCGAAATGCCGGTTTCTCTCTCTGACTTGCTTGCTTGCCAGCTGTAAGTCCATGACAGGCCTCATTCTGGACCGGGAAGGAGGCAGGCCGGGTCCTTGAGAACAAAGAAAGTAAGCCCCCTGAAATTTAGGACCTTCTGCTCCCCACCAGCTCCCCTGGAATTTATGGCCCAACACTTCCCGCCAGTTCCTCCCTGTGCCATCTCCTTTGTGTGGCGCTCCTGCCACATAACATATATAGCCTTTACATTTAAATGAACCACTGAACATGCTAAGTTCCAATACCTTGCCATATCGAGAATAAGAAGGTAACCTATGCACGAGATGACATGCTCCCTTGTAAGTGTGAGGCTATAAAAATCTCTCTTATACAAACGAGAGAGTCTTTTGCCTGTGTACTGCTAAAGGGCTGTGTGTGGTAGGGGATCCCAGCTGGTAACAAATAAACCTCTGCATTTGCATCCGCAACTGTGCCTTGTGCATTGATTGGGAAATTCGGACTCAGCAGGGCCACCACTGCTGCCTCCCAGAGCTGAATCAGCAGGAGGCTGGAGTCAGAAGGGGCGGAGTCAAGCCCCAAGCAGTTGTCTTTTGTGTATGTGTGTGTGTGTATTGATTTTCTTCTCCTTCTCCTTCTTTTAAGATGTATTTATTTATTTGAAAGAGTTATGCAGAGAGAGAGCGAGGTCCTCCCTCTGCTGGTTCACTCCCCAATTGGCTGCAATAGCCAAAGCTGCGCTGATTTGAAGCCAGGAGCCAGGAACTTCCTCTGGGTCTTCCACGCAGGAGGGAGGGGTGCAGGGGCCCAAGGACTTGGGCCATCCTCCACGGCTTTCTCAGGCCATAGCAGAGAGCTAGATCGGAAGTGGAGCAGCCGGGACTGGAACCGGTGCCCATATGGGATGCTGGCGCTGCAGGCCAGGGCATTAACCCCCTGTGCCACAGCGTCACCCCTCCCCCCCATGCAGTTGTCTTAACTGACACTTGAGCTGCCAGGCTAAACACACTTTAAAGAAGTGATTAGGGTGGTGTCAGGTCATTCGGATGGGCCTTGACCCAATAGGGCTGGTGGTTAGGACACAGACACACACAGAGGGACGGCCACAGGGTGGGAGACGCCATCCACAAGCCAGGGAGAGTGGCCTCAGGAGAAGCAACCTCCTGACCTTGGACGTGTAGCCGGCACTTCCATTGTTCAAGCCACACAGTGTGTGGTGGTTTTTAGGGCAGCTGAAGCAAGCCATGCCCTTCCACGCCCCTCCCCCGTGCATGGACCACTCAGGGTGGACCCCCACCCCAGCACGTGAGAGCACAGGGCTGTGGGGGCCACTGTAGGCAAATGTAGAGGCTTCTGAGGGCAGAGGCGTCTTCCCCCTCGTACCCTGGCATAGCCCCGAATGCACAGGGGGCCCTGAGGCTGTGTCCTCTGCGAATTCCCACCCCACCGCCAGCAGAGACCTTACCGTCAGAGAGCGCTCAGAAACACTGGGTGCACGGGTCATCTGTGGGGACACAGCGGGCACTGCAAACAGGGGCTGTGGCTGCCACAGAGGGCAGAGTGAGAGCTCCTTGGAGCTGGCGTGTGGACGATGGGCTGCACGGAGGGAACCGGGTGGGCTCATGGGGGTTGGGGCTGTGGGGATGGTGGGGGGAACCCTGCAGGACAGGGAGGTGGTTTCAGAGAGGGGACAAGGTGACCAGTGGTCCCCGGCAGCACATGGATTTTTGGAGCGGAGCCAGAGGTGCAAGGAGAGAGGGTGGGAGGTGGGAGGGCCCAGGAGAGGGATGGAATGGGTGTCAGCAGGTGCAGGGTGCCAAGAAAAGAGGAGAAGGTGACCAGTCCTACAAGCCTGGCCCCAGTGCACACAGGGCCTTTGGGTCCCTGCACTCCCTTGGTTGGGGGCTGCCTGGGTGCACATGCTTCTAGCCCCAGCCCTGCCCTGGTTCCCCCAGTGGCCTTGGCTTGCTGGGGGTGACACCTGGCCTCAGTGGTCCCCGAACACCAGCTGGGCTCCCAGTAATGGGAGCTCCGGGCTGAGCATCCGCTTCTGGGCACCTCCTCTGTTCACAGGGACAAAGGCCTCCGGCACCTTCCTCCTTGCTCCTGGTTCTGCCCTCCTTGGGCTACTCAGCATTAACGGTCCTTAGCTCAGTGAGCACCCTCTGTGGGCAACCCCGGGTCTTCTCCAGGCCAGGCCTCCCACGTCCACTCTGTTCTTCTGCCTCCTAGGTGACGTCCATACTTCCCCCACGGGCTGCCCCCCCCACCTCTCATGAGTGTGTTGTGCTCCTTTTTTTTAAAAAAAACTTGATTTTATTTATTTGAAAAGCAGAATGACAGAGAGGGAAAGACTGAGAGAGAGAGAGAGAGAGAGGGAGAGGGAGAGAGAGAGAGAGAGAGCTTCCATTGCTGATTCACTCCCCCACTCCCCAAGCAGCAGTGACAGCCGGGATTGGGTCAGGCTGAGGCCAGGAGCATAGAACTCCATCCTGGTCTCCCATGTGCGTACAGGGGCCCAAACACTTGGGCCATCATCCACTGCTTTCCCAGTGCGTTAGCAGGGAGCTGGATCAGACGTGGAGCACCTGGGACTCCAACTGGGACTAAGATGAGGCTCAGCTGTCATAGGTGGGGGCTTCACCTTGCTGCCCCTTGACAGCAGGGGTGCGCTGCTCGGCTGCTGGCCCCATGTCCCAGCAGTCTTGTCTTTCAGAGTCTGAATCGGTGACCCCCCCATGCTTCTGGCCTTTCCTGGAACCTGATGCTTCTGGCCCCAACAAATACTGGGAAAACAGGGCTAGGTTGGGTCCCGCAGCCCAGGGGTGTGTGTGGCTCAAAGCCCGTTACTGCTCCCTGTTCTAAGGGTTAACAGTGTCCTGAGCCCCCCAGGCTGGGAAACAGGCTGCAGGGAAGGGGAGGATCTCGTGGGGCACAATGCTGAAAGTGAGCCAGTTGGGGGCAGGGCTGGGAGCCAAAGCCAGCCACCCCCAAATGATATATGAATGGGCAGCAACAATGCTCAGGGCTGGGGGGAGGGGGCCCGCCTGTGGACAAGCAGCAAGGTCAGGGTCGCAGGCCGCCCGTAAACAAGGATCACAATGCCGTCCTTTTCCTCCGGAGAGCCAGCTCCTCTCCCGGCCCTGTCCCCTGGGCCCAGGCCTCCCCGGCCCTCATCCTCGCCGGCTCTGTCACTGCTGCTTCCTCAGGGAAAAGCCGGCTCTTTGTGGGCCCCCACTTCCTGCGCCTGTGGGAACCGCTTCTCGGCTTGGGACATCTGCCTCCAAGCGTCTTTCTCAGGGGCCCAAGGTGGGAAGGAGGAGGGGTTCGGGCTGCAGGGGAGGGGGCTGTGACCTGTGCTGCTGGGATTGTCATCACCAGGCCTGCGGGGAGAACAATGAGGGGAGCCCCCAGCTTCCCCTGCCCAGAGCTTCCCTCTTCCCACCAGCGAGCCTTTGTGTGTGGCCTTTGGGGAGGGCGGGGGAATTCTTGTGTTTGCTTTTGTTTCCCTGTTTTTTTTTTTTTTTGGGGGGGGGGGTTGGCCTTTGGCTAGCCCCGAGGCAGGGGGTCTGCAGGGGCTGGAGGCCTCTATGAAGACGCCTGGAGGAGGATGGCAGGGGAACAGCGGTGGCATCTGTGGGGTCTTTGGAGGTGAGGGGTGGGTTCTCTGCTGGGTTCCCGGGGCTTCCAAGTGCACCTGCTTCTGGGTAGTGCGTCTGAGATCCTGGGGAAGGTAGCACAAAGGACTGGTGCCCACGAGGAAGAAGGGGCGGGTGGAGCAGCCAGGCCAAGGGCTCTCCCTGGAGGGCAATCCAGAGCAGCTGGCATATTCAGTGACTCAGCAGTCTCTGGTTTCCACACTTGCATTCCAGGAAATGGGTCCAAGGAAGCCCCGCCCACAGCTCCAGCTGCAAATGCTGTGCGTGCTTCGGGGCTGCCACAGGTGCGGCAGATCATCCCAGGACGCGGGAGAGACACTGCTCTGATTCTCATTCTCTGTAAGCCCAGGGTTCAGGAGACCCAGAGATGACTCCCAGGAGAGGGACAGCTAGTCCAGCCTGACTCGCCAGCCAGTGGAATGTAGGCTATTTGCCACCACTAACGAAACCTGTGCAGACTCCGGCACGGACCCCCCCATGCACATGCAACAGCACTGCAGGACAGAGGAAAGGGACCACTGTAGTAATTGGGGAGCGACTCAGATCCCCCAGGAGCCACTTTTGAAAACGTTCAGTGTCTTGCAACATGTCTAGGCGATGCGAAGGCCCGGATGCCGGAGGCTGGAGCTGCTGCAGCACCTGGGACTGCCTTGCTCCACTTCCAGAGCAGTGCTGCTTAGCCTGGCCGCACAGGAGGGCGACCAGGGCTAAACCCAACACTAGACAGCTGCTCTGCAAAACAGTATGGCCACTTCTCATAAAAATCCGACACTAACCATGAACCCTGCGTGTGCAAGCTTGGGCATTGATTCTAGAAAAGAGAAAACTTGTGTTCATACAAAACCTGTACACAGATGTTCATGCTAAGTTTATTCCTGACTGCCCCAACACTGGTCCCAACCCAGACGTACCTCAATAGGTAAATGGTTGGATGAACTGTGTTTTCTCCATACAACTCAGCAACAAAAACAATGAATTCTTTTTTTAAAATGTATTTATTTGACAGGTAGAATTATAGACAGTGAGAGAGAGAGTGACAGAGAGAAAAGCTTTCCTTCTGTTGGCTCACTCCCCAAATGGCTGCCACAGCAGGTGCTGCACTGAAGCCAGGATCCAGGTGCTTCTTGCTGATCTCCCATGCAGGTGCAGGGGCCCAAGCACCTGGGCCATCCTCCACTGCCTTCCAGGGCCACAGCAGAGAGCTGGACTGGAAGAGGAGCAACCGGGACTAGAACCTGGCGCCCATATGGGATGCCAGCACCACAGGTGGAGAATTAGCCAAGTGAGCCACGTACTGATGGAATAAGGATATAAGGATATAAGCCTCAGCCATTCTAGCTCCTTGCCTGAGCAACTTGGGGGATCTCAAGGGGATTATGCTGAGTTAAAGAAGCCAGCGGGTAAAGCCGCTGCCTGCACTGCTAGCATCCCATATGTGCACCGGTTCAAGTTCCAGCTGTTCCCCTTCCTATCCAGCTCTCTGCTATGGCCTGGGAAAGCAGTAGAGGATGGCGCGAGCCCTTGGGCCCCTGCACCCATGTGGGAGACCTGGAAGAAGCTCCTGGCTCCTGGCTTTGGATCAGCATAGCTCCGGCAGTTGCAGCCAATTGGGGAGTGAACCAGCGGATAGAAGACCTCTCTCATGCAGTGGAGGATGGTCCAAGTGCTTGGGCCCTGCACCCGCATGGGAGACCAGGAGAAGCACCTGGCTCCTGGCTTCGGATCAGTGCAATGCACCGGCCGCAGTGGCCACTGGGGGGTGAACCAACGGCAAAAGGAAGACCTTTCTCTCTGTCTCTCTCTCATACTGTCCACTCTGCCTGTCAAAATAAAAAAAAGAAGAAGAAGAAGAAGAAGACCTCTCTCTCTGCTTCTCCTTCTCTCTCTGTGTAATGCTTTCAAATAAATAAATGAATCTTTTTTTTTTAAAAAAAAAAGCCAAGCTCAGAGGATTATAAACTCTGATTCCATCTATCTACCATTCTGGAAGATTCTAAATTATAGAGGTGGACTTTGATTCTCTGAGCTCAGGCTGGGGCCCAGGGTTCAAGAGCACATATAAGAGACAAAGCCAGGGTCTCACACAGCCGGTCACTATTGGAATCAGAAAGCGTATTTTGCACAGAGACAGCAAAAAGAATAAGTCAGTGATGACAGCTTTCCCCACAATCTTCGTCCTCCCTGCCAGAAATACTGGCAGGGACACACTGTGGCAGAAGGGGCCCGGTGACACTCGGACACCTGCTACTCAACACTCAATGCTCTGTTGCAGGGGCGTGGTTTTAGATTCTGAGCGGAGGGTGGAGGAAGGCCCCCTGCTTCATCAAGACCCGGCCAGGCAGCCTCTCAGGGTGGGGAGGGCGTGAGAGGTGGCCTCAGCGTCTCCTCCAGGTCTTCCATCTAGTCCTGATCTGGGTAGTCACACACACACACACACACACACACACACAAGCTGTGCTTTAAGGAAGCCTGTGTAGGTTGTGCAAGGTCGCAGGGGGCCATGGCAAGAGCGATTGCCCTACAGCTTTCTTGGAATGGCCCTGGGCATTCCTAGTTGAAACCCATTCCCGGTAGTTCTGCTGGGAAGCTGAGGGTCCGGTGTGTCTGGCTGGACTCCAGTTTCCTCACCTGTAAGTGAACGAGGCTGCATGGAGGTGTGGGGACTTGCTCCCTGGCCACAGCCTCCCTGTGGACACAGAAGTGCTCAGACGTACGCAAAAGGCACTTACCAAGACCAAGGGCACTTGCCATCACCATGACCGAGGGAGACATTGTCCCGGACATGATCAGGAAAACGAAAAGCATCAAGTCCCAGGGGTGCCCGGGCGCGTGCTAGCACACCACCGCTGTGTGGCTGTGTCCAGAACTCTCAGGAATAACTGCCCTCAGCCTGGGAGAAGCTTCTGCACATTCATATGCCTGCATGGAAGAGGGAGAGTATCATGGTTTTCACCTACACGAGGAAATAAATTAGAACAATGTTCCAGATCCTAGCACCTTGCATCCTCATTCGCTCAGCGAATCCATTTGCTCAATCACTCATTCATTCTGTCCACAAACATTTCAAGTGCATCTCCTAACTACCCGACATGGCTCACATTAAATTTTAACTTATTTGGAACTGCAGGTTCAGGCTCGAACCCAGGGCCTCCAGAAAGCCTTAGGGATGTCTTGGATACTGGTTATCAGTGCCTGAAACAAGATGTCACCAAGGGCAAACACAAGGGTAGGGACTTGGTGGCGCTGGGCCTGGGAAGAAAAGAACCCATGTGTGTGCTGCTAGCCAGAGTCTCAATTGGTGACTGGGACAGTGCTTTCTGTGCACCTATGGCCTTATCTGCCCACGTCATCCCTGGCACGTCCATACACATTTCTTAGAGAAAGGGCTTCCAGGGTTGTAAAAGTTCAGGGAAGATATGATTAGCCATGTGGAACATTTTCTATAGGACTTTCTAGAAACTTTGCTGCCTGGTGCTAAAGACAAGACCTGTTGGAGAAGGGGCAGCTGACTCTGGGCCCAGGAGAGGTCCAGCTCATGCCAAGGTCAGGGTCAGGTAGCAGGTGAAGGCAAGGGGAGGGTGAAGGAAGAACACAGGTCGTCTTTTTTTTTTTTAATAGGATTTTTATAAGATTTGGGACCTGAAGCAACCTGAATGTGACAAGAAGACATTCTGTTGGCCCAGAAGAGGCAGCTGCTTCTCCCTGGGGCTGGGGGACTTGGCATGCAGATGGAGTTGGGAGAAGCGGAAGAGGGGTGTTGTACCTCTTCCATGGGGAAAGAGACCTCGAGGGCCCATATGGGGTGCGCAGAGGCTTCCCCAGCTGAGGCAGCTCTGCACTGAGCAGCAGGGCAGGAGGAGGCCTGGCTTGGCACCTGCACCAGACCCTTCCCCCTGCCCTAGTCATAAGAAACCACAACATCTGCCACCTGGTGACAGAGGGAAATACTACAGGACCACAGATCGGCCGGCAGCTGGTCAACCCCACGATTTAACTTAACATTATTACTTTATAAATGATTCCTTTAAAATTATTTATTATTTTATTAGAAAAGACAGAGAAACAGACACAGAGAGATCCTCCATCTGCCAGTTCACTCTCCACGTGCTCCCGACAGCCAGCCAGGACTGGGCCAGTCTGAAGCCAGGATCCCACAGCTCAGTCTGTTCTCCCTGTGGGTGGCGTGGACCCAAGTACCTGAGCTATCAGCTGCAGCCTCCCAGAGTGAGAAACCGGAATCAGAAGCAGAGCCAGGACTCTAGCCCAGGCCCTCCAATATGGGAGGTAGGTATCACAGGAGATAGCTTATCCGCTGCTCCAAACACCTGCCCTTAATTTAATCTTATTTAACGCAAGTCACCTGTTGCGTTCCTAGGGCAGAGTTCAGGATCTGAGTTAGGGGAAGCCCTCTGGGCTCTGGGCTATCTTTTCTCCCTAATTATACTGGAACCTTCAGAAGTTACTTGCACTGTGGAATGGTAGGCAACTGGAAGGCAGTTAGGTTTTGGTGTTTTAGTTCATTGCCAGCAGACTGGGAGCCCTTGTTTGCTGTTAACCACCACAAGATGTGGTTATCCTTGGTTTTTCCACTGGTGACAAACTTTGGTATGAAACTCTAGCCACTAATAAGGGACTTGTCCCTTTAACCTCCTTGAAGGGCTTCAGAGAAATATCTCCTGCTCCAAGCCCCCGTCACTTGTCTTAACCAGCATTTCATCCATGTCTTTATTGCCACCCATCACGTTACCTGCTGGAGGGAGGATGGTGTTCACAAAGGAGGGCACTCTGACAGTGGACACAGAAAGCTCACCAGCAGTCACAGCATGTGAGATGCCATGCCAGAGGCACGCACAGTTACACACTCAGAGAAAATGTACTCCACTACATAGCATTCCCAAGGGAAGTGACACTCACTGATACTAAACAACAAGTAGTAGACAGGTAGACAAAAAGCTGGGGGATGGCCTGGTGCCATGGCGCAGCAGCTTAATCCTCTGCCTCTAGTGCTGGCATCCCATATGGGCACCAGTTCTAGTCCCAGCTGCTTCTCTTCCAATCCATCTCTCTGCTTTGGCCTGGGAAAGCAGTAGAAGATGGCCCAACACCTTGGGCCCCTGCTCCTGCATGGGAAACCAGAGAGAAGCTCTTGGCTCCTGGCTTCAGACCGGTGCAGCTCCAGCCATTGCAGTCATTTGGGGAGTGAACCAACAGAAGGAAGACTCTCTCTCTCTCTCTCTGTCTGTCTGTAACCTTGCCTCTCAAATAAATAAATAAAATCTTAAAAAAAAAGCTGGGGGAGAGGAGGGGTGAAGGTCTGAGTAGGTGCACCCGCAAGGTTGATCTGCAGTGTGGAGAATGAGTGTGAACTATCTGCACTGCAGATGGCAATGGCCAACCCTGAGCAGCATGAAAGCATGCGTGCAGTCTGAAGTTTTCATATGAATGGTCCGGTCTTTACGATGACCTTGAATGTGAACATCTGTACATCAGATTTCCTGATCCTGGGATGGTATAGGACAGCACAGGACATGTCGGGGGACTGTGGGTCAAGCTGTCCTCAGAAGGCTAGGTCCAGATGTTTGTCTCTGATGCCAGAAAGAATTTGAGGATGATATGTAGGTAAAGGCTAGCAGAGGAAGAATATTTATTTGCATGCAAAGCCAAAAGTGCACACTTGATAGGGAGTATGGGCATGCTCAAGGATGAGCCGTGCCCAGTGAGGTTCAGGGTCATGCCTTATGATCTCAAGAGAGCAGAGGTATTGAATATTCACAAACTTGGTGCTGGGGGGTGGGGTTCAAGTACTGCCCATTTTCTTGCCTTTTAGGAAATCTTGGAAGTGTCATGATGAGTATAGGGGTGTCAACCATGGTATATAACTGAGATGTGGTCAGCAGTCACGCTGGGTGCAGCAGTTTCATAGAAGCTGTGGTTTTCCTGTGGAAGGAGGGGTTGGGACAGAGCAGGGAGCTGGTGACCTCAGCTTCTCCTTGTTAGCCACCCCCTTGCCTGCATTATCGCCCTCCCTCAAAGATTTCCATCCCCTGACATTTGTGGAAGGTTGAGGGAGGAAGATTCATTTTCTGTAACTTCACGCTGTGTCCCTGACTAACCAGGAATCACAGCCCCCTTCCTTGCTGACCGATCTTGAGGCGCTAGACCATCATCGTTGGCGATGGCTGGAATCCCGGCAAGACCATCATCTTTACATGGAATCTGAATTCTGGAAGACACAACTTTTTTTTTTAAATTTTTTATAACGCTTTTATTTAAAGAATATAAATTTCCAAAATACAGCTTATAGATTACAATGGCTCCTCCCCCATAACTTCCCTCCCACCCGCAACCCTCCCCTTTCCCACTCCCTCTCCCCTTGCATTCACATCAAGGTTCATTTTCAATTCTCTTTGTATACAGAACATCAGTTTAGTATATATTAAGTAAAGATTTCAACAGTTTGCCCTCACATAGCAACACAAAGTGAAAAATACTGTTGGAGTACTAGTTATAGTATTAATTCACAATGTATAGCACATTAAGGACAGAGATTCTACATGATATATATTTTTTAAATTGATTAATTATCTATGCAATTTCCAATTTAACACCAAGTTTTTTTAATCATTTCCAATTATCTTTATATACAGAAGATCGATTCAGTATATACTAAGTAAAGATTTCATCAGTTTGCACCCACATAGAAACACAAAGTGTAAAAATACTGTTTCAGTACTAGTTATAGCATTACTTCACATTGGACAACACATTAAGGACAGATCCCACATGAGACGTAAGTACACAGTGACTCCTGAAGTTGATTTAACAATTTGACACTCTTTTTTATGGCGTCAGGAATCTCCCAAGGGTCTAGTCATGAGTTGCCAAGGCTATGGAAGCCTTTAGGGTTCGCCGACTTCAATCTTATTCCGACAGGGTCATAGTCAAAGTGGAGGTTCTCTCCTCCCTTCAGAGAAAGGTACCTCCTTCTTTGATGGCCCCGTTCTTTCCACTGGGATCTCACTCGCAGAGATCTTTCATTTAGGTCTTCTTTTTTTTGCCACAGTGTCTTGGCTTTCCATGCATAAAATATTCTCATGGGCTCTTGAGCCAGATCTGAATGCCTTAAGGGCTGATTCTGAGGCCAGAGTGCTATTTAGGACACCTGTCATTCTATGAGTCTGCTGTGTATCTCGCTTCCCATGTTGGATCATTCTCTCCCTTTTTGATTCTATCAGTTAGTATTAGCAGACACTAGTGGAAGACACAACTTTAACAACTAGGATGAGTATACATGGGCCAAAAGAGAGCAAGAGTAAGGGCCATTTTGGAGAAAGGAGAGTGATTTTTGCTGCTTCCCAGGTGGTGGAATTTGAGGGACTTCCCTTACCAAACCATGGATCCACTTGGCTTGATGCTAAATCCTTTTGGTGTCTTCTGCCATGAGCCTGCTGTTGTGCATGTAGGTGCAGCAGACTTTGTTAATCTCTGTGCTTCTCCACCCTGTTCAGCCAGTGGGTGGTCCAGGGCTAGCCTGTTGTCCATGACCACGTTATCCACAGAACCTGAAGAATCTTGTAGTTGCTCTAGGGCCTGGCCACTGATCTGGGCCGAGCAGCAGACGGTTCTCGATCCTCTCCTTCTGCTGTTAGTGTGGAAAAGCTTACCAGGGAGTTTTCCTGCCACTGGCAGTCCCTGAGAAAGACAGGAGTAGGAAAAGCGTGTCATCTGGGAAGGACAGTGACCTTCATGTCTCTCTCTAGGGAGCAGCTTTCAGCAAAAGCAAGAATCTTACTGATCTTCTAGCCATGTGAAGATACACTGGGTGTCCTCAACAGACTCACAGAAGTAGACAGAGTTATCCTCTGGGTGCGCCTATGAAGACTCAAGGGGTAGAATTTTCATTCTTGACAGATCACCCAGTAAGAAATTCCTTAGGATTTCACTGCAGTAGGAGAGCTGGACAGCACCCAGTAAGAGCCTTTCACTGAGGTTGCAATTGATCAGAAGGGGATCCCTCACTCTACATTTTTGACAAAATTAGATCCCTGCAGAGACTGATTGTTCATAATTTTTGGGACCTGGTGTTGGGAGAGTCTTTCTTGTTTCTGTATTGTGTCAGAGTCTCCTGCACCTGACCCATTGACAATAGGCTTCATTTGATCTTGTGTATCTGAATCAAAGAGGCCTTTAGAGCTGAAGAAGAGTCTCCCACTAGCATCTCATAGGGTTAAGCTGTATGGAGCCTCAGGTGCCATCATCATCCTCAGGCAGGCCATGGGCAATAGGTTGAACCAGGATTGTGGGGTCCCTGGCATAGCTTGCCCAGAGTGCTCCTAAGACAATGATTGGCCCTTTCCACCTTGTGTGAGGGTCGTGAGGATCAAGGATGGGGCCCTCCAAGAGGTGTGAAGATGACAGGAGATTCCCAGAGTGGTGGCAATCTGCTGAGTCCCTGTGAAGACAAAGGTAGGTTCACTGTCACCATGGAGGGACATTGTGAGTCCAAAATGTGAGACTGTTTTGTGAGCAGGACTTTCAATACTTCTCATGCCTTTCCTATTTGAGTCAGAAGGGTTTCTATCCACCCAGTGAAAGTATCAAAGACCAATTAATATTTTTTTAAAGATTTATTTATTTATTTGAAAGAGTAATGGGGCCGGAGGGAAGAGACAGAGAAACAGAGATCCTTTTATCTGCTGGTTCGTTCTGCAAATGGCCTCAAAGGCTGGGGTTGGGCCAGGCCGAAACTAGGAGCCTGGAACTCCATCTGGGTCTCCCACTTTGGTGCAGGGACCATCTTCCACTGCCCTCCCAGGCACTTTAGCAGGGAACTGGATTAGATGTGCAGCATCTGGGACTTGAGCCAGCACTTGCCGGCATCCCAGGCGGTGGTTTAACCCACTGCCCCACAATGCTAGCCCGTCATAAATGTTTTTGACTGTTTGTTAGTGAAGTCTATCTACCAGTCCTCACTGGGGTAGGTTCTTGTCTTGTACATGGCAGTGAGTAGGGGAGGCAGTTCGAGAGGCCACCAAGGTTTTTTTGTAGAAAGAGGGGCAGGATTGAGTAACCTCTCTTATAACAGTACGTAGTCCTTTTCCTCCAAAGACATGAGGCTATTTGAATAAGGGCTTCTGTACCCAGATGGGTAGGGTTATAAGTTTCTTTGATAATTTTCTACTGCGGGACCACTGGGGGGCATGATTTTCTGATGTAAGTCCCCCACCCATTGGGATCTTTGGTGTAACCTTGCTGGTGGACCCATTCCATATCAGACACGGCAGAGAAGAAACTTCCAGCTACCTCTGCTAGACTAGGGTATGTGAGACACTCTGGAACCTCCTAGTGGCAACCTTCTTTGCTGTCCTGTCCACCAATGCGTTTCTTCTGACTATAGGGCCATTCCCTCCATGGAGTCCCCTTCAATGAGTAACTGCCAAAGCTGCCTGGAGGAGCGTCAAAATCTCTTGATAAGAGTTAATGGGGGGATCCCCCCCTCAGTAGCAGCAGTAGTCAGTTCTCTCGGATTGCCATGTGTGCACGTAACATGAGGAAAGCAAGTTTGGAGTCTGTATAAATGTTGACTCTGTTTCCTAGTCTCACGGCTCTAGTCAAGGTGGTGAATTTGGCCTTTGTAACCAAGGTATTTGATGGTGATGCCAGGGCCTCCACCACTTGGATGAGATCTACTATTTTGCCTTTCTGGTCCCTTCTTTCATGAAATTACTGACATCAATGAACCATTCCTCACGGAGCTTCTCCTGGGGTCTCTTTCGTCAGCCAGGCCTATTGGAATAGATCTGCCCTATGCTCTCTGCCCAACAGTGAGCCAGCTTTTCAGTATCTTCAGATGGCAGAAGAGTAGCTGGATTGAAGTCTTGGCACACTTTCAGAGTTACTGCTGGTGAGTCTACACGTGTTAGGGGTCCTTCTATTAGCCTCTGATGTCCTGCAATCTCTAGGACCCCTTATACTTGGTGCTGCACTATAGTCAGTTCGGTGGGTTCCTCCACCAACGTGCAATAGCAGCTACTGCCCCTAAGCACCAGGCCACTCTGTGGTCACTAAGTACAATCATTTAGAGACGTAGGCCACCTGTCACAGAAGTGCGCCCAACTTTAGGGTGGGCACACCTGGGGCCATTTCTCTCAGCTACAAACATAGTGAAGGGCTTGTCTAAATTAGGAAGCCCTCGTGCAGCCATTCTAATAGGGACGAGGTGGTAATTTATTGTGGTTTTACTTTGCATTTTCCTGATGACTTATGATGTTGAGCATTAAAAAAAATGTACTGGCCATTTGTGTCTTTTTGTGAGAAATATATATTTAGATTCTTTGTCCATTTAAAAAATTGTTTTCTTGCTATTGAGTTCCTTACCTATTCTGTATGTTAACACTTTATCAGTCATATAGCCTGCAAATATTGTCTCCCATTCCAAGGGCTGCCTCTTTGCTGAGTGTTTCCTAGGATGTGCAGAAACTTTTTTAGTTTAATGCCAACCCACTCGTCTCTTTGCTTTTGTCACTTGCTCTTTGGGGGTCAGAGCCAAGTGTTGCTTTTTCAGCCTCAGGTGCAGCAGACTAACATGGGCCGAGGTCCCCTGGAGCCTCTCCAGCCATCCTCAGCTCTGCTGTTACTAACGCGCCCACGAGAGGGGGATTTCTTGAAAGTCCCAACCTTGAAGCATTGTCAGTTAGAATGCACTCTGGCTTAAACCAAATAGTTCCTAACCTTTATTTTGCAAGAAGGAAGAGGCACTTCTTCACAGCCAGTAGCTCCCAACACCTTTTTATTTTTTCTTTAAGATTTTTAATTTATTTGAAAGGCAGAGTTATAGAGAGGCAGAGGCTGGGTCACTCCTAAACAGCCACAATGGCCGGAGCTGGGCCAATCGGAAGCCAGGAGCCAGGAGCCTCTTCCAGGTCCCCCATGTGGGTACAGGGGCCCAAGTGCCTGGACCATCTTCTACTGCTTTCCCAGGCCATAGCAGAGAGCTAGATTGGAAGAGGAGCAGCCAGGACCAGAACCGGCATCCATATATGATGCCTGCACAGCAAGTGGAGGATTAACCCACTGTGCCATAGCGCCGGCCGCCACCCTGTCTTCTAATGCATAAGAGCTCTCCCTTTGCACTGAGCACTATACAGCTCATTGAGGTGAGGCAGGGCACGGAGCCCTGAGCCCCAGTCCTCTCCAGCGTCTTCTGTAAGAGTTCTCGCACCCCGCGGCTCTCACTGCATCCTCAGAAGTGCAGTGGTTCTGTCACTCCACCGCTCCTTGGTCAGGGAGTGCGCAAACCGTCTGCTTTCAGAAGCAGTTTGCGGTGCCCATCAGACACTTGGGGAGCAAAGCACCATCTCCAGGGGCTTCGCAGGGAAGGCGGTCCTGGACTGGACACCAGGCACGACACAGCGGACTGCTTTGTTTTCCCTCGTAAAAGGATGACTTGGTGACTTCTCCCTGGTCATCAAAATCTCTAGGGGTCAGCACAGGACAAGGGGACAGTGTTCCACCACTCTCGGCTGTCCCCGCCACCCCCTTGCTGACACACCAGTTGGCATTGCCAGGGTTAGGAAGCGGGGGTCTCCATGGATTTCCCTTAACTTGCCGAGATGCCCCAGGGCCACACAGTGTCGCAGGCAAGCTGGTCCCTGGTCCACCAGGACATGCACGCAGCTCAGTCCGTGCCTGCGACCTTGTCCATGAGCCTGTGACACTGAGGCCCGGCTCCCCCCAGGCTGCAGCTGTGTGCTCCTGGCACCTGACCCTGACTCTGATTCAGTTACTGAATGAGTGGATGAATGAATGAATGAATGAATGGGTGCGTTTCAAACCAGGACTGTTTCTGCCTCCCAAGGTCATTGTCTCCGGAGGAGCCCAGGCAAATGAGATCTGCGCGAAGTCCTGAGTGCTGATTGCTTCCTGTGCCTTTTGACCTCCAGCTATGAAGCTCGACCTTTACTGCTTGTTGAACACGGAGAGCTTTTAGAGGATATCCTTCACTGCTCTCCCACGAGGAAAGGGGCCGGGACGGTGCTCAAAGCCCCCTCGTTTGGGCCCTTTGGAGCGCGCTTTGAGGCAGGAAGACACTACGGGAGGGTGGCAGCAGCAGCGGATTTCAAAGCTGGAGGTCCCGGAGGAAACCCGGTCCGTGTTGGCTTTCCAGGCGGGAGCAGTTTCAGCGGGGGGCCTGTGACTGCGACACCCGAGCAGAAATCCCTCCCTCCGCCCCACACAGATGTGTTCACGCACACGCGCGTGCACACACACACACCCACTTTGGAAGGACCCGGGGTGCTCAGCATAAGTACTGAGTGGGAAGCTGCTCTTCCAAGAGTTAACATAGCCAAACCCAAGACAACCTGCCCTGGGGGCTGTGGCCCAGTGTCCCCCAACATTCAGTGTCTGGAGGCTTGGGTCTCCAACATGCTGATGTAAGAGGCGAGGCCCCAGGGCATGGTAATGAGGTCATGGGGTCACCGCCCTCTAAGGGCTTGAATAGACTTCTCAAGGGACCCGGTGAGTTTCCCAGAGGAGCCTGGGGCCTGGAACTCTTCTGCACACACTCCAACCACCATGGCAGCCCACCCGGGGGCTCCCCCCACCCCCCAACACACACAGATGGGGCAGCCCGGGGCTCCCCCCGACCCCTCACCACACACAGATGGGGCTGCTCGGGCTACACAAACCTCTTTTCTTTATAAAGTACCCAGCCCCAGGCATGTTGTTGTAGGAACAGAGGATGGAAGAACTCAGCAGGGCAGCAGGGATTTGCATACAACATGGCTGTCTTCATGTAGAGGAAATACTGCTGCAACCAGAGGCAAAGGAAGAAAAGCGGACCCCTCCTCCCCACGCAGACCTTGAGAAGTGGCTGCTCGCTGCCCATGGGATCTTGTCTAGGGAGGGAAGATGTCCTGAGTTCTGCCTCTGTAGACTCCAGTCATAAATCTGTCCTAATTAATCTGCCCCGGTATCTCTTTTACAGACACCAGGCCCACTGACCATGGGAAGTGTGGTCCTAATCACGTAGGCTGCAGTTTAAACCCACCAGTGCTATACCAGCTAAGGTGTGATGCTGATGAACTATAAATGTTGTAAGAAACTTGGAATTGTCGCTCAGTTCTCGGGAACTGATTCCAGCTGAGCCCGCTGGCGTAATAAACTGCTTGATCCTCCACTGTCTCTGGTGCCTGTTTGAATGGAGGGAGTTTTCCCACCCGATTTCTGTATTGATCAAACATTCTGGTGGGGACAGGTTGGGGGGGCAGAGGGGAAGGCTGGGTGAGAAATCTGCAGGGAATCCTGGCTCAGAGGTGGGGAGGGTTGAGCTGCCACTTGCTGGTGACACCAGTATCCTGGTCCCAGTCCCAGCTTCTCCCCTTCCGATCCAGCTTCCCTCTAACGTGCCTGAGAAGGCAAGGGAAGACGATGCTGGTTCTTGTCCCTGTCGCCCATATGGGAGACCGGGCCTTGGCCTGGCCCAGCCTCAGCCATTGAGGCCATTTGGGGAGGGAAGCAGTGGTTGGAAGATCTCCCTTACAACTCTCACCCCCCACCCCTACCCTGTCACTCTGCCTGTCAAATAAATAAATAGACAGATAGATAGATCTTAAGGGAAAAAAAAAAAGACATGTGGAAGCAGGGGTTGGAATCCTGGGCCCCAGCCTTCTCCAGCAAGGCTGACAAAATGGCACCAGCTGGGGAGCCCTGGGACTGTCATAGAA
Organism: Sylvilagus floridanus; assembly: GCA_949820135.1. Lineage (NCBI taxonomy): Eukaryota > Metazoa > Chordata > Mammalia > Lagomorpha > Leporidae > Sylvilagus > Sylvilagus floridanus. The sequence goes on from OX463242.1 coordinate 41,799,642, forward strand.
TTCCCAGCGAAAGTCCCCAGGCTCAGATCATCCTGGCACTTAAGGGCACAGCAGACGGGTGACTCGGAGCTAGAGCCGGGGCTGAGACGGACTGGCAGATGGGACAGGGAGCAGGCTCAGGCTCAGCTCGTGCTGTATCCACGGGGTTGTGTCAGAGCAACTGGACTCGGCAGCCAGCTCGCGCTGGTGCGGCGGGGTTCCACCACGTGGTTCTCCAGGATGGCAATCCTGGGATTCCTCGGGTCTTCGGGCTCCCCTGGGCCTTCCCTGTGTGTTCTGTCATTGCAGCCAGCAGAGAGCTGGGCTGGGAGGTCATGATCCCGTCCACCCTGTAGACAGGGAAAGTGCAGCTTCGCGGAGAGAGACAGGAGGAGCTGCTGGCTGTGGTCTGTCATCTCCTGGGCCCAAGTGCTCTGACTTTTTTTTTTTTTTTAAGATTTTATTTATTTATTTGAGAGGTAGAGTTACAGATAGTGAGAGGGAGAGACATAGAGAAAGGTCTTCCCTCCACTGGTTCACTCCCCAAATGGCCACAATGGATGGAGCTGTGCTGATCTGAAGCCAGGAACCAGGAGCTTCTTCCCCGTCTCCCATGTAGGTGCAGGGGCCCAAGCACTTGAGCCATCTTCTACTGCTTTCCCAGTCCACAGCAGAGTGCTGGACTGGAAGAGGGGCAGTCCGGACTAGAACCGGCACCCACATGGGATGCTGGCACCACAGATGGAGGATTAACCCACTGCACCATGCACTGGCCCCATCGAGTGCTCTGACTTAATGGTTCTGAGAGACACTTAGCGTGTATAAGAGCCCCGTGTTGGGGCGGCCAGAGGTCCTGCCCCAAGGCCCTACCCCCGGGGACTTTTGCCCTGGTCCACTGTCCAGCACTCCTTGTGTGGTTGCTGCGGCGTCAGCCCCGCTCTCTGTCTTTCAGATGCTCTGCCTTCCACAGGCTGTGACCACTTCTTGTCACGCCCCAGAATAGGCAGTCTCCATGGGACGGCTTTTTCACTCAATAAGGCATTTAAAATTCAGAACACAAAAGCCACATTATAGAACAGAACACAGCTGCACACCTGAGAGAGACATCAGACACCCCCACGGCAGCTCAGCCGCGCCAGCCTGTGTCCAGCACTCTAGGGGTTCTCAAGAGGTGCCCAAGTCCCGCATACGTGACAGTGATGCGATCACACAGGCCATCTGGACAAGCCCCTTGCTCTAAGGAAAGGAAGCCCCAGGGGCCAGCCTGCTCCCAGACCCTAGGACCAGCTGTCGGCCGCCCCCACCAGGAGCAGGAGTGGCTGTGCTCAGGCCTCCCAAGGCTCCTGGAGTTCACAGAGCCCTTTTCCTGCCACAGATCATCCCAGGGCCCGTGCGGCTGCCTCTCAGTGGGAAACTCTCAGCAGGTGCCCAGGGCTCTGCAGGAGGAGAGAAGCAGCCAGAAGGCTGAGCACCAAAGCAGACGCAGAGAGCGCCTGCCTGGCCCTCCTCCCCATGTCCACTCAGCTGCCATCTACCTGGCGTCAGGCCTGTCCTGGAGCCAGGCAATGTCTGCTGGCCCCCTCCCCACCCGACGGCACTAGTGACGTGCTCCGGCCCCTTCAGTAGCTCGCACGGTCACTTCTGGGAGCTGTCAGGGGCCTAACGGACGGGGCCCACCTCCTCCTCCTCAGGCTCAGCTTCCTTGCCTGCCCCACCCCCTCGCTGCACACCCTCCAGGGATGTGATGGGCCCTCTATGCCGGGGGTCGACAGGTGCCAACTCCAGGGGAACAGACGGCAGGCACGCCGGGCCCTGGAGGTCACGCCGTCTTCACTGCAGCCCCTAGCTCTGCCTTCACCGCTGCTCCCCGGCTTACGACGGCGCCGTGGCCCGGTACCCCAATGGTGAAGTCGAAAATATCCTAAGCTGGTGATTCATTTAGCACAGCGCACCCACTGCACGTCACAGCTTAGCTCAGCCCACCTTAAATGTGCTCCAAACAGCGTGGGGCCCAGCCACCTCCCACAGAGCCTGCTTTAGATGCAGCGCTGAATGTCTCGTGTAATTTATCCTCTACCGCGTGGAAAGTGACAAAGAGAAGGGTGGCCCTGTCTGGCTAGCCCAGGAACAGGTCCAGATTCAGAATCTGAAGTTTGCTCTCTATTGAGTACCTACTATTTTCCCACCATCATAAAGTTGAAAATCTTAAGCCAGGGGCTGACCATGGTGCTGCAGCATGATGTAAATGAGCAGACAGGGCTGTGTTCCAATAAAACTGGACCCACCCAGTCAGCTGGTGGGCTCCATCCAGCCCCGGGGCCGCAGTTTGCTGTCCTGCCTTGACTATGAGCTCTGAGCCTGGATGGTGTTGAATCGACGCCTCGGTTCCCAGCAGAGTGCCTCGTGCACCCTAGGTGCTTAACGGATTTTCTTTCTTTCTTTCTTTCTTTCTTTCTTTCTTTCTTTCTTTCTTTCTTTCTTTCTTTCTTTCTTTCTTTCTTTCTTTCTTTTTTAAATATTTATTTAGTTATTTGAAAGAGTTACACAGAGAGAGAAGGATAGGGAGAGAAAGAGAGAGAAAGGTCTTCCATCCACTGGTTCACACCTCAGATGGCTGCAGCAGCTGGAGCTGCGCCGATCTGAAGCCAGGAGCCAGGAGCTTCTTCCGGGTCCCCCACGTAGGTGCAAGGGCCCAAGGACTTGGGCCATCTTCTACTGCTTTCCCAGGCCACAGCAGAGAGCTGGACTGGAAGTGGAGCAGCCGGAACTTGAACCAGCACCCATATGAGATGCCGGCACTGCAGGTGGTGGCTTTACCTGCTGGCCCTGCTGAACGGGTTTTCGGATGACTGTATGACAGGAAGGCCGTGCCCAGGGGACACTGGGGAGCGATGTGCTTGTCCTGTGGATGCAGGTCTAATGCTCTGGCACCCTGAATAGGTTCCAGCTGCTGTATTGCCAAAGCAGATCTTTTGCCCACAAGGGTCCCTCCCCGTGGTCGCGGGAGGGAGGACGGCCTCCAGGCTGCACAGACCAACTGTGGGTTCACATCTATGGTTCATTAACGGAGGGACGTGAACGGCCCAAGGGGACTCCTGCCTCTGAGCCAGGGAGAGCTCGTTCCAGCTCCTAGGAGCTTAGCTGTTCCACCACGCCAGGTTCCCCCATGGCGTCCCAGGGACCACAGCACTCAGCCAATCCGGGAGCTGCAGGAATACAGCGGCTCCTGGAAACTCTAAGCAGACAAGGAACGTTTCACCCCAACGCTGTGTCCGTCACTCCCCCTGGGTGCCCCAGTGTCCTGAGCCTTGTCCAAGTCCTCACTCACAGGAACAAAGAACCTGCTTCCCAGGCACCTGCGACTGTGTCCGGAGCCACTCTGCCACCTGCTGACGATGTCTGGGAACTGCACTTGAGCAGCACGTTGGCGCCTGCCTAAGGAAGCCCCATTCACTCTGCAAAGCTCTGGGAAGCTCTGTGTGGTAAAGGCGCCTGACACCTGGGATGCTCTTTTACGCGTGGGGCCATGGTTCTGCCATGGATGAATGAGCAGACACCACCAAATGTGCACCAAGCCAGGGGGGGCTCCTGCTTCCTCTAGGCACGGTTCTAGGAAGGCTGAAACAGGCATTGTGCAGCGCAGCTCATGAATGGCTGCTCTGGGGCTTCTGACTCCAGACAGAAAATCTGTTCCCAGCTTTCTTTGATGAGTACCCAGAGCCGGAGAGGGCCACGCATGCAGGGGGCTTGAGGGAAGGGAGGGTTACAGTGTGGGCGGGGGGGCAGTGGAAAGAGCCTGCCGTCTGTGGAAAGGTGGCCTCTCCAGCAGCCCCCCTCCCTGCTGCAGGAGGGGGCCTCGGAGACTTGGGAGGGGGAATGGAAGGAAAAGAGAAGGCATTTTCCCGTGCGTGTGCTCAAGCTCATTGGCGTCAGCCAGCTCAGCTCTGTAACAGTGCATCACACACGGGCGGCTGTGTTTCCTCACAGCTCCGAGGGGCAGACCCGCTCCCAGAGGGCTGCCTTCTCCCTGTGTCCTCTCCCAGCCTTCCCCCGCCCATCCCTCTGTCCCCATCTCCTCTTCTCACAACCAGCACCAGCCCAGTCCAGTGGCCTCATTTCCCCAGAGCCCCCTCTCTGAAGACCCCTACCTCCAAATACAGCTGCATTCCGCCCCACAGCTCTCCTCCCCTTGCCCGTGCCCCCCTCCTTTCCCCACGGGCCTCCAGCTGCCTCCCTGCCTGTCAGAGTGGAGAGTGGCTAGCGACTGGCACACGGAAGGGCCAGGTCGCAGGTGTCAGTGACTGAGAGGACAGAACATTCCAGAAGCCACAGAGGCCTCGGAGGGCAGAGCAGCTTTGAATAGCATGTCCACTTTGACCAGCCACAAGACGAAATGCCAAGCAAGTGGCGGGGAGCCGTCTCTCAAGAGGCGGGCTTCAGGGCCGACAGGAACAGGACTTGCTCTGCATGTGGACAGCACAGAGAGCAGGCACTAGCAGAGTCTGGTTTCAGACAAGATGCTCCCCACGCTTGGCCTGCAGTGTGCTCAGCTCATTTTAGGAGAAGTCTCTTGATCCTTGTCCAGTTCCTTAGCCCGTGAAACGGAGGATTGGGACTTAGTCCCCCAGTGAGATTGGAGTCCCAGTTCTGACGCCACTAGCTCTGTGACCTCAGTCAAGTCACTTAACCTCTCTGAGATGGTCTCCATTTCACAAAGAGTTTGATTAAGCGTCTCAGCTCCAGGGCCACCTCTTGCATTCTCACTAGCTGAAGACTTCAGATAAATGTTTTCCACGCAATTATAGACCTACAGAAACTAAGGAGCAGCTCGGATATTCTGGTGTGTGGCTCTACAAAGAAGGCACAACCATCAACAGCAGGGAGGGACAGTGGTATCTGCCATCATCTGATTCTCAGAACTTGCTCAGGTTTTGCCAAATGGCCCAGCAGAGACTTTTCTAGCAAAAGGCCCTGATCAGAACAACAGGCCTTGAGTCATCACGTTTTCAAGTTCTCATCGGTATAAGACAACATCTCCAGCTTCCTTTGATTTTCCTGATCTTAACTCTTTATATCACAGGTATTTATTTATTTGAGGAGAGAGAGAGAGCACACTCCTATCTAAGCACTCCCCAAATGCCTGAAATAGTCAGGACTGGGCCATACTGAAGCCAGGAACTGGGAGCTCAATGAGGTCTGCCATGTGGTTAGCAAGGACCCAAGGACTAGAGCCATCACCTGCTGCCTCCCAGGGTGTGCATCAGCAGGAAGCTGCAGTCAGCAGCCAGAGGCAGATGAGGGACCCAGCCCTCCCATGTGGAATGAGGGCCTCCTAACCACTGTATATAAGGCCATGCGAGGCCAAATGCTCGCCTCAAACGGCCTTAAATCCTCTGGAAGACTATAGGCCAGTGATTTTCGTAGGCTGCTCCTTGGGGCCAGGTCTCCTCTCCCGAGGACTCCTCGCCTGGGCTCTGGCTTCCCACACCAGCTCATGCCCCTGAGTGACACCTGGCGCTCAGCCCGGCTGGACAGCTCTCCTTTAGGATGCCCCCTCAGCTGGCTGGGGCCCAGCACCCCTCGCTGCCAGACCCTCCCCCTCACTGCTGCCAGGCACCTGGGGCCAACACTGCTCCCAGCCCTTGAGCTAAGAATACCAAGAAGGGGCTTCACTTCCCTCGGTGCCTTAGGATAAGGGAAGGGAAGGGGAGGGGGAGGGAAAGGGAGAGGAGGGGGGCTGGGGAGAGAAGGGGAGAAGAGGGGGAGGGGGAGGGAGGGGTGGAGGTTGGGAAGGGCATGAGAGGGAAGATGGTATCTCAAGACTGATCCCTGGGTGTTGTCCTGGGTGGGCTGGTGCCTGCTGGTGGCCATGGCTAAGGAGGAACGGGAGGGCAGGAGCCCCAGGTATTAGGCAGAGGCGGCGTCCATGTCAGGAAGGAGGCTGAGGGCACTGGGATGACTTCCCAGCGTTCTGAAAGACTGGTGCGGGGTCCGAGTCATGGCAGGGCCAGGGCAAGGCCAGAGGCAGCTCCGCAAAGCACAGTGGGCTCTGCGTTCTCAGGAAGGTCAAAGGGGTCAGCATCTTGGGAGCAGCAGGGGCGTTGACTGAGCGCAGTAGTGCCAGAGGCGCAGGTGAGTGAGGACCACGCAGGAACTGTGATGCGGCCGCAGAGCGGGCTGAGCTGTGCAGCCGGGGAAGTCCTGGTGCCATGAGCCCGAGTGTGCCTGTGCACGGCTGCCTGGGTGGCCCAGCAGCAGCGCCGGGAGCTGAGGAGAGCTGAGTTCCCTCATTGGTGGCATTCAAGGAGGACGAGTTGGTGGGGTTGAGGCAGAGCGCTCCACCGGGACTGGATCCGGCCTGGGCAGGGGCCTGGGGTCGGGGTGGGGGGGTCCTGCTCCATTTTTTGTGGCTCTGGCTGAATACCAGGGACTGAGCAGCGCACAGAGGAAAGAGGTTTCTTGTGCTATAGTCCTGGAGGCGGCAAGTGCAAGGTCACGTGACACCCCCACTCCCTACCCCCCCCACCCCCCACCCCCGTGCTGCTTCAACTCCTGGTGGATGACGGGAGGGGCGGGGCGGACGCCTGCAACACCTCACTTTGCGACAGCCTGGTCTCCAGGTAACTCATTCATCCGGGAGGGCAGACTGCAGAAGTCGCTCAGCCAGGAAAGGGCCTCACTGGCTCCTGAGGACCCAGCCCTTGAGGCCCAAAACCCTCCCCATAAGGCCCTGCCCCCAGGCCAACCCCCAGCTCCCACACCACCTGCTGTGGAGCTGGGTAACCTTGAGGCCTCCGCCCCTGGCATCAGCTACGCCCTGACACCTCACAGTGGCCTTGCCCTGCCACGGTTCCCTGCCTGTCACAGGCAAGGGAGCTGGCTCGCAGCTGTCCATATTTGGGGGGCTCAGCCGGGAGCCCTGGCCAGCTTGTTTCTGACCTCTCAAGGTGACTCAGGATGCTGCCCCGGGCCTTGCCCTGCCCCACGGGCCCCCGACAGGGGCTGCCTTTTCCCTCCCCATCTGTTCCGGGCAGCTGCTCCCCAGCATCTGAACCCCTGGGTGATCTGAGGACAGCACCATGGCAGGAAGCCCTGCAGCTGCCCCCCTCCCCGCCCCATTCACTGGCGCACAAGCCAAGAGCGATAAAGCGGGCGCTAAAGATAGAAGATGCCTCTTGCCGGCCTGCTCTGATGTAAAAGCGCACAGAACTTGGAATTAAACAGCCACTCCGCCTCATCGCAGAGCAGCGGGGCTCAATTAAGCTGTTCTGGCCCCGGGGAAGGGGGAGTGTTGGGTGCTTTTATTGCTCAAGACAATGAATAATGCATGAATGTGCGCAGGCTCACTCAAACTGTGACTCATGTGTCAGGCGGCCGGCTTGGTTCCATTCCAGTCCATAGCCTAATGTGGACCTACATCATCCTGCACCTTAGGTCGCCTGGGCTTGGAGCCCAGGCCCTGTGATTCTTGGGGATTCAAGTTTGCATCTTCTAGGGCAGCTATTTAGCCTCGTGGTTAGGACACCCTCATCCTCATGTCCCAACCTGGAGTACCCGGGTCGATTCCAGGTTCCAGCTTCCTGCAGCTCAGACCTGGGTGGTAATGGCTCAAGGAACTGGGTTCCCACCACCCATGTGGGAGACCTGGATTGATCATCCCAGTGGCTGAGCCATTTGGGCACTGGACAGTGAACCAGTGAGCGGCAGCTCGCTCGCTCGCTCTCTCCCCCTCCTTCTCAAATAAATACATTTAAAAAAAATTAACAAAGAATACTTTACGTTTTCTAGGGAATAACTTCCTGAAGTCCAGCACATGGACCTAACCTGCAGAATGCTTGTCACCAGCCCATGAAAAGATAAGTACAGAAATGGAGTAAAAGCTTAGAAACCTTTTAGCAATTTAATAGTGATTTATGTGAGTTGAATCTAGTAATAAGATTGAGTTGACACTTTTTTTTTATTCGAGAGGCAAATATACACAGAGAGAGGTAAAGAGAAAGAATGAACAGAGAGAACGTTCATACTCTGGTCTACTCCCCCAAATGCCCACAATGGCCAGGACTAGGCAAGCCAGGCCCAAGCCTGACCTTAACTCAGAACTCACATGTGGGTGGCAGGGCTCCGACCACCCTGGTCATCACTTGCTGCCTCCCAGGGTCTGCGTCGGCAGGAAACGAGACTCAGGAGCCAGAGTCAGGAATCGAATGAACCCAGGCACTCACGGGCGTCCTAACTGTGCATCGTAACCACGAGACCAAATGTCCACCACCACCCCAAGCTTGCATTTTATATGTATGCTGTTTACTTCACTTTTGGGGAGTAATTCAATCTTCTGTTTTACAGAAGTACTGATTTGCTGTAAGTTAGACATTTAAAACAAACAACAACAACAGAAAAACCAAAGAGGCCCTGGTTCCTTTCCCCACTGGTGGTCTGAGCAGCACAGTGGCTGAGACTGAGTCTGCGAGTACGTGGTGAGCTCCATGACCCTGGGAGCACGCGTTCACTGCAGAGTGACGGGCTGGGTGCAGGAACTTGGAGGACGGGGGAGCACTGTGTTCCCCGCCGGGGCTCTCTGCACCAGGCACGGTGCTGGCATCCAGCTGTGCGACCCTGCAGCTCCTGACTGCTGCCTGCCCACCTTCCTGCAGCCACCGTGCCCTCCCACAGCTTGCAGACATCAGGACATCTGAGTTCAACCCCATCCTGCCACCAAGTAGTTGCATGGCCTCGGGCAAGTCACTGCCTTCACTGGGCTTCAGGGTCTCCTTTGCAAAATGTTAAGTGTTGGGCCAGGTTGCTCTGAGGGGTCTGTTTTAGTTCATTTGCTGTTGCTGTAACTAAATACCACAGATTGTGTAATGTGAGAAGACTGATGGTTTATGTGGCCCACAGTTGTGAAGAAATTCAAGATCAAGTGCATCTGGTGAGGATTTTCCTGCAGTTAGAAACTCCTGCAGAGTCCCAAGGTGGTGCATCACACAGACAGAGCAGGGGCACTAGCTTGGGTCTCTCTTCCTCTTCTATAAGCCCCTGATTCCATCATCCCACTCTCATGCCCTAATCCTCGTGACCTGCCCCCAAATCCACCTCCAGTACCATCAACACGACTCTGTGGATTATGTTCCACCATGAGTTTCTAAGGGCAAACACCTACTGGGCCTTCTAGATCTTTCACTTGATGACCCAGTCCTGGGTCCAGTAACCACTAAGATGTCTATCTTATTCATTTATAAGAGATAGACAAAGACAGAGATCCCACCCACTGGTTACCTTTTCAAATGCTTGTGATGGCCAGGGCTGGGCCAAGGCTGAGGCCAAAGCCAGGAGCCAGGAACTCCATCCAGGTCTCCCATATGGGTGGCAGGGGCCCAAGCACTTGAGTCATCTTCTGTTGCATTTCCAGGCATATAAGCAAGAAGTTGGATCAGAAGCGGAACAGCCAGGACTCAAACCAGCACTCTGATAGGGGATGCTGGCATTGGAAGCGGCAGCTTAACCTGCTGTGCCACAACACCAGCCCCCCTTTTTTCTTTTTCATTTATACTCTTTCCACCAATATCTTCCATCCCTGGGGAGGAAGGGGCCTGAAATCCATTTTCTCCCTTAATGACGACTTCATGCAATCTCCTGTAGCCATGCCAGACCTCTTAGAAAATGGAATTCTTTAGTGGGAATAACCTTTGCTATAAACAGTGTTTAGAAGGGTACGCATGGTCTACCTAACAGTGCTCATTGTAAACAAACCTGGAGCTCTGGATTTATAGCATGATGCTCGTGAGGACACCATGGAAGTCAAGTCCTTGTTTGTCAATAAGAGGGGGGTATCTCTGACTCGGAAACAGCTCTTCCGTCTAAGCGATGTTTCCACGGCCATTGCTTGGAGATCCCAGGTGATAACTACAGGCCAGAGCGAGTCTCACTGCAGCCATAAAGGACCCGGCAAGCAGCACTGGCAGCCTCAGACTCTGCCGTGCCTTTGGAATATCTGTATCAGTGAAATTATTAGGGAAGTTTGATACTGGGCAAGAGATCCAATCCATCAGTTTGACGGACAATCTGTCTCCTGTTACCTTCTTTATGTGAGTGACTCTAAAATCTATTCTCTCCTGGCCCAGCCCAGTCCCTTGCGCTCAAAACCGTACAGGCAAAACACGACTAAACATCTCTGCTGGATGCCCAGGGAGAGCTTAAACTCAGCATGTCAAGGTCTCAACTCTTCCTTTTATCTCAGCGGAACCGGAAGCTCCATCCCTGAGATGCTCAAAAGATGGCCTGAAAGAGAGCAGGCCCGGGGTGTGGGGCTGGTGGGGTCCCTGCTCAGATTCGGAGTTCCGTGAGCTCAGAAATCTTGCAAGGCTGTCCAGTCACCCGTTACCAGACTAATGGCACCCAGCAGCATTTCTGCCTGCAGCTCAATGTCATGGGAAAATCCTCTGAGTTTGAAGTGTGCCAGAGTAAGCCTGGGGGCCGGCGCTATGGTGTGGTAGGTTAAGCATCCGCCTGTGGTGCTGGCATCCCATACAGGCACCAGTTTGAGTCCTGGCTGCTCCACCTCCAATTCAGGTCTCCACTAATCCACCTGAGAAAGCAGTGGAAGATGGCGCAAGTGCTTGTGTCTCTGCAACCGTGTGGGAGACCCGGAAGAAGCTCCTGGCTCTTGGCTTTGGATCAGCGCAGCTCCGGCTATTGTGGCTATTTGGGGAGTGAGTGAACCAGTGGATGGAAGACTCTCTCTCTCTCTCTCTCTCTCTCTCTCTCTCTCTCTCTCTGTCAGTCTGCCTCTCAAGTAAATATTTTTTTTAAAGGGTAAGCCTGATTCTCTATGCATCATTCAGAACTCTTCCAGTCACATGCCACAGAAAGCAGTTTAATAAAGAGAACTTCATTGACTGGTAATTAAAACCTGTGCTTCTGTGTACAGAACCTGTGTATCTTGTAGTGCCAGAAAGGAAGGAAGTGCTTGAACACACACACACACACACCACCACCACCACCACCACCACACAGACAGGGGTACAACACACACACACACACACAGAGCACCACACAGGCAGGGTTCAACACACACACACAGCACCACACAGACAGAGGTACAACACACACACACACACATAGCACCACACAGACATGGGTACCACACGCACACATATACACACACAAGCACCACACGGATGGGGTATTGCACACACACACAGCACCACACAGACAGAGGTACAACACACACACACACATACACACCACCACACAGACAGGGGTATGTCTAAGGGGCACAAGATCCCACTGAAAGAGCACTGAATGGCTAAGCCTGGGACAAGCTTAACAATAAAACAATATATATATATATATATATATATAACCCAAAGCAAATAATAAATATTCATGAATCCATGCTGATAGAAAAGGATGATTGAATTAAGCGACACATGTGAGAGACGAAACAAGTCTTCCACAGGGAACAATTTCAAGTAAATTATATAGATACTCTGCCTAAAGGAAGAGGAGCATGACTCACTCCTTCACGTGGGCAATGCACTGTGACACCCTGTCGAAGAATACAGAGTGGAAGAGAAGCAGAATGAGGAGCTCTCCAGGAGAGACAGCACCTGCTCCGGGTGAGCAAGGTCAACCCCAGCAATTGCCAAGTCATGCTAGTGGTAGCTATCTGCCATTTGATGTCATGAGATTGGCACCGAATCCTTGTGCACTTCCTCCCCACACCCATAACTCCAACATAACAAGAACAATTAGGAAAGTTCCAATAAAGATACATCCTATAACATACCTGGTCAGAACACCACCAAACTGTCACGGCCATCGAAAGCAAGGAAAGTCTGGGCAAGACGTTTGCTGCAGCAGTTTTAAGACACGGCTTGGGATGTGCACATCCCCTATCAGAGTACCTGGACTTGAATCCCAGCTTCCTGCCAAAGTGCGTCCTAGGAGGCAGCGGCAATGGCTCACGTGGTTGGGTCCATGAATCCATGTTGGAGACCCAGATGTGTCTCACTTCCTGGCGTTGGTTTGGCTCAGCCTTGGCTGTTGTGGACCTTTTGGGAGTAAACCAGTGGATAGGGAGATTTATGTCTCTCTGTCTCTTTCAAATAAAACAAACGGCAACAGCATGGAAAATCTGAGAATCTGTCACAGCTAAGAGGGGTCTGAGGACACAAGACAACTGAGTGTCATTTTTGCATCTTAGGGACCCTGGAATTAAAAAAGGACATCAAAACTAGAGAAATGTGAATAAACTGTGGAGTTCAGTTAATGATAATATATCCAAGTTGATTCATTGTTACTAATGCAAGATGTTAATAGTAGGGGAATTTGAGGAAGATAGAAAAGAGGTGGCAGGGCCAGCACTGTGGCATAGCAGGTTAAAGCCCTGGCCTCGAAGCGCCGGCATTCCATATAGGCGCCAGTTCGAGTCCCGGCTGCTCCACTTCCAATCCAGCTCTTTGCTGTGGCCTGGGAAAGCAGTAGAAGATGGCCAAGTCCGTGGGCCCCTGCTGCCATGTGGGAGACCCGGAAGAAGCTCCTGGCTCCTGGTTTTGGATCGGCGCAGCTCCAGCCGTTGCGGCCATCTGGGGAGTGGACCAGTGGATAGAAGACCTCTCTCTCTGTCTCTACCTCTCTCTGTAACTCTGTCTTTCAAATAAATAAAATAAATCTTAAAAAAAAAAAAACCCAGCGGCTCACGTGGGAACGTGGGATGCCAGTGTCCCAGGCAACAGATTAACACAATGCCAATCTTTAAAAAAAAGAGAAAGAAAAAAGAAAAAAGAAAAGAGGTGGTGTATGAAAACTGCCTTCACTCTCAGGGAAGTCACGTCCCCTGGGAGCCTCGGAAGCTCCAGGCTTAGGTGGCACTGAGTGTCAATCCCAGCGGTCAGAGAACTGCTCTGTGTCTTGGTGGATGTGCACAGTGGGTGAACTGTAGGTACCCCTGAGGCTGTAGGTGGGCACACTCTGATGGGACACCCACGATCACTGGGGGACAGGACTCATTCAGTGCATAATGTTTAAGCTTACAACCCCCTCGTCATGGTCAAGTGTTGCCATGGTTGAATGCGAAATGGCAACACTGATCCCACCTCACTATGGTAGTCGCCGCTGCAACATACAACATACAATCCTTCCAGGGTGCTGCAGAGCAACAGAATGAATAGGATGTGTGTGCACAAGTGTGTATAGGAGGAGTCTTCAAAAACTCCACAGAAAACATGTGTTATGAATAAGCTGTGGGTGGATTTCAAAAGTTTTTTGGACCAAAATAAGCTTGGCTTTCAGTTCCATTTTCCATGAATGTTTTGAAGTCTCCTTGCATATCCACACATCCTATTAATTATATGTCTACTAAGGAGTTGGCTCACTTGATTATGGGGACTGGCAGGCGCAGCTCTGCTGTGTGGGCTGGCAGGCTCACGACCTGGGAGAGCCAATGCTGCAGATCCAGCTGGAAGGCCAGCGGCAGAGACACAAAAAGTCAGTGGTGCAGCTACAAATCCAAAGGCAGTCTGCTGGGAAGTTCCCTCTTTCTCTGCAGTGGGGGGGGGGGGGGGGGGGGGACATCTTTTTGTTCCATTGAGACTTCCACCTGATTGGATGAGACCCATCCACACGATGGAGGGCAACCTGCTTATTCAAGTTCATTGAGTTAAATATTCATCTCATCCAAAGACACCCTTGCCCCCAAGACGACACACAGAATTAGCCCCAAGCATCCTCACACGGTGGCTTAAGTTCCTCCCACATGGCAGAACTGATGGCGTGCTTACACTTCCCTTAAGGACAACTGTGTCTTTCGATTATGCAACCTTAAGTTTTCCTCTGGATTCTATTTTTTTTTTTGAAGTCTTCTCTTTTGAACCAGACAGGCCTACTCTCTGTTCCCTCTGCTCTCTGCGCGTTACCAGTCCTCTCTCCTGGCTCACCCTGGAGCCACACTGATAACGCTCTCCTCCAACTGGCCTATCCCAAGCTCTCTTCTTCATCCCCAGAAAGGCTCTGCTTCCCCAAGGTTCACTTCCTGCTGCGTTCTGGCCAGGGCACCCTCCCCCCCCCCCCCCCCCCCCCCCCGTGTTCTGCAATGCTCGCTCCCAGCTGCTCCACGCCCTCTGCGTCACCGTCTGTACAAGCAGCCCCTGGGGAACAGGCTCCTGCCCTCTGCTTACTGAGGCTGAGCGCTGCCCTGGGCCTCTCTCCTCTGGGTTTGGATGCCTGGGCCCCCACCACAGGGCCTCTGAGGAATGCAGAGCTTTCCATGGGAGTGTCGACTCTTGCCTGACCTACAGCACAGCTGACACTTCCGAAAGAGACTTCCTTGTTCTCCTTCTCCCCACTCTAACCCTGCTGCTCCAATGATCCTACAGTACTGGTCCCCACAAGTCCTCTTTCCAGAAGCTCCTGGGAACCTGGGACTTGGCTTCCCATGCACACCAGCCAGGCAGGCTCAGGGGAGGTCAAGCATCCAGGACGGGCACCATCGAAGGACACCTTCGGTGTCTGTTCCCCTTTTCTGTTCATGGCGCCTTGATTTCTGTTTGGGGAAGCATCTTCTCTCCTCTTCCCATGTCAACATAGTTCTGAATGGATGGCCCCTGCTGGGTACTGGGGTGGGCATGTGAGTCAGGCCTACCCTAACAGAATATCGCTGTTGGCCAGCGTTTGCAGCAGCAAAGGGTTGTGGGCTTTATGCCTCTTGAGAGCAAGGCCACAGCCCATGCTACAGTTGTCTGCCACAGGGCTTGCACTTTCGACTGGGCTGCTAAGCCGGTAGGATGCAATTGGAGGTACTGGTGGTCATTCTGGCCACCGCTTCAAAACCCTTTCGAGGGTGATAGCCACAGGCAACACTCCCTGCCAACATCTTAGAATCAGCAGGGCCTAAAGTCCTCATATCACCCCTGTTCATCCGTTTGCTTGTTTCCTGTTGCATGTACCTATTCATACGTCTTTTAGACTTAAACCAGTTGGAGTCGGCTAACAGTCACCTGGAATGAAAAGAGCCCTGACAATGTGGTGACCCGCAGCCCAGCCCCACACTGGGGCTCCCGCCTGACTCTCTGATCTTTCTGTTCTCAGCCTCGGGTCCTGGCCCTTTCATCTGAGCGGCAGCCAGTCCTTGTGCCGACAGCACGTTCTCGGCGCAGCCTCCTTCGGTTAAAGAATAGAATCTGTTTTATTTTCAGCAGGAAATGGCTCCAAACAAGAACCCGAAGAACAGAAGACACAACAGGAGCCGGAACCTGAGGCACGCTGGCGCTGGGGATTCGGAGGCCTGAGAGCCCGCTGGTTTCTCTTTAGGGACATTTTCTTGGTTCTTAGAATCCAAGGGACTTCCCTGCTGCTGGGTCACGTTATCGATCCAGTGGATGTAGTTCACCAGCAAGGTGTATATTCCTGGAATGTTCTTCTCTCCACAGCTCCTGCCCCAGCTGATGATACCCACCTGGTACCACTTCTTCCCAGGACCTTGGGTGCAGACAAGAGGTCCCCCACTGTCACCCTGTGGGCAGAGAACAGTTCAGGAGTGAGTTTTCTTCCCAACTATCCATCTGAAGCTGAGCATAGGTCATAGCCCATTAGATGGAAGATAATCCATTCATCTTCCCTACTCCAGACTGCCAATGCCCACCCCATCCCAGCATCTTGGGAGGAACATGCTGCTGTTAAATTCGCTTTGGGAGTTGTGGGTTGTAGAGTGTGGAGGTGTCATTAAGCCACCAGTTAGCACAATTGTAGCTTATATCAGAGTACCTGGGTTTAATTCCCAGTTCTGGATTCTGACTCCAGCTTCCTGCCAATGCAAATCTCAGGAGACAGCAGGTGATGGCTCAAATGGTTGGGTTCCTGCCACCCACGTAAGAGACCTGGATTGAGTTCCTAGCTCCTGGTTTCAGCCTGGCCTAGCCTTGGCTATTGTAGGCATTTGAGCAGTGAATCAGTGGGTGGGACTTTCTTTCTCTCTCCCTATATTTCACTATCTCTCTGCCCCTTAAATAAAATAAATGTTTAAAATCAATAAATAAAATGGGAGCAGATATTTTGGTGCAGAGGGTTAAGTGGCCACCTGACACTGGTATTATACATGAGTGCTGAATCGAGGCCTGACGGCTCTGCTTAGATCCAGCTTCCTGCCAATGCACCTGGGAAGGCAGCAGATGATGATCCAAAGTGCTTGGGCCCCTGCCACCCATGTGGGAGACCTGGATGGAGTTCTTGGCTCATGGCTTCAGCCTTGCCCAGTCCTGGCTGTTGTAGCCATTCAGGGAGAGAACCAATGGGTATATCTTTGCCTCTCTTTTTTTCTCCCTCTCTCACTCGACTTTTCAAATAAATAAAATGAATCTTTAAAATAAATAATTCAATACAAATATAAAAGACTACCAACATTAAAACATAATAAACCAATAGAGTGTGGGTCTATGTATGGGACAGGACTACAAAGGGAAGAGGAAGAGGGTGGGCCTGGTGAGAGACAGCCTCAGGGCAGCACAAGGGGCAGGGTGGGACAATGGAGTCAATGTCTTGCAGGCAGAGGGAAGAGTGAAGACTTGTTCCGTGGGTCTTAACAAATCAGCAGCTCAGGAAAGCATTGCAAGGAATGGGGAAAAAAAAAAGAATATGAGAAATGTGGTTAGAATGATGAATTGGGTCTGCTTTGATGTTCTTCCAGGGGCATGGGGGGAATGGCATTTCTCTGAAATTCTTGGGTGTGGGTGTTTGCGAGGGGCAAGTCAGCTAAGCTTCCTGGAATACATGGCCCTGCAGGATGGAACCACGTGGTTCTATGACTCACACCATCATCCAGTTATGCAGAGACTACGTACCAAGTCCCTACCACGTACCATACACATGTACGGCTTCCTTTCTCATAGCAGGAAAATGAGCACCAAGGAGAAGTGGCCTTGCTGAAGGTTATATGGTAGCTGGGCTAGAGCTGGAAGCCAGGATTTTTCTGATGCTAAAGCCTGTGCCTGCTCTTTCTGCTGTTGCAACACTACTCTCTTGCTGAGGGACCTGGGCAGTTTCAGCCTTGCAAGTGGCCTGCAATCAGTGGAGAGGTGGTCTCCCTTTCCATGACCCTAAAACGGTGGCTAGAGAGAACAGTCTGCCAATGATTTCCAACGGCAGCCAAGCACGATGGACATTTCCTGGCTATGTTCCAGGTGAAGTGTCAGCTCCTGGATTCTTCCCCTCATCAACAGCTCTGTGAGGTGGGCATTTTGACTCCCATTTTGTGAGTGCAGAGAGAGAGGTGGATAGAAACCAATAGGACCTGGTCGCTGGTCATGGATGGACACTGGGCACGGATGGTGAGGATGAATTCCAAGGCTATAGGCTGCAGTGAATGGAGATAAAATGCAGGAGAAGACAATGAGTCATTGGTGTTCCAGTCCACTGTGGCTTGATTGTGAAATGCACCACCGGGGGGAGAGGGGGCAGCAGATCGTCCTGGGTATCTGCAGAAAGCTGTGGCTTGAGGCTGCTCAAGGAAACCTAGCAAGTTAAGCCCAAACCAAAATTACCTTTTCCAGAATAGATCATTGCCTCTGACACTCATCTGCCTTTTGTGGGAGTGCATGTGTTCTTTTCTTTGTGCTAATTCTGTTTCAAAGTCATGGGGCAAGAACAAAGTCAATGGAATTTCCACTCAAATAACTCCTTCC